>CM038681.1:527006792-527177024 GCA_021605205.1 Aegilops longissima | reverse complement strand
GGAGCCCAAGCCCGGCGTCACCACAGAGCCTTTGACAAAGCGAGGACCGACTTTAGTCAGGATAAGTGTACCAGATGTTCCCCTTCAAAATGGCCAATTGTTGGCGCCTTCCCGCTCAATATTTGGGAAGAGGCCCAGGCTTCTGTCTATAAATAGGATTAGCCTCCCACAGGGTAGAGGCATCTGGGATCAAGGTCCGGAATCCAGAGAGAGAGAGAGAGAGAGAGAGAGAGAGAGAGAGAGAGCGATCGAACTCCCCTAGCAGTTCATCGACCTGCCAAGAACAGACCCTCGAGGCTGTTCTTCCTTGTATTATTCATCACCATCAGCCCAAGAGGCAATCCACCACACCACAAACTAGAGTAGGGTATTACACCACAATGGTGGCCCGAACTAGTATAAACCTTGTGTCTCTTGTGTTGTTCCTTTAGTAGTTTAGATCCTAGCGAGGCGCGGGTGCGGTAGGTAGAGGCGAGATATCCGCGCACCCAGTGTTGAACCTCAAGGTGCTGCCGAACCCGAAATCCGACATTTGCGCGCCCGAGTAGGTGCGCGGGATCCACCTCCTGCCGCTTCATGTCCTGTTGCATCGTCATCATCATGTCCGTGACCAGCGAGCAACCCCGTCCTCGGGCGGCTTGGCCCGCCCACGCAGAGTCCGCTTCGCCTCGGGCGAACCCATACCCAGGCAGCTCATGTCCGCAGGGCGCTGCGGGCGGCGCGGCGGCGTGGACAGGCCGACAACTCTCACGCCGCGGGCAAAGCGCGGTCGACATCGAGGCCTTCCAACCACGCCCGCAGCGCGCGACGCCGTACACCCGCCGAGCAGCGAACTCGAGGCAGCTCACGGTGGCAGGGAGCTACTGCAGTGCGAAGGCCGGAAGGCGGCCGTGGCGTCTTTGCTAGAGCGGGTGGCGAGCTCCTGGGCTTTGCCGCCTCGGGGCTCACCCCTTCTCCACCCAGCTCCCACCTCAGGTCCAGGGCGGCCCGCGCGGGGGCTCCTCACGCGGCCGCGGGCTCTAGGGCTACTCCAACACTAGCGAAGCTATCAGCACCGGGCCAGCGGCAGCACTGCCTTCGCTCCCGGCCAGCGAAGAAGGACTCGCCGTGAACCACGGCCCCAGTGGGCCGCCGTGCTACCACCCCCAGGTGGGCGCCTCAAGCAGAGCTGCATGGCACGCGGAGCACTATGGCGCGGCCTTCGGGATGATGGCCCCAGAAGAATACGTGCCCAACATGATGGATCAAGGGCACCAGCACGAGGGCGAACAAGGCTCGCTCCTTAGACCGAGCTGGGGGGACGAGGCGACAGAAGCTGAGCTCTTCCAGGAGCCCCGTGAAGGCCCCACCGGCCATGCTAGAAACGACGATTATCGGGTACCGCTAATTCCACAGGAGCAGGCATACACTAATCATGAATCGCAGGAAGTGCAGGTCGCCACAGCGAGCGGCTGCCCCTCTCCCGCAGTCTCCTACCCCTCAGGAGGAGGGCGTCGGGGGCTGGAGGAGAGGGGCCGAGATCCGGCATCACCACCGCGGCGTTCGGAGCAAGGCGTTCTCAGGAGGTAGGCCCTCTGCTAGGGAGGTGCCTCAGGGCCTGCCTCAGCGGAGGACCCGTGGTCGTCGGGAACGGCCACACACCGCTCTACCCCATCGGCGGCCAGGTTTCGGTTGTCGTTGATGGCACTAGAGTGCGGCGCAAAGGCGGGCCCTCGTCTGGCGATATGAAGCAAGGCCGGTACTGTGAAGAAGGCCCAGTGCGTGTGAAGCTCGCCGCCCGTGACACTCTCACGTAATAATGAGTGGGGCTATACACGCCGGAGTCTCGAGGTGCGGCCTCAGCCCCGGGGTCCCTCCCACTGCGATGGCAGCACTTAGCTCGCCACTGGTGAGATGACGCCCAAGACTAGACTAGGTGCCGGACGCCCCCTTTTTCTGCTTTCATTGTTTTTCCCTTTGGTTGTCACTTTCCCCCACTGGATTTAAGTTGGATTCGAATTTGAGATTTTCATGTGTTTGGGGAAGGGGGTGCTTAGTCTCGTTCGAGCAATCTCTCGCATTCCGTTTACCGCTTTGCCTCAACTGCCTCCCCTCGTGAGCCCCTCGCGAGCCGGGTTGGGCCTAGCTTGCGTGCAGCCCAGACCGCCGCCGCCAAGATCCTCTCGGGAGGTTTTCTTGCGCAGATCCTACGGGTTCGATCAGGAGACACTTGAGACGCCACAGCACTCCACAGGCTATCTCCGGGCCCGCACGAGACAAAGGTAAACTAGCCAGCCACCTGGCGCAAGCGTACATGCGATATAGCATCTACTAATACACAGAGCACAAGTTTTACATGAGGGGCTCCCCCTCCAAAAATGCTCTCACAACCATCAGGGCAAAACCTGAGCTCTACTGTGCAGAGGTAAGGAAACAGAACGACAAGCGGTCGCTTGGATAAATCCCCAATGCATCCTCGAGCACCTCCTGAATCTGTTCTTTGGCGTCGGCCTCGCCATCGCTCTGCGTTGTCACCAGCAGCGTCGGGGCCGTCCACCACGCCGCCTTCATCAGCAGCCATGATCACGCCATCGTTATCTTAAGCGAAGGCCCTGACGAGGGCGTCCACGTTGTCCTCCACCCAGTGCGCAAGGTCGCCCCGGACGGCCTGAGGTACTGGGGCGATGGCGGCGTCGAAGTCGAAGTGGGGGTCCATATTCCGGAGATGGCTGAAGACGCGAGAAAAGGCGCGCCCGAGCAGGGCGCGGCTCCTCTCCTCCATCAACCTATTAGCCCTGACCGACCGCGCCTCTAGCTGCGTCACCACGTTGGTGAAGAACTGAAGGTTGCCGGCGTAGTTGACTGCGTGTGGCTCGCCAACAGCCGCCTCGCAGATGTTACCCAAGGCTGCATTGGCTCTTTCCTGGAGCGTGGTGAGCATGGGGCCGCGGCTCATTTTCAGATACGCGGCTGGCGATCTCGTCCAAGATTCTGTCGCGCGACGGCCTCAGCCTCATCCACCCGTTGGCGAAGAAGAAGCACCTCGGCACGGGAGGCAGCTAACCCCTCCTACGCCACCTTGAGGGCGGCCCGAGAAGCATCGGCTCGCCGCGTCACCTCCTCCTGCTTGGCCCTCAAGGCAGCGGTCCTACCTTTGGCCTCAGCTCGGATCAACCCCAGCCTCTCCTCGAACTCGTGCTCAAGGTTCAAGCGCGCCGTCGCCACCCGACGTCCGACCTCCTCCAGGACACGGGCTTCCGGCGCAGCGACATCATCCTCCGCCCATGTTACCAAGCGTTCCCTTTTTTCCAGGCGCTCATCCTCGCGTGCGCGTTCGGCGGCTTCCAGCGTCGGCGCCTCCTCACGCTTACGGAGCTCACTGGTCGCCTGAGGCCACCTTCATCGACGCAAGGGCCGCCTCGCAGCAGCACCTGCTCCTCCGGGAGCGGCATCGGGCCAGAGTTCCGCGCCGCTCCTCCGCCGCCTCTCGTGCCGGGCCAGCTTCGAGCCTCCTCGACGGCCCGAGAACGGACCTCCCGAGAAGCCGCCAGCGACGCCTTGGCCTCCCCATTGTCAAGATCACGCTGATGGCGCGCAAGGGCGACAGCCGCCTTCAGCTCGCGCCTCTCCGCGGCCAGGCGCAGGCCCTCGGCCTCCAGGCGCGCGTCTTCATCAGCGAGCTCTTCACCAAGCAGGCTCACCGCGTCAGCCGCCCTCCGAAGAAACCCTTGGCGAAGAGCGCGACGCTCCCGGGCGCGCTCGAGTACGTCTTCCACACCATCATCCGCCTCAAGCGAGCGCCGGGGGCCACGAATCAGCACTCCCCCTCCGGCGGCAGGGGGGCTGGCACTCGCCACGGCCAGCACGCCGCCGAAGCCCGCCAGAGCCAGCCCATCCCCTAACGAAGAGCACAGGGAATACCTCAGCCAATCGCGAACCGGAAGCGCCAGGCGGAGGAAGGCTGAAGTCAATCCCTAAAGCCGCTGTTTCAGATGCAGCAATGAAGCTCACACACCCCGAACATTGGGTGGGGTCAACAAGACGCAGAGAGAAGAAGTAGCGCAGCAAGGCAACTGAGGGAAGGATGCCCATCATCGCCTCGCAAACAATGGCGAAGACCGCAAGAAGAGTGATGGATTCGGGACCCAAATGCATCATATGGATCTGATAGTGGGAGAGCACAACATTGAAGAAATCGGAAAAGTGGGAACCAGCCCCGCCCACAGGGTATCGGCAAAATACCGAACCTCGGTGATTATCCTGTCGATGGAGAAGTGGGACGCGGGCCAGGCCGTCGTCCGCCCGCATTCGTTGAAGATGGTGGCCAAAGCCGAGCTGACCTTGCCCAGGCCCTCTCGATTGAGTATGATCGACCGATCGACGGTGGGGCCGCCCGACGACGGCGAAGCGGCGGAGGCACGGCTTTTCCTCTTCCTTCTTCATCGGAGCCATGACAACGGAAGGGGGGAAGGTTCGAGATTGGATTGGGAGTAGAAGCTGGAGTTCGAGAGGAGGAAGAGTGGGGGATGGTCGAGCGGCGAAAAGGGGAGCGGCTGTGTACGACTACGAGTCCGCCTAGCACGGCACAAAGTAAGGAGGCGTGGGGGAACAATGCCGCCCACGTCCAATCAACCGCCACGCGCCCAAGGCCGAGTTATTAGGGGCTCATGGCGCGCTTGCCCTTCGCCTCTCTACTCGGCCAAGCTCGGGCGTGTTTTGGGCCGGGGGCTATTCGGTGTTCTGGGAACGGGGTCCCCAGACTTGCTCGCTCAAGGCCTGCAGCGTGGTTTCAAAGGGGCCCATCGCGCCCATCTTCATCAACACAAGCTCAAGACCCTCGCGAGGGCCAAGCCTCGTGGGGCGGACGACGTGGAGCTTCTCAGCACGGCCTCATCAAGTCGGGCTCACGAGGAGGCGGAGAGATCAAGGCGGGGTACCTCACGAGGTGCCCATGACGCAAGCCATGACGACCAAGCCGCCAGCGCGGGCGCCACCCACGAAGGTCCTCCTTTCCTCTTTGGTGCGAGGGAGCAAGCGAAGCGAGAGCATAAAGCAAAGGTGTCCATTTCGTGCAACAAGACCAAGACCTGCACTAACGGCAGGAAGGAAGTCATTGTGGAGCCCAAGCCAGCGTCACCACCAGAGCCTTTCACAGGCGAGGACCGACTTTAGTCAGGATAAGTGTACCAGATGTTTCCCTTCAAAATGGCCAATTGTTGGCGCCCTTCCCGCTCAATATTTGGGAAGAGGCCCAGGGCCTCTGTCTATAAATAGGGATTAGCCTCCCACAGGGTAGAGGCATCTGGGATCCAAGGCCCGGAATCCAGAGAGAGAGAGAGAGAGAGAGAGAGAGAGAGAGCGATCGAACTCCCCCTAGCAGTTCATCGCAACGGCCAAGAACAGACCCTCACGAGGCTGTTCTTCCTTGTATTGTTCATCACCATCAGCCAAAGAGGCAATCCACCACACCACAAACTAGAGTAGGGTATTACACCACAATGGTGGCCCGAACTAGTATAAACCTTGTGTCTCTTGTGTTGTTCCTTTCATAGTTTAAATCCTAGCGAGGCGGCGGGGTGCAGGTAGGTAGAGGGCGAGATCTCCGCGCGCACCCCAGTGTTCGAACCTCAAGGGTCTCGGCGGAACCTGAAACCGACACGCACCATATCCCCCGCCACCGCTCGCCACACGAGGAGAAGCTTCTTCGCCGCTCGCTCGAATCCACTTCCCGCTGGCTCGCAGCACCGAAAACCCTAATGGCAGAACCGACCGACACGCAGAGCCGCTGATTGAATTCTCCCGATGTTCTCTTGGAGCAGATCTGTAGTCGATGGACCTACTCAACACCGTCCGTCTGGGCACATGCTCGGTGTCTTTGTACCGCTCTACTGCTGCGAACCGCCGGCTCTTTTCAAGACAACCTGCTTGTCGATGCCCGATCCTCGCAGGTGGCCTAGACACCGACTTGACGATCCTATGGAGGTTGCCGTGGTGCCCTCGACATGCTACCACTACCCGCACCTGCCCTTCATGCGCGCCACCATCGGGCGGGCATGAAGGCCAACTGATCGCCCTCATCCACCACACCGGTAGTCCGTGGCGCCTCGTGGATATCTACACCCAGCAGAGATCACCTTCCATCGTTGGATACCACCGACATCGAGCCTCGCGCCCGCCGGACACTCCTCGCCTACTACGCGACGAGACGCGTCAAGCTTTTGGCTCGACCTCTGCTTGCGTAAAGTTGTATTCGTGGAAGTGCCCACACCATCGAAGACTACATGGATTACAAGCTCATTGCCTTGTTCAACATGGGATTAGTCTATCTCGAATCCGTCGCCATACATGGTTATGGCTCATCATCAATCTCGTTGAGGCAACATTTACATACGATGCTATAGTGCATGATGGCATCATTTACGTGGTCGACGCTGATTGGCTGCCTATATGGTGGAATCTATCGTCGTAATTGTTCTATCTCATCTCATCTTTACCTTATCAATATGACTGCCTTTTCATTTGTTACAAATTTAGAATGCATGGCATGTCTATAACCACATGATTGCTATGTGTTCCTCTCATTTCCTAGATTTTTATGACCACACATGTTATTGTTAGAGTTGATATGAGAACAATTGGCATCTAATGATTGTTAGAATACATATTATGAGCATAACATCATGATTGCTATATGTTACTCTCACACAAGATTTTTTATAACAACGCATGTTATTGCTTAGAGTTGATATGAGAACAGTAGTAGTAAGTGCTATGGTAGAATATGAGTAGGCGCTGTCATAGCTATTTTCCTCTCAATTGTTACATGATGTTTGAACCATGACATGTTGCTAGAATATGAAAGCCATTGGCTTATTTTTTTAACTTGGGGTATGACTATGACCACGGCATTGCAATTCTCTGTCTATGAGATGTGTCACTGTTATAATAATCTTAATTTCACACATACACTGAATATGATTGTATATTTTTGTCCTTTTGGTCTCCAATTTGAATTGTTGCAGCAGACGCAAATGCGCTGGCCTTCATGATTCCAGGACCTGGAATCATACCAGCCGATGGGTGGTGGTTTATCGCCGTTTCGTTCGGTGACGGCGGTCATTTGATGCTCATTCGCACGCACCAAATTGACCAAACCATTACATCAAACCACATGCAGTACAATGCGTGGGGCATTCGTGACATTGATGGCTATGGCTGCTTCGTGTTCGAGAAAGATCCCAGCTCCTTTGGGCTAGGCGTATTCAACTGGAGGCGGGTTTACAGCCTCGGCAACCACTCCTTGTTCCTCGGGCTCAATTATCCGATCATCCAACCAATCATAGATCATATCAGCGGCGATGATTACTGTTCTACGCAACTTCCATTCACGAGGGGGGCTGTGTTTACACATCATACCATGGGTTCCATGAATCACCATATCCAGAGATTCGTCCACACAGCTTGTCGCCAGGTAATCTTCAGTGTGTGAAAGACATCAAGCTTCCATGCGATGGATGGCTTTTGCAAACCCGACATGCGGCGATGTGGTTCATGCCAACAGCAAATATGCACAACTTGATTCGTGCTGATATCTAGACTGAGCCATTTATTCTGCTGCTGTAGCACGCACCTCTTTTGTTGAATATTATGTATCGTTGTTAGTTTGAAGCACTCCTCTGGTTTGAAGGATAGATACCTCTTTGGGATCATGTGCATCCTAACTCACCTGCGTAGGATGTACTCGATAATGATGATGGAGATCTTATGATATATATATATATATATATATATATATATATATATATATATATATATATATATATATATATATATATATATATATATATATATATATATATATATATATATCATGCATTTGTTAGTTAAACCTATGTATAAATTGTGACACTAAATACGACTAGTAAGTAGTACAGTAGCAGTACTAGTATACGTCGGTCAAATTATTCATCATGTCCACATTGAATTGACGTGACAACACGCTGCGCTGTGAGGTGACACAAGAATCCCTCGCGGCGTGTTCGGTATTCGGACTTCAGATTTGGAGTACCACTTATCTGTCGAAATCTTTCATCATTCACTTAAAACAGTCGATTGATCATACATTGAGTACCATATAACTAGAATTACCGATGCAAGTCGAAGAAGGATTGGCCGGTGCTGCCGGCTGTCGTCAAGTTCGATCACACAGATCAGGAGCTGATCGAGCACCTTGAGGCCAAAGTGAGTGCTGTCAGCGTGAGATTTCAGTCTCTCATCGATTTGTTCATACCAACCATCGACAGCGAGCACATCATATGCTACACCGAACCTGAGAAACTTCCAGGTAAGACACCGATCGACGTCTACTTGCACAAACATATTCCTTTGTTTATAGCTCTATTTTTCTTTTTAGATGCAGACCTGGTGAAGCAATTACAAATTTTACATTTAATAAAAAGTGAAACAAGTGACTGCAACATGCCAAAGATGTTATGAAAATGCCAACTACGTACACTAAAACCTGTATTCCACAATACTGCAGGTATCACACTGAGTGGCCTAAGGAAGCAATTCTTCCAGCGCAATTCCGGGGCGTTCAAAAGGGGCACGTGGACGCGTTGCAAGATACAGTCGGAGTGCGGCATGCACGTGGTGTGGCACAAGACCGGCAATACCTTGCCGGTGATGGTCAACGGCCGGCAGACGGGCAGCAAAAAAGGTTCTGGTGCTGCACACCAACAAGAACTTCGACCAGCAGAGGACCAACTGGGTGATCCACCAGTACCACCTCGGGGACCTGGAGCAAGAGAAGGAGAGGGAACTGGTCCTCTGCAAGATTTTCTACCAGACGAACACTATACGACATTTGGTATGAACTTGCATTTGCTTCCAACCATCATGCCGAGGGTCGGTGTGGATATAAAGCTGAATCATTTGTTTCGAAACGAATTTTCAGGCACCTGATTTTTATTTGATGGGTAGCATAAGCACCCGCCGTTCGAATTCCCAGTTCTCCAATTTTTTCGAAACAAGTGCATGCACTTATTATCACGATAAAAAAACAATATCCGTGATGCATCCCAGCTTATCGATGCTGTACTTGCATAAATTCTCGCTTATTGAGCACGTATATTGTTTTTTTCAGGCCGAGCAAGTTTCAACTGGGCTGCAGACTGCCCAGGGTTGGTTTTGTTTTTAACAGGCCCAGCCCATGATGACAACGGGGCACAAAGATCCAGCATGTATATACTGGCCTCTGGCCCGCCAGCGTTAGTTATATTTTGTCTTACAACATCCGCAGACAGTTTTTTTACTGAATCAAACACACAGCCCAGTTCTATTTTCCTCTTGAAACGCATGTCCTACATCCATTTTCTAATCTCTACCTATAGTTTTATTAGTTCATATACACGTATCATTATATTGAAAACACATGAATTCCCTTTTCATATTTACATCCTTATTTTTGTTGTTTTTTCCCACCCAGCGCTGATTTTTTTACCACTGGTTTTCCCTTAAACCAACTCAATTGTCCCACGCCTTATTTGCTCACAAAAACAAAAAGATTTTTTTGGCAAATCAATAAGTTCTTAAAAAAATGTTTATCATTTCGGGATTACAACAGTTCGGACTCCACCGAAATATGCAAAATAAGGTTGAACTTTTTGACCGTGTTCCTGGGCAGAAAATGGACTGTAATAAATTACTTAAGAATTAGCAAAATGGGCTGCAAATTATAAAAAATAGCAAATGGGCTTTATGTTGTCTGCCACAGATTTTGAGGCTGACTTGTGGGCCTACCAAGTTCATGCGTACACAAGGTTTCGCAAAAAAGAAACTTAGTCAATAATCGACTCTACCAGCGTCAGAACGTTAGATGTCAATCTAACGGCAATCGTGCTTCTTCAGTCTCTGATCTTCCTGCCCCAGCCGCCCAAACCAGCGCCGTCGGAACCGCCTGGTCCCGCCTCCCGTGGCCGGCAGTGCTGCCGGGAAGGCCTCACGGCCCCATCATACTCGCATCCCTGGCCGTTCTATCCCTCTACTCACCCACACCTCCTGTTATTTTCCGGCGACGGCAACCGGACCAGTCAACCCTCATACTCTCCACCACATGGGCAGCCACTGCCGTGTCTTCCCCGGCTCCGTGTCGTTCCCTTCGTCGGCCTCGCCGTCGTCCACCGCCCTGGTGCTCTCGGCGCGACGTGGTCAACGATGTCCATCCAACGGCCGGTGCTTCTTCAACCTCTGGTCTTCTTGCCCCAGCCGCCCAAAGCAGCGCCGGTCGTGCCGCATGCTCCTGCCTCCCGTGGCCGGCTGTGCTGCCGCGGAGGCCTCGCCGTCCCCATACTACTCCCACCGCTGTCCAGGCCATCCCTCCACTCACCCACTACCCCTGTTATTCTGCGGCGACATCAGCCTCACACTGCAGCCGAACCAGTGAACCCTCGTGCTCCTCTCCGCGTGGGCATCCACTGCCGCGTCTTCCCCGGCTCCGCGTCGTCCCCTTCCTAGGCCTCGCCGTCGTCCACCGCCGTGGTGCTCTCGTGGCGTGGTCAATGTGGTCACGACCGACTTCCATCGAAGAGTATCAGACATGGAGAGGTCGACGGTGGGTCCACGGCAGCCGCAAGGAAGTGCATCCTTATTACGCGCAAAATAATTATTCCTCCACGGCAGCGAGGGACCCACGGACGGGCCACCAGATTTCGCGGAAATAACGTCCCCCGATCTTGGGACCCACCGGACGGGCCACCGTATTCATGAAAAAGCGGTTGCCCTCGACTCGCTGGGACCCACCGGACGGACCACCAGATTTCACAAAAAACGCCCCCCATTGTCACTCGGACCCACCGGAAGTGCCTCCTTATTACGCATGAGAAAATGAATACTCCCCGCTAGCTGGGACCCACCATGGTGGGAGGCTGACTTGTGGGCATACTAAGTTGACGGGGACGAAGGGCTTTGTCAACTTAGTCAATATGAACGATTCTAGCTCCAGTGACCGTACGATGTCCATCCAACGGCCGTCGTGCTTCTTCTATCTATGCTCTTCCTGCTCCAGCCACTCAAACAAGCGCCGGCGGGACTGCCTGCTCCCTCCTCCCCGCGTCCGGTTGTGCTGCCGCGTAGCCCTCACTGCCCCACCGTACTCCCATCGCTGGCCTAGCCATCCCTCTACTCACCCACACCTAATGTTATTCTCCGGCGACGGCAGACGAACCATAAAACCTCGTGACAACAGACTCCCCTCCGCGTGGGAAACAACTGCCGAGTCTTCCCTGCCTCCGCATCGTCCCCTTCCTAGGCCTCGCCTTCATCCACTGCCCTGGTGCTCTCGGCGCGGCCTGGTCAACGTGGTCAACAAACAACATGCATCTGAAGTGGACTGTACGTGGAGAGGCTGATAACTGGGTCCACAGCCGCACGCAAGGAAATGCCTCCTTATTACGCGCAAAATAATGATTCCTCCACCTGACATCAGGGACTCACCGAAAGGGCCTCTGTATTTCGTGAAAAAAACGTTACCACCGCTGACAGCTCGGACCCACCAGCTATATCTTCACAGGCAAGGAAGTGCCTCCTTATTACGCACAAAAAAATGAATACTCCCCCTGTTAGCTGGGACCGAGTATAGTGGTAGGCTGACTTGTGGGCCTACTAAGTTGACAAGGACGGAGGGCTTTGTTAACTTAGTCAATATGCACGATTCTAGCTCCAGTGACCGTACGATTTCCATCCAACGGACGTAGTGCTTCTTCAACCTCTGGTCTTCTTGCTCCAGCCGCCCAAACCTGCGTCGGTCGTGCCTCGTGCTCCTGCCTCCCGTGGCCGTCTGCGATGCGGCGGAGGCGTCACCGCCCCCTACTACTCCCACCGCTGGCCAGGCCATCCCTCTACTCACCCACACCCCCTGTTATTCTGTGGCGACGACAGCCTCACACCGCAGCGAACCAGTGAACCCTCGTACTCCTCTACGCGTGGGCATCCACTGCCGCGTCTTCCCCGGCTCCGCATCATCCCCTTCCTAGGCCTCGCCGTTGTCCACCGCCCTCGTGCTCTCGGTGCGGCGTGGTCAACATGGTCAAGGAACAGCTTCCATCGAACGTGGACTGTACGTGGAGAGGCTGACAGCTGGGTCCACGGCCGCAGCAAGGAAGTGCCTCCTTATTACGTGCAAAATAATTATTCCTCCACCTGACTGCTGGGACCCACCAGCTACATCTTCGCACGCAAGGAAGTGCGTCCGGGCAAAAAAAAACGATTCGCCCCCCTGACTGCTGGGACCCACCAGCTACATCTTGGCATGCAAGGAAGTGCGTCCGGGAGAAAAAAACAAAACGATTCGCCCCCTGACTGCTGGGACCCACCAGCTACATCTTCGCAGGCAAGGAAGTGCCTGACAGTCGGGACCCACCTGGTCGAAGCGTACGTAGCGTTGTCATTCTGGTCGACGTCTACATACATACTAGTCGATGTAGAGGCGCGCACGTGTCGTAGTAGAGGCGCGCACGTAGCATGTACACGTATGTACAACGGCGAGGGTGCAAGAAAGAAAATGCGGCCATGTACGTACATACGGGCAGGGTCTCGAACGCCTACTCGCGCATACATACATGGCTGGGTCGGAACGGAGAAACAGCGCCGTCGTCGTGTTCATGGGGAGCCAACCCGCTGGATCGGAACGGAATGCGTGGTCGTGTTCATCGGGAGGGCTTGGATGGAACAGGCGATGGAAACGAGGCCTCGCGTACCGCACAACGGAGGAAACGGACCTCCTACGTTCGGAATGGGGTCCTGTTGATCGGGAGGGGTGTGGCGTACCGCAAAACGGAGGAAACGGACCTCCTACGGTCGAAACGGGGGTCCTGTTGATTGGGAGGGGTGTGGCGTACCGCAAAACGGAGGAAACAGACCTCCTACGGTCGAAACGGGGGTCTTGTTGATCGGGAGGGGTGTGGCGTACCGCAAAACGGACGAAACGGACCTCCCTACGGTAAACGGGGTCTGTTCATCGGGAGGGGTGTGGTGTACCGCAAAATGGGACTCCACGGGATCCGTTCATCTCCACAGTCAACCTCCTCCGGCCTCCACGGGCTCCTGTTCATCCAGCCTCCACCGCACGCTACTCCACGGCCTCGCTCAACCACCCTCCACGGGCACCCTCCACCGCCCATTGTTCATCCAGCCCTCCACACCACGGGTCTGTTCAACCACCCTCCACCGCTCATGCTCATCCAGCCCTCCACACCACGGGTCCTGTTCATCCGAGAGACAACGCCATCGCCACTGCTCATCCAACCCCCCTTAACGCTCCTTTGCTCATCCAATCAATCGGCTTGATTAGCAGCAGCAGCGAAGAATCGCTCCATCGGGTTGATTAACGACCATCGATCGATCGCTCGGGTTCAAGAACGCGCGTAGTTCGCAGGCAATCGCCGGGTTCGATTAGAGCCCAATGCCTCGCACACACGCACGCACGTGTACGAGAGAAATGCGCATCGCTCGGCCCCCGACCTCCCACCGTAACCGGCAACTCCACGAAAATTTCCTCCCCCTCGCTTCTACCACGGTTTTTTCCGTCATGGACGGCCCAAATAATGTCACGCAGCTGCGTCTCCGCCCGCCAGACGAAAAGCCCATTTTCATCATGATTTTTGTCATAGAAGTAGGAGGCCACCACATCTATGATGATACTGGGTTTTGTCACAATTATCGTCATAGAAGTGTCATATGTATGACAGAAAAAAATTTCGTTCGGCCCAAAATGTCACGGATGTGTCTTTTTTTTGTAGTGCCAGTGCCAGCAGGGGCAGCAAGGCACGTATTGTTTTGTTGCCATCGAGGATAAAAAGATGGGTTTATATCATATCGCATGAGTTTATCCCTCTACATCATGTCATCTTACTTAAAGCATTACTCTGTACTTATGAACTTAATACTCTAGATGCATGCTGGATAGCGGTCGATGTGTGGAGTAATAGTAGTAGATGCATAATCGTTTCGGTCTACTTGTCACGGACGTGATGCCTATATACATGATCATACCTAGATATTCTCATAACTATGCTCAATTATATCAATTGCTCGACAGTAATTCGTTTACCCACCGTAATACTTATGCTCTTGAGAGAAGCCACTAGTGAAACCTATGGCCCCCGGGTCTATTTTCCATCATATTAATCTCCTGACAACAAGCTATTTCTGGCACCGTTTATTTTACTTTGCATCTTTATTTACTCTTTATCATAAAAATACCAAAAATATTATCTTATCATATCTATCAGATCTCACTCTCGTATGTGACCGTGAAGGGATTGGCAACCCCTTTATCGCGTTGGTTGCGAGGTTCTTATTTGTTTGTGTAGGTGTGTGGGACTCGAGCGTGGTCTCCTACTGGATTGATACCTTGGTTCTGAAAAACTGAGGGAAATACTTACGCTACTTTACTGCATCACCCTTTCCTCTTCAAGGGAAAACCAACGCAGTGCTCAAGAGGTAGCAACAGGCGATGATACAATTTGGTGCTTAATCTGAGGAAGGACTTCATCATCATTTATATTGTCTTGGGGACCAATGTCTTCAGCTGCGGTGGTGTCAATAGCTGGAATATCTTCAGCTTCAGGAGCCTCTGTGGTAGCAGGCTCGTGAACAATTAAATGACGCTCTTGGTGTGCAGATGCAGGACGAGCAACGGAGATGGGCTCGACAAAAAGGGGCTCTGTGGGAGCAACCTGATCTTTCTTCTTGGTCTTTCTCTTCTTGGTCGGTGGAGCATCGTCAGTGGTGTTCTTGATCTTGCGCTTTCTGGCTTCGGCTTCGGCTACCCTTGTTTTCTTAAGTTCCGAAGCTACTATGGGGACCTTAGGCTTCACGCCTGTCATGCTGGCGGGGAAGACAATGCGAGGTTCTTCCTTCCTGGATGCTTCAGCTGGGGCCACATCCGGCTTCTTCTTCTTGGCAACCATCTTGAGGTCAATGCCTGGACACCCATGAGCCTTGCGCTTTTCTGCTTCATTGTTAGCTTGAACACATTTGGCAGCGAGGTGTTTCATTCGCTCTCTTGAACCTTTGGCTTCTTCCCGTTTCTTGTGAAACGCCTCCTTGAGGTCATGCAGCATCTGTTTGAATTTTTGAACATCAGCCACGCTGAGCTTGGCCATGTGCTTCTTGAACTGAGCCTTTTCATAGTCAATTTTGTTCTTCAGTTCTATAATCTTCTGAGCCAGAGCCAGCTCATGAGCAATGGTTCCATGGAAGGAGACACTGATGCCTATTGGAAGCTGAAGATCATCGATGCTGAGGTTCAGATTTTCAAACCACTCATCAATGAAATTATTCAATATGTCCACATCGAAGAGGGGTAGATCCTTTAAGATCTCCACCTCTTGCTTGATCTTTATCAGAAGCTCGAGAGCATCATCACCAAGATCTTCATCACTTGACAGATCAATGGCTTCATTATCGTTCCTCAGAACGGCAGCTGGGGTCAGTACTTGTCCAGAACTCTTGACAATTTTCTTCTGGGGCTTCTCTGTCTTCTTGGAGACACGAGAAAGACCTTAAAAATGCACACTTGGTGCAGGAGGAGCAGTGGCCAGTGGCTTCGCATGCGAAGCCCTTGGTGCAGCAGCAGGTTTCGAAGCCTTTGGTTTATTTTGCTTTTGTGGCTTCGGCGGAGGAGGAGCTTCATCAGAATCAGCATCATCTCCAGACTGATCCACTGTGGCCCTCTGAGCGGCGATGTAGGAGAGAAAACGATCAAAGTTGTCGAAGGGACCGATGACATTGGGATTGGCATCACATGTGCCATCAGCCCTAGGAGCACAAGGACCAGGATTGAAGTTGCATCGAGGCTCTTCTTGTTCTTAACTGCAGAATCCTTGGCAAACTTGTTGTTGCGCTTGAATAAACTATCTTCACAACACCATAACAGAGATGATGAGTCGGCGTCAGCAGGCTGTGGTCCACGGATTTGGTTTTGGTTTTGGTTTTGGGTTGAAGATTTCTGTAGAGAATATCCCCCCAAGGACGCTTGATGGCATTCTTTTCAGCATATTCCTTGGTGATGAATCTGTACTTGAACCATTGCTCGGCCCAATATCTTCGAATCCATTGGATTCGTGTTTTGCGTTGGCCATAGCTCTCTTCAGGATCAATTTTGTATAACTCATAGAGATCTTTAGGCAAATACCTTGAAGTGCCGCCGCGGTGCTGCCTGCCCCCCTTTCTTGCTGACTTTTCAGTGGCCATGTAGTTCAAACTGAATGGCTTCAAAGCTTGCAAAGGCTTTCGTCTGTTGGTCAGACAAGAACTGGCTTCAGGAGAATTAATGTGACGCTGTAAGAATTCTGCAAATGAATGCAGACTATGAGAACAATGGGATTCTCCGTCGGACATGTACCTGTGAGAGCATTAGAGATGCGAGGGAAGGGGAAGAGGTCATATGCATTCTCAGAAGATTTTGAAGATAAATCTGTTTGAAGACATTGACCTCATAGCGCGAAGACATTCACTTATATGTTGAGAGTTGGTTCCAGATTTGTACGAATCCAAGAATAGGTACAGGTGAGGAATCTAACTATGTGTGAAGCATAAGTGAATATACTAGGCATGTTATGAGATGCAGAACATGATAGATCCAAATTTGTAGGCACATAAACCACTTTTGGTTGGGAAGGATGGATCTATCAGATCAAAAAGGCAGTAAAAGTGAGTTTTAATTACCACACGAAGAACTGCTAGACGGAGTAGAGAGGAGGCCGAGCAGTTCGATCTTCCGTGCCCTAACTTGGCGACAGAGGACACCTACGGCGGCGGCGGAGAAGACGAGGTCCGCGGCCGGCGTGAGGACAGCGTCGGTGAGGTCGCGACAGCTAAGCGCTTCATCGCCGGCGTCGTCGAGAGCTAGCGGTGGCGCTAGGGTTTGTCGAGGTGGAGAGGTGGAAGAAAGATTTTGACCGTGATGTGATGTGTATTTATAAGGAAAGGGACAACACAGCGCAATTATGCAGGTGCCCCTGGCGGTTCACATCTGAGGGACACATGGAAAACATGCAACTCATTGGAAGTTGTTCCATGTTCCCACGCACGCCTGGACTGTCCGGTGGTTGTTCCGGCTTCTCCGGGTTTCAAACAATAAGGATTGAGCATTTAAAACAGATTCAATGTTTGTCTCTGTATCTTCTGCTAACAAGGACGCGGAGAAGACATTCGACGGTTTCAATAGAATGCATATGATTTGGATAGATAGAATCTGAGGTAGAAGCATAGAAGAGGTTAGGGTACGATCACATTCACTTAGTCCAAAAGATTCAAACAAGAAGACATAGCTATAAGTGAATGCTGTAGAGGACAGAACACAGATATATGTATATATAGCTGAGTAAGACCAAATCAACAAAGTGATGATCAACATGAAGACAAATCAATGTTGAAGATAAATCAAATGCGAAGACTTAGCAAATGTAATGTCAAATGAAACACTCCAAACAAAAGTTTGGTGGTGGTGTTACCCACCGTATAGGAAGTATTAGATCCATACACGATGCACAATTATCGTGGCACTCCGAAGTCAAGTTCCGCATTAATGTATTCACACTTAGAGTGTATGTCTTCATTGATTGAAGATATACATTACTTCGTGTGTTGCATATCTAAGTCATCAACATGCATAAGTGTTAGGATGTGTGCCTAATCACAGGACATTTGAGGATTCCAAGATATTTAGCTCACACCGCAACTTGCAAAACCTTTTCTCATCCAAGGGCTTTGTGAAGATATCAGCCAATTGCTCTTCAGTGTTGACATGAATGATATCAATATCTTCCTTCATGACATGATCTCTGAGAAAGTGATGACGAATTTCAATGTGCTTTGTCGTCGAGTGCTGAACTGGGTTGTTGGCAATCTTGATGGCGCTTTCATTGTCGCAGTAGAGTGGCACTTGCTTCAGATGGATGCCATAGTCCTTGAGAGTTTACTTCATCCATAGAAGCTGAGGGTAGCAAGATCCAGCAGCAATGTATTCAGATTCAGCAGTGGAGAGAGACACACAGTTCTGCTTCTTTGAAGACCAACAGACAAGTGATCGTCCCAGAAAGTGACATGTGCCTGATGTAGACTTGCGATCCACCTTGTCACCAGCATAATCAGCATCAGAGAATCTGACTAGATCAAACTCTGAGCCCTTTGGATACCATAATCCTAGTGTTGGGGTGTAAGCCAAATATCGAAGAATTCGCTTCATAGCTAAGTGATGCGATTCCTTTGGTGCCGCTTGGAATCGGGCACACAAATGCAAACACTAAGCATGATATCTGGCCTAGATGCACATAAATAAAGTAAAGAATCAATCATGGAGCGGTATACCTTTTGATCGAACTCTTTACCATTGGCGTCAGGACCCAGATGACTTTTGGTTGGCATTGGCGTCGTGTAACCTTTGCAGTCTTGCATTCCAAACTTCTTCAGGCAGTCTTTGAGTTATCTCTCTTGAGATATAAAGATGTCGTTGCTTTGCTGATGAATTTGAAGACCAAGGAAGAACTTCAGCTCACCCATCATGGACATCTGATATTGCTCTTGCATCATGTGTCCAAACTCATCACTGTATTTTTGGTTAGTGCAGCCGAAGATAATGTCATCCACATATATTTGGCACACATACAGTTCACCATCATATGTCTTCATGAAGAGTGTGGGATCTAGGGAACCAGGTTTGAAGCCTTTGCTCTTCAGGAAGTCTTTGAGTGTGTCATACCAAGCGCGAGGGGCTTGTTTGAGGCCATACAGTGCCTTGTTAAGCTTGTATACCATATAAGGATGTTTTGGATCTTCAAAGCCAGGTGGTTGTGCAACATACACTTCTTCTTCAATCTTGCCATTGAGAAAGGCACTCTTCACATCCATTTGATACAGAAGGATGTTGTGATGATTTGCATAGGCTAGCAGTATGCGAATGGCTTCAAGCCTAGCCATAGGAGAAAATGTTTCATCGAAGTCAATCCCTTCAACTTGAGTGTATCCTTGAGCAACCAGACGAGCCTTGTTTTTGACAACTTGACCATGCTCATCTTGCTTGTTGCGATATATCCATTTGGTGCCTATTATGTTGTGCTTACGAGGGTCAGGACGCTTGACTAATTCCCACACATTGTTCAGTTTGAACTGTTGAAGCTCTTCTTGCATAGCTTGAATCAATTCAGGTTCCATGAAGGCTTCAACAACTTTCTTGGGTACAGATATTGATACAAATGCAAAATGCCCACAGAAATTTGCTAGCTGTGTTGCTCTTGAACGAATGAGTGGATCAGGTGCATTGATGCTATCAATTATCTTCTCAATCTATACTTCATTTGCAACACGAGGATGAACTGGAAGAAGATTTTGCTCTTGCTGATCATTGTCTTCATTTGGAGAATTGGTTTCAGGCTGAGCATTGTCTTCAGGTTGATTAGGCGTAGAAATGATAAGTTCCTCTTCAGCTTGTGCCTCGGAAGGTATGATCTCTCCAGTACCCATAAGCTTGATTGATTCAATGGGAGGGACTTCATCTAGCACATTTGGCAGGTGCTCTCTTTGCGAGCCGTTAGTCTCATCGAACCGCACATCTACAGTTTCAACCACTTTATAGTGAAAGAGGTTGAAGACTCTGTAGGAGTGCGAATCCTATCCGTAACCAAGCATAAATCCTTCATGTGCTTTAGGTGCAAATTTTGAAGTGTGATGTGGATCCTTGATCCAGCACCTAGCACCAAATACTCTGAAGTAGCTTACATTTGGCTTCTTACCAGTTAGGAGCCCATAGGATGTTTTCTTCAGAAGCTTATGGAGATAAACATGGTTGATGACGTGGCATGCTGTATCAATAGCTTCAAGCCAGAACTTCCTTGGAGTCTTGTACTCATCAAGCATCGTTCGAGCCATCTCGATCAGAGTTCTGTTCTTGCGCTCCACGATGCCATTCTGCTGAGGCGTGTATGGAGCTGAGAACTCATGAGTGATGCCCAATGTATCAAGATAAGTGTCGAGGCTGGTGTTCTTGAACTCTGTGCCGTTGTCACTTCTGATGTGCTTGATCTTGACGCCAAAGTTCGTCATGGCACGGTTGGCGAAGCGTTTGAAGACATCCTGCACTTCAGTCTTGTAGAGGATTATATGCACCCATGTATATCTTGAATAATCATCAACAGTGATGAAACCATAGAGGCAAGCAATGGTAGTGAGAGTAGAGTAGTGAGTAGGGCCAAATAAGTCCATGTGTAGCAGCTCGAAGGGTTGAGATGTCGGCATGATTGTCTTCGAGGGATGCTTGGCCCTCGTCATCTTTCCAGCTTCGCAGGCACCACACAGATGATCTTTCTTGAACTTGATGCCCTCGATGCCTACGACGTGTTTCTTCTTCGCCAGTGTGTACAAGTTCCTCATGCCCGCATGTCCTAGCCTCCGATGCCAGAGCCAGCACTCTGAAGCTTTTGCTAGAAGACATACGGCCAACTGTGGTCCTGCTGAGAAATCTACCATGTACAAATCTTCTTTCCGGTACCCTTCAAAGACTAGAGACTTGTCAGATTCCATTAGAACAAGGCAACGATATTTTCCAAATATCACAATCATGTTCAAATCACAAAGCATTGAGACAGACATTAAGTTGAAACCAAGGGATTCAACAAGCATCACTTTATCCATGTGTTGATCCTTTGAGATTGCAACTCTAGCTAGACCCAATACCTTGCTTTTACCAGTGTCAGCAAATATGATGTGGCTCTTGTCAGATGGACATAAGGTTGAGTCCATGAGAAGACTTCGATCGCCAGTCATGTGATTAGTGCATTCACTGTCCATAATCCATTCTGAAGCATGTGGTGTCATACCCTACAGTACAGTTAGGGGGATAGGCTTCACCAAGAGTATTGTGAAGCATAAACATTTGACGGACAAGAGGATTATCAAAGCTTAGATCAAGGTTAGGACTGATAGGATGATTGGCAAGTGATTCAGGAACAAAATACATAGTAAGACCATTTGGGCATTTTATCTTGCGCCCCACAAGATGTTTTAGGTCCCCAGCAATAGCATCAGACGCCTTTGATTTCTGGCTGGAGACCTTTCCCTACAAAAGAGAGTTAAGTTTTCTTAACCAAACACATTTTCAGGGGTGGCTTCGAAGCAATGAGTCTAAGTGCAGCATCTGAGAACTTTGGCTTTGGAGCCCTAGCAAATAGCCTTGCAGGAGGAGAATAATACTCATATGAATAAGCAGGAAAGTTCTTAGTTTTATGAACATAGCGGTTTGAAGAAACACGCTCATATTCATACATCTGAGTATGATTTCCCTGCAAAACATTGGCGTTAGGGTGACTCAGGTGAGTCCTCTGTCTGTATGAAGACTTTGGACCATATGAAGCCTTTGGTCTGGGGTTTGTCTTCTTCCCTTGGGGTGTCATGATGACATTCACAGGAAGATCCTCAAGACATCTTTTGGGTGCCCATATCTTCTTCATAAGCGGTCCATTCCTGCAGTTAGTACCAATATACCTGGAAAAAACTTCACCAGTCTGATTCTAAAATAGTTTATAGTTTGCATCAAAGGATTCATCAATGACAATTGGGTTAGCACAAGTGAACCCAGATACGGTCGATGGATCCACTGAAGGTCCCTTCGCAACAACCCATGTGGTTTTGGGTACTGCTTAGGCTTCCAGTAAGAACCATCAACATTCATTTTCCTCTCGAACCCAACACCCTCTTTCCTAGGGTTTCGGTTCAGAATCTGCTTTTTGAGGAAATCACACAATGTCTGATGCCCTTTGAGACTTTCGTACATCCCTGTCTCAAGCAATGTCTTCAACCCAACATTTTCATCAGCAATAGTAGTGGCATCCTCAGCAGAGGGGTTAGTTACCACATCAGTAGTTGAAGATATTGCAGCAGTAGCGATGGTAGAACATTCAGCAACAGAAGTAGCGTTATCACGCTCAAGGCATTTTAGACATGGTGGTTCAAATCCTTCTTGAGCGGGACTGGTCAGTTGAGCGCAAAGTGACTCGTTCTCTTTTTGAAGATCTTCATGAACTGCTCTCAATTTCTCGAGTTCTTGCTTCCTTTGAAGATAATCATAGGAAAGATTTTCATGAGATGTTGAGAGCGTTTCATGAAGACTTTCAAGTTCCTCGTACTTAACATGAAGATTTTTGATGTCTTCAATTAAGGACTGAGATCGGGTCATTTCCGCGTCCAACAGGTCATCGATTTTTTCTAACAGTTTTTGAATATGTTCCATAGCTTTCTGTTGTTCAGTTGCAATTTTAGGAACTGTTTTGTAGCTAGGTTTGGATTCACAATCGGAGTCATCTTCACTTGGTGTTTGAAAGTAAGCATCACGTGAGTTTACCTTGGCACCACGTGCCATGAAGCAGTAGGTGGGGGCAGAGTCGTCCTTGTCATTAGCATCAGCATTGGTGACGGAGTCATTGTCTTCAGTGTTGAAGATGGATTTGGCAACGTAGGCTGTGGCTAGAGCCAGACTTGCAACGCCAGAGTCGGACTCCTCCTCAGACTCCACCTCTGCCTCCTCAGACGCAGACTCCTCCTCTGAATCCATCTCATTGCCCACAAAAGCACGAGCCTTGCCAGATGAGCTCTTCTTGTGTGATGAAGACTTCGATGAAGACTTTGAAGAAGACTTTGAGGATTTCTTCTTCTTCTTGTCATCAGAATCATATTCCTTGCTCTTCTTCTTCTTATTTTCATTGTCCCACTGCGGACACTCAGAGATGTAATGACCAGGTTTCTTGCACTTGTGACATGTTCTCTTCTTGTGGTCATGAGTAGAAGCTTCATCATTTCTTGAGCTGGATCGTGAAGACTTTCTAAAGCCTTTCTTCTTAGTGAATTTCCGGAACTTCTTCACAAGCATAGCAAGCTCGTTTCCAATGTCTTCAGGATCACTAGAACTGCAGTCAGATTCCACTTCAGATGAGGAAACAACTTTGCCTTCAAAGCGCGAGTTCGGCCATAGTTGGGACCATAGATGTCTCTTTTCTCAGATAGCCGAAACTCATGTGTGTTGAGCCTCTCAAGTATGTCAGACGGATCGAGTGTCTTGAATTCAGGGCATTCTTGAATCATCAGGGCTAGGGTGTCAAACGAGCTGTCAAGTGATCTCAGGAGTGTCTTGACGATTTCATGCTTGGTGATCTCAGAAATTTGATTCCCCCTGTAAGTGCATCTAGTGCCATCCCTAGTTGGTGATCTCAAAAACTTTCACAAACTTTCACAGACTTCATTCACACGCACAATGACTCTTGGAAGCTCAGAACGCGACGCCTAACCGGCTGGAGGATTCAGAGTCCTCAAGTGTAACAAGTCTTCAGATCACGCGGACAGAAAGACTTCAGTGATGCCAAACACTCTTTGGGCTCTGGGTGTTTTGGGCTTTGTCCTCGCAAGGATCTCTCTCTCAAATGCTTCGGAGGTGGGTTGCTCTCAAACGACAAAAGCCATGCACTAACTCTGAGCAACCACCAATTTATGGTGTAGGGGGTGGGCTATTTATAGCCACTAGGCAACCCGACCTGATTTGTCCAAAATGACCCTGGGTCACTAAGGAACTGACACGTGTCCAACGATCAGATTTCAAACACATGCGGCAGCTTAACTTGGGCTACAAGTAAAGCTGACTCATCCAGCTCTGGATAAGATTTGCTCTCATTGTCTTCGCTCGAAGACTTAGGATTTGGTTGAGCATCACTTCAGTCACTCTGACTTTGTTAACTTGGACCCCACTTGACAGTACAGTGGTTCCTATGACTCATAAAAGAAGAAAAGGAAACTACGAAACAGCTATGTCTTCGCACTCCATAGTCTTCACGTGAATGTCTTCTTGAGTCAGAATCTCTGTTTTGAATATCTTCACGTATCACCATTGTCTTCAATGTCTTCACACATTTTTACGGGTCATCTCCGGTAGGTAAACTGAATCAATGAGGGACTACTTCGTGTGTTATCCTGCAATTCTCACAAACACATTAGTCCCTCAACCAGGTTTGTCGTCAATACTCCAAAACCACCTAGGGGTGGCACTAGATGCACTTGCAGGGGGAATCAAATTTTTGAGATCACCAAGCACGAAATCGTCAAGAAGCTTCTGAGATCTCTTGACAGCTTATTCGACACCCTCTCCCTGATAATTCAAGAACGCCTTGACTTGAAGACTCTCGATCCGTCTGACATATTTGAGAGGCTCAACACACATGAGTTCCAGTTATCTGAGAAAAGAGATATCTATGGTCCCAACTATGGCTGAACTCGCGCTTTGAAGGCAAAGGTTGTTTCATCATCTAAAGAAGAATCTGACTGCAGTTCTGGGGATCCTAAAGACATCGGAAAGGAGCTTGCAATGCATGTGAAGAAGTTCCAGAAGTTCACCAAGAAGAAAGGCTTCAGAAAGTCTTCAAGATCCAGCTCAAGAAATGATGAAGCTTCTACTCGTGACCACAAGAAGAGGACATGCCACAGATGCAAGAAACCTGTTCACTACATCTCTGAGTGTCCATAGTGGCACAATGAGACCAAGAATAAGAAGAAGAGCAAGGACTATGATTCTGATGACAAGAAGAGGAAGAAATCCTCAAAGTCTTCCTCCAAGTCTTCGTCGAAGTCTTCATCACACAAGAAGAGCTCATCTAGCAAGGCTCGTGCCTTTGTTGGCAAGGAGATGGATTCAGAGGAGGAGTCTGCTTCTAAGGAGGCAGAGGTGGAGTCTGAAGAGGAGCCCGATTCAGGCGTGGCAAGCATGGCTCTAGCTTCAGCCTATGTTGCCAAGTCCATCTTCAACACTGAAGACAATGGCCCTGTCACCAACGCTGATGCTAATCATGAGGATGACTCTGCTCTCACCTACTGCTTCATGGCACGTGGTGCCAAGGTCAACTCACACGATGCTTACCTTCAAACATCAAGTGAAGATGACTCTGAATGTGAATCTAAACCTAGCTACCAAACACTTGCTAAAATTGCAACTGAACAACAAAATGCTATGGAACATATTCAAAAGTTGCTAGACAAAATCGATGACCTGTTGGACGCGTAAATGACCCAATCTTAGTCCTTAATTGAAGACATTAAAAATCTTCATGTTAAGTACGCGGAACTTGAAAGTCGTCATGAAACACTCTAAACTACTCATGAAAAGCTCTCCTGTGATTATCTTTAAAGGAAGAAAGAGCTTGAGAACTTGAGATCGGCTCATGAAGATCTTCAAAAGGAGAATGAGTCACTCCGCGCTCAACAGATCAGTTCCGTTTAGGAAGGATTTGAAAAACCATGTCTAAAGTGTCTTGAGCGTGATAATGCTATCTCTATTGCTGAATGTTCTACTGCTGCTACTGTTGCAATATCTTCAACTGCTAATGTGGTAAGTAACCCCTCCACCAAGGATACCACTACTATTGCTGATGAGAATGCCAGGTTGAAGACATTGCTTGAGACAGGAATGTACAAAAGTCTCAAAGGGCATCAGACACTATGTGATGTCCTCAAGAAATAGATTCTAAACCGAAACCCTATGAAAGAGGGTGTTGGGTTCGAGAGGAAAATGAATGTAGATGTTCCTTACTGGAAGCCTGAGCAGTACCCCAAAACCACATGGGTTACTGCAAAGGGACCTTCAGTGGATCCATCTACCTTATCTGGCTTCACTTGTGCTAACCCGATTATCATTGGTGAATCCTTTGATGCGAACTATAACTGTTTAAGAATCAGAATGGTGAAGTGTTTGCCAGGTATATATATTGGTACTAACTGCAGGAATGGACCACCTTTGAAGAAGATCTGGGTACCCAAAAGTTGTCTTGAGAAACTTCCTGTGAATGTCATCGTGACACCACCTGGGAAGAAGACAAACCCCAGACCAAAGGCTTCATATGGTCCAAAGGCTTCTGTAGGATCGAAAGTATGTCTAGAGGGGGGTGATTAGACTACTTGACCAAATAAAAATCTATCCTTTTCCCAATTTTAGTTCTTGGCAGATTTTAGCAGCTTTAGAACAAGTCAAGCAATCTTAACACAATTCAAGCAAGCATGCAAAGAGTATATGAGCAGCGGAAAGTAAAGCATGCAACTTGCAAGAATGTAAAGGGAAGGGTTTGGAGGATTCAAACGCAATTGGAGACACGGATGTTTTTGTTGTGGTTCTGAGAGGTGGTGCTATCATACATCCACGTTGATGGAGACTTCAACCCACGAAGGGTAACGGTTGCGCGAGTTCACGGAGGGCTCCACCCACGAAGGGTCCACAAAGAAGCAACCTTGTCTATCCCACCATGGCCGTCGCCCACGAAGGATTTGCCTCACTAGTGGTAGATCTTCACGAAGTAGGCGGTCTCCTTGCCCTTAAAAACTCCTTGGTTCAACTCCACAATCTTGTCGGAGGCTCCCAAGTGACACCTAGCCAATCTAGGAGACACCACTCTCCAAGAAGTAACAAATGGCGTGTTGATGATGAACTCCTTGCTCTTGTGCTTCAAATGATAGTCTCGCCAACACTCAACTCTATCTCACAGGATTTGGATTTGGTGGAAAGAAGATTTGAGTGGAAAGCAACTTGGGGAAGGCTAGAGATCAAGATTCATATGGTATGAATGGAATATGTTGGCCTCAACACAAGTGTAGGTGGTTCTCTCTCAGAAAATGTGAATTGGAAGTGTAGGTTCGTTCTGATGGATCTCTCCACGAATGAAGAGGAGGTGGAGGGGTATATATAGCGTCCACACAAAATCTAACCGTTACACACAACTTACCAATCTCGGTGGGACCGAATTGAAAAACTCGGTCGGACCGATTCAGCAAATCTAGTGACCGTTAGGATTTATGGTGGGACCGACATGCAACTCGGTAGGACCTATATGGTTAGGGTTAGGGCATATTGTAATCTCGGTGAGACCGATTACACAAATTCAGCGAGACCGATTTTGGTAATAAGCTAACCAGAGAGTTGGTCAGGTAAACTCGGTGGGACCGATTCGCTCATTTCGGTGAGGCCGAAATGTTACAAAAGGGAAACAGTGAGTTTACATTGCAATCTTGGTGGGACCGATCGCTCATCTCGGTAGGACCGAAACGTTACGAAGGGAAAAAGAGAGATTACAATCCCATCTCGGTGAGACCGAGATCCCTATCGGTGAGACCGATTTGCCTAGGGTTTGTGGTAGTGGCTATGACATCTGAACTCGGTGGCGCCGGATGGAAAGAATCGGTGGGGCCGAGTTTGACTTTTGGTTTAGGCCATATGTGGATGTGAGAATGTAGTTGAGGGCTTTGGATCATATCACTAAGCATTTTGAGCAAGCAAGCCATTAAGCAACACATCATCCCTCCTTGATAGTATTGGCTTTTCCTATAGACTCAATGTGATCTTGGATCACTAAAATAGAAAATGTAGAGTCTTGAGCTTGAGCCAATCCCTTTGTCCTTAGCATTTTGAGGGGTCCACTTTTGTCATCCATGCCATGCCAATCATTGAGCTTTCCTGAAATATTAGTCTTGAAATAGTGTTAGCTCAATGAGCTATATGCTGTTAGGAATTACCAAAACCACCTAGGGATAGTTGCACTTTCAATCTCCCCCTTTTTGGTAATTGATGACAACATATAGATCGAAGCTTCGACAAATGATAATAAGAGTGAAAAACATTGTCGCTTTGAGAAGTATGTGAAAAGCAAGCTCCCCCTAAATTTGTGCATAGTTTAAGATTTGCTTTGGACTGCAAATGCACAATGAGTTAGGATCATGGGTTACTGTTCCATGTCACATACCTCTTGGTGGAGCGCTCAAAATGATAATAAAGAAATACATGCACTCATCACCAAGCAAAGTGAATGATCATATGGGAGATAAAAGGATAAATTCATCCAACAAGCATTAAGGTAACATATGATCAAACACATGATCATCCAAGTATCTCACAAACGCATAAAGTATCTCAACCAAGCAAATAAAGTTCAACCACCAAAACAAGAGAGAACAAAAGCAAACTCTCTCTCTCTCTCTCTCTCTCGGCCTATGATCTATACATTTTCTCCCCCTTTGGCAACAAGTTACCAAAAAGTTCATAGAAAATGCATAGCACTAAATCGACTCTCAGGCTTGGTCTTCAGGTGGTGGTGTAGACAGATCTCCAAGAATGAAGGAATCCGTCGATGTAGATGGTGCTGGAGGAGTAGGTGCTGGAGCTGGTTGCACATAAGCTGTAGCTGGTGCAGATGTAGTGGCTCTGGTGTCTGTAACAGGCACTGCAGCTGATCTCTGGCTCCTGGGCACTTTGGCAAAAGCACCAGTAGTATTCTTGCCCTTCCTCTCCTGCATATCATCCTGAAGTTGCTCAACAACTGACTGTATCTCAGTGACCTTCACATCCAAGTCATAGAACTTCTGCTCCATGATCCTCTCCAAGCTCTCCTGGTTTTGAGTCAGGGTGGCCAGTCCCTTCTCAATCCTCAGAGTGGAGGCAATCAAGTAGCCAAGCTGATCCTGCTTGCTCTTCAAGAAGTACTGTGATGCCTCATCAATGGTTGGCATCTTTGCAACCTTTTCAGTCCTTGCCTTCTTCCTTTTTGCTTGTGCTTGCACAGAAGATGGTTCATCTTTATCCATCACCACTGTGTTGTCCTCAAAATCTGGATAGATGGGCATGTGTTCCTTGTCCAAGAGGTATGTGCATGTGCCCATCTTGGGGTTGATGAGCCCCTGGATCTGTGGGGCATACCCACAACTTCTCTTCTGATCTGCAGCAGTCCTCTTGATAGTTTCCACTATGAGGCTCATGACCTTGAACTTTTGAGGAACATCAAATATGTGAAGTAGGTTGATGGCATGGCCTCTGATCATCTTGTGATCTCTAGATTTAGGCAAAAGAGTGTGCCTGAGGACCCAGTTTATTGTTGGCAGTCCTGACAGAAGATAATGTACTAAGCCAAACTTGTGTGTCTCAATAGCAACATCTGGGATCTCTCTGTACATGTGTGCCATGGAGTTGTGATCCTTCTTCTTCTTGGCATAGACATCCAAGTCATCCTCATTCTCCTTAGGAGCATTGATCAACTTTGCCCATTCTTCAACTGATGATTGGTACCTAGTACCTTCAGACATCCAGACAATCCTTCCATCTGGGTAGAAGTGAGTTGTGGAGTAGAACTGCATAATAAGCTCATCATTCCACTTTGTGAGCTTCTGCCCAACAAAGTCATCCACTCCACAAGCATTCAAACTGTCATACACTCCTGGATAATGCTCTTCATTCTTCCTGATGTACTCCCAGTCTACCCATCTCATATCACAGACAATTGGCTTCTTGTCAAGCAGCACTGTCTCATAGAAGTCCTGCTATTCCTTTGTATGGAACCTGTAGTCCACAACAGTTCTTCTCCTAACTGCATAGGGATCAGTCAATCTCCACTGTTTGAGTCCTGCATCCCTCCTGAGCTTCATGTCCTCAGCTACTAGATGAGCATCATTGTGATCTGGAATTTTGGGCTTCAACTTTCTCAAGACATGTTCCTCATCATCTTCTTCTTCAACAGCAGCTTCAGGCACTGGGGCCTTGTTCTTCTCTGCAGCTGGAATACTCCTAGTGTTCCTCTTGGGTACATATTTAGGCTTTGGAGCAGCTGCCTTAGGAGATTCTTTGGGCTTTGATGAAGCAGCCCCTGTCCTGATGGCATCACCCATAAGCTTTTGAGCTTTGGGTGCTGGTGCAACAACATCTTCCTCTTCTTCTTCTTCCATCATGAAAGGCCTTCCAACAACCCTGGCCATGGTCTTCTTGACCCTTTCCTTCCTCTTCTTCCCTTCTGCAGCAGCCTCTTTGGGTTCAGATTCCAAAGATGCTTGAGTGGAGGCTCTGGCTTTAGACATGGGAATTTTTTTGGCAGGTGCTTTGGTCTTCAAACCAGGCTTAGTGGCAGTGGTTGTGCCATACTCCTTCTTTAGCACCTTTTTCTTGGAAGTGGCCTCATCCTCAACAGCAAAATAGTCTTCATCCTCAGAATCTGAAGTTTCTTCTTTCTGGCCCTGGTGGCTGCCTTGGGTAAGTTGCTGGGTGTTGGGGATATAACTATTTGTGTAAGCCGCCCAGGAGGGGCCGGGTTACACAAATAAGACTCATCAGGAAGAAGCCCAAAGACCAAGCACGAAGATGGCGGTTCAAGAAAGGGTCTAAGGCCTACAGGTGGCTTAAGGCCCATAGTGATAAACCGCCATGATGGCATGACTTGTATCATAAGGTAGATTTAACTAGTCACCGAGCCGGACACTGTTTATGAGCCAGCCGGGACTCTGTAGACCGCAGGGCGTCCACCCGTGTATATAAGGGGACGACCCACTGGCGGCTTAGGGCAAAAAACAACTCATCGAGAGCCGGGCATAGCGTATCTCGCTCCCTGGTCATCGAAACATCAAGCAATACAAACCCAACTAGACGTAGGACTTACCTTCACCGTAAGGGGCCGAACTATTATAAACCTCTCGTGTCCTTTGTCTCGATTAACCCCTTTAAGCTTCCTAGTTGCGATGGCTCCACGACTAAGTCCTTGCAAGAGGACATCTGTCGTGACAATTCCACGACAGTTGGCGCCCACCGTGGGGCCAGCGTCTGTGGGTTGAGTTCTTGAAGGGCAGCGAAGGGCTCAAGGGATACCTGATGGGCGGATGACCAAGAGTCGTCGCGGCAAGATCTACATCGACAACAAAGGCTGGGGCCCCGACGCCGACTCAATTTAGTACGGGTACCGGGTCCCCTTCGTTGGAATCCACGTCTTCATTGGCCGGATTGGCGAGCCAGGCCCTGAGCTGGACAACTGCATCGACCTTGTTGAGACGGCTCTGCGCACGAGACCCGCCCGAGTTCAAACCGGCATGAAGCGTGCCTTCGTGGGCTGCATCCACGGAGAGGAACTTTCTAAAGGATATGAAGATGGTGGTGAGACGGCCGTCCTCTCTGACGGTGATTCGTCCGCCGGTTCAACAGATTCGCTGTATCAAGTACAAGAGGGCATGCTTGGGGGCTGTTCTGACGGCTCTAGTATTCCGGACTCCTATGAGCCGCCAAGCTGGGCAGGAGTCTTCATGGCTGGTATTCAACCTGGTCAAAACTCAGCGGCTGCAACAACAATAATTTCCGAGTCAGGAACGGCCGGGGCAGGAGGCCATGTGCGCCCGCCGGCTCAGGTGCTGATGGATCTGATGGATAAGCTGACGGCCCTGTTAACCACCATGGTTATTCCTGCAAATCAAGATGAGCATAACGCGGAGGTGGCAAAGGTGCGTGAGGAGATAGCTCGGGCCAAGGAGGCCTTGGCAGCTGAGGACACCAGGTTAGCTACAGGACAGGCGGCTTTGGATGCACGGGCGCAACTCGGTCGAGAGGCTTTCCGACTTAATATGATCTGAGCGCATCTAATGAGGTGATGAGAAGGAGGCACCGAAAACTCAATCCCGTTTTCCTCCGGTTTCGACCCTCGGAACCTTTCGCTACACCGGTGCGGTCCTAGCAATCCGCCCAAGCAAATCAGTTTATGGCGGCGGAGGCGGGTGGGTGGCTCACCTCGGAAGATGGCACCTCCTCATGGGAGTATGGCCCCGCCCGCTATTTACCAATACCATCGGGTCATTTTCCAACCCCATGGAGAACTTAATCGCAGCATCGGCGCGTTTGGCTGCTCTCCGGTGGGCGGTGATGATCCGATGGCGGTGGAGAACAAAGGATCAAAGACCTCGCCGAGACAGCCCTAGCTCAGCAAGAGACTTATTCTTACAGCCGGGACAGATTCATTCAACTCCTCCGCCTTGGTTAGCTCCGGCTCGTCAAAACCGGAGTCCGAAGTTACAGCGAGCACATGGAGTCGAAGCTTTGTCAAGCAACGCCCAGCGTCCGTAACCGCCCGGTGGATATAACTGGTGCAGGACCGGATCGTCGGAGGACGGCGGGCGGCTCAGCTAGCGGCTCAACGAGCGGCTCATCGGGATCTTCAGATTATCCCACGACTTCCGTTGAGGCGGAGTGGCTACCAGAACCGACGGTGTTCCTTGCTTAGTGCCGGCTTTACGCAATGTAAGTTTACCCAAGGACTTGAGGACCTCGGAAGGTGCCGAATTACGGCCGACTTGCAGCCCGGGCGTGGATCGAAAGTTATGAGATGGCCATGGAGCTGTTGGAGGTCAGTGATGCAGCAATGGCTAAGTACTTCACCATGATGTTAGATGGAATGGCCCGATCTTGGTTAAAGGGCTTGCCACCCAATTCCATTAGCTCGTGGGCAGAATTGAAAGCCCGATTCATCCAGAACTTCAAAGACACTTGCAAGCAATCTATGTCGATTGTGGACGACAAATTATAAGCAGGAGGAAGGTGAATCCACGACTCATTAGATGCGCCGAGTCAAGGAGATAATACATTAAATCGACAAGATGGATGCGGTTCTGCGATCCTCATGTTGGAGAAGAACTGGCGCTTTGAGCCGCTGAGACAGAAACTAGGGCGCCATAAGCGTGATTGCAATGATATGGGTATGCTAATGGCAACTTTAGTCAAATACGCTGATTCTGATAGTACCAAGGATCCCGCGTCTGATGAGGAAAAGACAAGGAAGGAAAGAAGAACGGCAATGGAAAGGGTCAGCAGCATAACCCAACGAATCAAGGAGGCAATAAGCGTAAGGCTGAGGGTAACCTGGAGTTTGTAGCCAACGCCAATGCACAGGGTAACAATCAAAGACGTAAGGGCAAGATGCCCCCTCGGTCTGGCGGGCCAGGCCCATCTCTTGAGCAGTTACTCAATGAGCCTTGCCCGAGACACGGCACCCGGGAACGACCCGCCACTCACTTATGGAAAGACTGCGCGATCATGAAGGCTTTCAAGAATTCCAACATGTTTGATGGCAATCATGGATCGGGCGGCGGCTCGAGGGCGGCGGCTTTCATGGCCCGGCGGCGGTTCAAGTTCCGGCTTTCAAGGAAATCAAAGGCGGCTATAATCAACGTTAGATCTGGTCAAGGGGGGCAACAACGGCAGCGATCGAGTTATCAAAGCCACCAAGCGGTGAATGGTGGGCGGTATCATGTGTTCACCACTAATTTGTGCAAAGCGTGACCGAAGGTTCATAAGAGGGCCGTGAATTCTGTTGAGCCGGCGGTTCCCCGTTATTTGAGGTGGTCAGAACAGCCCATTGTATGGAGCAGGGAAGTTCACTCCCTCCGGGTTGATAATCTGGGTCAGTTGGCCTTAGTGGTAGCACCTCAGGTTGGTGGATATAAATTCACTAAGGTACTCATGGACGGAGGTAGCAGCATCAATATCCTCTATTATGAGACATGTCGCCGCATGGGATTGGTGATAAGGACTTGAGGGCGCCCAACACCATCTTTCATGGAGTGGTGCCCGTAAGTCACTTACCCAGGTTGGCAAGATTGAGCTGGAAGTGGCCTTTGGAGATGATTATGATTCTAGAGCTGAGAAATTAACTTTTGAGGTGGTCAAAATCAAGAGTCCATATCATGCTCTGTTTGGTCGATCGGCTTATGCCAAGTTCATGGCACGGCTGTTTTATGTTTATCTGCAACTTAAGATGCCAGGTCACAAGGGCACCATCACCGTGCATGGAAGTCGAAAGGTAGCCCTGGAATGTGAGGAAGGCGTGCGGCTTATCTTTGAGTCTGTTTGTGCAGCAGAGGAGCTGAAGTTTTATCAAGACAATGTTGACCCGGCGGATATGACCTCTCTAAAGAAGCCAACCACCAAGCATGACCCGACGATGAAGTTTAAGTCGGCTGCTGAAACAAAGCTTGTTGATTTTACTCCAGGCGATTCATCTAAGCAGTTCAGTATCAGTACCAATTTGGATCCTAAATAGGAAAGCGCGCTCATCGAGTTCATCCGTGAGAACCGGGACATCTTCGCATGGAAACCTTTTGACATGTCGGGTGTCTTGAGAGAACTTCGCTGAGCACACTCTCAATATTGATCCAAGTATAAGCGGTCAGCAGTTTCTTGACAGTTCAACGAAGAGATGGAAAGCTATTGGAGAGGAAGTCGCCCGGCTCTTAGCGGCTGGATTTATTGTGGAAGTTTTTCACCCGAGTGGTTGGCTAACCCGTGCTCGTGCTCAAGAAGTACGGCTTTGGCGGATGTGTGGATTACACGGACTTAAATAAGGCTTGTCCAGATGATCCCTTTGCTCTCCCCCGTATTGATCAAATCATTGAGGCTACGGTGGGTTGCGAGCGTTTGAGCTTTTTGGATGCTTACTCTGGTTATCATCAGATCAAAATGGCAGTTAAGGACCAGGAGAAGATGGTGTTTATCACTCCGTTTGGAGCCTTCTGCTATGTATCTAAGCCATTTGGGATCAAGAGTGCTCAGGCGACTTATCAGCGATGTGTACAGAACTGTCTCCATGATCAAATTGGGCGCAATGTTCATGCTTATGTGGATGATATCGTGGTGAAGTCCAGAGAGAACGATACCTTGATATCTGATTTGAAAGAGACCTTTGATAATCTCCGGGTTTATAAGATGAAGCTTAACCCGGCAAAATGTGTATTTGGTGTACTTGCAGGCAAGCTCTTGGGTTTCCTGGTTTCAAACAGAGGCATTGAAGCTAATCCAGAGAAGATCAAGGCAATTACCTGTTTGGCTAAACCGGCGTGCATCAATGATGTTCAGCGTTGGCGGGTCATGTTGCGCTTTAAGCGGTTCATAAGTCGGTTAGGTGAGAAGGCCCTACCGGATCGATGATGAAGAAAACATACACTTTTATGCGGGTGATGCTGCTAATACTGCCTTTGAAGATTTAAAGAGACAGTTATGCGAGCCGCCGGTCCTTGCGGCTCCCATTGATAAAGAGCCGTTGCTGTTATATGTGGCTGCTAACTCATGAGCTGTCAGTGTTGCCATCGTGGTGGAGCGTAAGGAGGCTGGCAAGGAGCATCCGGTTCAACGGCCGGTTTATTACATCAATGAGGTGCTCATAGAGTCCAAGCAAAGGTATCCGCATTGGCAGAAGCTTGTTTATGAAGTGTTTATGGCAAGCCGGAAGCTGAAACAGTACTTCCAAGGTCATCCTATAACTGTGGTAAGTTCTGCCCCCTTGGGAGACATCATCCAGAATAGGGAAGCCACAGGATGAATCGCCAAGTGGGCCATTGAGCTTGGGCCTCATGATTTGAAGTATATGCCACATACCGCTATTAAGTCTCAAGCCTTGGTGGACTTTATTAATGATTGGACAGAGTTACAGGCACCTGAGGAGAAGCCAGATAACACATATTGGACTATTCACTTTGATGGGTCCAGGCAGTTGGAAGGCTCGGGGGCTGGAGTCGTTTTAACTTCCCCTCAAGGTGACAAATTTTGTTATGCGCTCCGGCTTATGTTTCCTTGTACTAACAATGCAGCTGAGTATGAGGCCTTACTCCATAGTCTTAGGATGGCCAAAGAGATGAATTTGAGCCGGGTAAGGTGTTTGGGTGACTCAGATCTTGTAGCTCAACAAGTATCAGGCAAGTGGGATTCTAAGGATCCCTTAATGGCGGCTTACCATCGTGAAGTTGATGCTGTGGCTGGGCACTTCAAAGGTTATCAAGTGGAGTACATTGATCGATGGAAGAATGAGGCGGCTGATGCTTTAAGCCGGCTGGGATCTCAACGTAAGCCGGTGCCGCCTAACACCTTTCTCGATGTTTTGCATAATCCTTCTGTCAAGATACCTACAGAGGAAGAATTAGCAGTGCCAGACCCGGAGGCACGGCTGGTGGTAGCCCTGCACGTCATCCCGGATTGGACAGTGCCGTATTTGGCCTATATGAACCGGGGAGAGTTGCCTCAGGATGAGACTTTGGCGAGACAAATCATCAGGTGATCCAAATCTATGACGATTGTTCATGGCGAGTTACATCACCGCAGTGTTACTGGGGCGTTTCAACTTTGTGTGTCGCCTGCGGAGGGTCAGGAGATACTTCGTGAGATCCATGAAGGAGACTGTGGTCATCATGCCGGCTCCAAATCTCTTGTTGCCAAAGCTTTTCGTCATGGTTACTATTGGCTGACGGCTCATGCTGACGCAGAGGATCTGGTTAGCAAATGTGACGGATGTCAAAAATTCTCACGACGAGCTCATGTGCCGGCTCAAGAGTTGAGGATGATTCCAATTACTTGGCCGTTCGCAGTTTGGGGGCTTGACATGGTTGGACCTTTCAAGAGGTCTAAGGATAAAAAGACACACCTCCTGGTGGCAGTGGATAAGTTTACAAAGTGGGTTGAGGCAGAGCCGGTCAGTAAGTGTGATGCAGCCACAGCGGTTCAGTTCATGAAAAAGGTGATCCTTCGTTTTGGTTTTCCACACAGCATCATAATTGATAATGGCACTGTAGCGACCAGACCCGAATGGATCAAGTCTCTGTGCTTAGTGTCATCCCTGGATCGAATGTCGACACCACACAAGACTTGAAGGATTTATAGCGAGTAGAAATCACACACTTATTACATCGTTGTCCACAAGGGAACTTATTACAATAATATGGCTTAAGGCCATCTAATAATAACAGTGGAAGGCTTGGAAGATAAGTGAGTCCATCAACTCCATCGGCATCATCGAGTATAGAACCACGACCTAACACCTTACTAAGTCGTGCAAAAGTGCGCAGCGTGAAAGTTGCAGCCGAAACGGGTCAAGACATGGAATATCTTGGCAATGTAACACATAAGGAGCAATGAAGGAAATAAGCCTATACTACATGCATATATGGCTGGTGGTAAGGCTCTATGGTTACGATTTTTGCAAAAGCCAATTTTCCCTACTTCAAAGGAATAAATTTATTTAACTATCATGGTGGTTGTTAAACATTGAGAATGGTTGACAGCATCCTCAATCCCAATTAAAAAGTACTCATCAAATCCCAATAACTTTTATTTAGAAGTAACATGTTGAGATTCACATGATATTCAATTACCGGATACTCAAAACGTCCATAACCGGGGACACGGCTAATCATGATTGGTTTATACACTCTGCAGAGGTTTAGCACTTTTCCCCACAAGACTCGATCGCCTCCGCTTGGTTCTCGTGACTACATGGTGTTTGAGAAGCGGATGGCCGAGACATAGTCTTCGAAGCGCTAGCACCTTACATGTGGGTAGACCGTACCAACCTACATCCCCTACATCATCTAGCCTACCCGTAAGAGTTCGCACAACTTAGTCAACTACGCCAGAGCCCATAATTGGCTTGTGGCTGCACACGGAAGTTTCAGTTTGAATAATCTTATGATCCCTTAGAGCACAGGTGGCGGTCCGAAGAAATCAGCAAGTCTGATAGAAACCAGGTGCCTCAATCCACCCAGATGTGTGTTTAGGTTGCCACCTTAGATAAACCATTAATTAACAATCTCACATCTGTCATGGATATTCACTCACCCAATCCACGTCTACTAGCATAGCATGGCATAAACAAGCAAGCGAGAAGTAACTCCCAAGGTTTCATAGGTAAAACAGTAATAGGTACTACCTCAATCTACTTCCCAAACCCACAATTTAATTTGATCCTAAACATGCAAGTGTTTGAGGTTTGATCTAATGCAATAAAAGCTGGGTAGTAGAAAAGGTATGATCAAGTGTTACTTGCCTTGCGATGATCCATGAGACCTAGAGATTCGAAGTAACAAGCGGCGCACTCCGGGTGATCTAACGCAGACAAACAACAAGCATACAATAAGTACTCATCTAATGCACGGGGAAATCTCGAATAAAAGATCTAACCAGAGAGTTCAACTTAAGAACCCTGGTTGCAAAAGAATCAATTCAAATAAAGCATCGAAAGTCGAAACTCGAGAGAGAACGACTCGGTTTAGCAATCAGAAACTAGGTCAAAATTTTACAGTAGCAAAACTCTGTGTAAGTAGGTTAGTCGGAACGGCGGTTTCGTTACGAAACTCCAGGCGCTTGAATCACCTGATTCCGATAAACGAGCAAGAAATAAAACAGATTTGAAAATCGGATCGGAAATCGAATCGAAAAATAACGGATTAAATCCGATTAAAAGAAAACGACGAGCGGATTAAATAGCGGACGTTAGTTAACAGAACTAATCCAACGAACACGTTCATTGAAGCGAGCGGTTCGGTGAGCGTTCGTTAAATAAGAAAAAAAAAAACCATCTAGGTTTTTTTGAAAAAACGAACATTATGGAAAAAACCGGATCGGTCTTTAGGGAAAACCGGATCGGACGGAGCGGGCGGCGGCTACCGCGGGCTGGCGAGGTCCCGGAGTCGGCGAGGCTCCGGGGCCGGGAGGGTCGGCGAGGTCGGCGGGAAGCGGCGGCGAGGAACGTCGGCGAGCGGGCGCCCACGGCAGGCTCGGGTCGGGAGGCGGCGGGTGAGGTGAGGTGGGGGGAGGCGGTATTTAAGAGGGGGGGGTGGCGACTTGGGGAGGGGGCAGCGGGGGCGGGTCGGAGGCGGAGTCCCGGGCGGCGGGTGGCGTGGCGGTGGGGCGCTCTTGGAGCGTCTTGTGGGGAGAGGAGGAGGTGGGCCAAGGTGGGCTGGGGGCAGTGGGCTGGCCTGGGAAGCGTTTTTTAAAAAAAATTAAACCAAGCAATTAAAAAAAACCAAAGCGAACTCGATTTTAATAAAACAATTTTCCCGACTCCTAAAATGAGTGAACAAAATGAACTTTAAAAGCGGCAAACTTGCATATTTTTTTTAAAATGCTCATTTTGCCTAAGCAAAATAAATCTCCCAAAACCAAATGTGATTTATTTATAAAATCTTCGTTTTTCCTAAATGTTGGGAAAGTCATATTATTCCCTCTCTTAAAACTTTTATAGGAAAAACTTTATGAAGATAATTTAAATAAACCAATGATCCTATTTTCAAAATTTGAGAAATCCCAAATATGAAAATAATGAAACTTCCAACTCTCTCGAGGGTCCTTGAGTTGCGTGAAATTTTCTAGGACCGGAAAATGCGAGAAAATATGATATGCATGATGACCTAATGTATAACATGCCAAATTGAAAATTTGGGATGTTACAAACCTACCCTTAAGATGAATCTAGCCCTCGAGATTGGGTTAACTAGAAAATAGGTGAGGTGGTCCTGAGCAAAACTTCCTCTCTTTCCCGGTGGCTTCATCCTCGGTGTGGTGGCTCCTTGAACTTTGCAAAACTTGATAACTTTGCTGCGGGTAACTCTGCTGGCATAATCGAGAATTTTAACGGTTTTCCTCATATGTTAAGTCATCCTTCAACTGAATTGCTTCCGGTGTACTTTGTGTCTCTTAACGGTACCTCTGCTATCTCGGGTGACATTTCTTCAAGCGAGAAACATGGAATACATCATGAACTCTGACAGTCCTTCCGCAATTCCAACTTATATCATAACTTCTCCCATGCGTTGCAAAATCTTATACGGTCCAACGAAGCACGGGTGCTAACTTTCCTTTAACTCCAAAGCGCTTAACTCCTCAAGCGGGATACTCTAAGATATACTCTGTCTCCAACCTCATACTCAATCGCTTTGCGCTTTGAATCGGCATAACTCTTACATGCAGGACTGGGCTACCTTGAGCCTATCTCGAATCAACAACTTACATTGAGACTCCTTAATCAAATCTGGTCCAAACAATGGCGATCTCGGTTTAGTCCCATGACAACGGTGTCCTGCACCTTCTTCCATCTGCGCCTCGAAGGTGCCATCTTTAAGCTGGTTTGGTAGCTGTTGTTGTAGGAAAATTCTGCATCTGACAAATTATCATCCCAACTAGATCCATAATCTAGTGCACAAGCTCTTAGCATGTCCTCCAAAATCTGATTGATTCTCTCGGTCATCCATCGGTCGTGGGTGGAAAGCATCTTTGAATTCCATCTGGTTCCCAATGTTTCGTGCAATTGGTTCCAAAATTTCGAGGTAAAGTGGGTTCCTCTATCCGTCGATGCTCCTCGGAACTCCGTGTAAACACACAATTCTGGTCATGTATATCTTTGCCAACTTAGCATTGCTATAGGTAGTCTTATTTGGAATGAAATGAGCTACTTTTGTCAAGCGATCGACTATGACCCAAATCGAGTCATACCTGAACGAGTCTTTGGCAAACCTGTGATGAAATCCATGCCTAGTTTATCCCACTTCCATTCGGTATCGGCAGCGGTTGTAACAATCCTGCTGGCCGATGCTCTGCCTTTACTTTCTGACATACGTCGCAAATTGCTACATACTCCGCAATATCCTTCTTCATTCCGGTCCACCAGAAAATATTCTTCAAATCCAAATACATCTTGGTATTTCCTGGGTGAATCGAATAAGGTGAATCATGGGCTTCTTGCAAAATCAACTTCCTGATCTCTGGGTCATTGGGCACATAAACACGTTCTTCAAACCATAGGGTATCGTGCTCATCCTCACGAAATCCTTTAGCCTTTCCTTTGCCCATTTTCTCCTTTATAGAGGCAACTTCCTTATCTGCCTTTTGGGCTTCTCTGATCTTGTCCATTAGTGTCGACTGAAGCTCCAATGCTGCTACATAGCCTCTCGAAACTATTTCCAAACATAGCTCTCGAAGGTCCTCGGCTAACTCATTGGGTATTCCTCCCATCATTAGGGTATTGACGTGGCTCTTACGGCTCAATCGTCGCCTCGACATTAGCCTTTCCGGGTGATAATGCAATCTCATATCATAATCCTTGATTAGCTCTAACCATCTCCTTTGTGCGAGATTCAATTCATACGTGTGAAGATGTACTTCAAACTCTTGTGATCCGTGTATACTTCACAATGATTTCCAATGAGAAAATGTCTCCATGTCTTTAAAGGCGTGCACAACGACTGCTAACTCCAAATCATGAGTGGCATAATTCAACTCATGGGGCTTAAGTTGTCGTGAAGCATACTGAAACAACTCTTCCTTCCTGCATAAATGCGGCTCCAAGTCCTCGGCGTGAAGCGCCGTAATACACCTCATAATCCTTAGTCCGATCGGCAATATCAAACTGGTGAGGTAACCAATCTTTTCTTCAACTCCTGAAAACTTGCCTCACAGTCCTCGGTCCATATGAATTTGTTTTCCTTTTCAACAATTCAGTCATAGGCTTTGCAATTCTTGAGAAATTCTCAATGAATCTTGGTAGTATCCTGCGAGTCCAAGGAAACTCGAATCTCTCCAACTGTCGTTGGTGCTTCTCATTTAATTCTGGTCTCAACCTTTGTGGGGTCAACTGCTATCCCTTCTCCGGATATAACATGTCAGAAATCCAACTTCCTTTAACCAAAACTCACACTTGCTGAACTTGGCATACAACTGGTGTTCCCTCAGTTTCTCCAAAACCAATCGCAAATGTTCCTTGTGTTCCTCTTCATTCTTCGAAAAAATCAAAATGTCATCAATGAACACCACGACGAACTTATCCAAAAACTCCATAAACACTTTGTTCATCAGGTTCATGAAATAGGCTGGTGCGTTAGTCAGTCCAAATGACATAACGGTATACTCGTACAGTCCATATCTCGTGGTAAATGTTGTCTTGGGTATGTCTTGCTCCGAATCTTCAATCGATGGTACCACGATCGCAAGTCGATCTTGGAAAACACTTTGGCTCCTTGCAAGCGATCAAACAGATCATTTATCATAGGTAGTGGGTACTTGTTCTTGATTGTTACTTCATTCAATCCACGATAATCAACAACCATTCTCAAAGATCCATCCTTCTTCTCCACTAACAATACGGGTGATCCCCAAGGTGATGAACTTGGGCGAATAAAACCTTTATCCATTAGTTCCTTAATCTGTTTCTTGATTTCCGCCAAATCCTTTGCGGGCATCCTATACGGTCGCTTCGATATCGGGCCTGTTCCTGGCAACAGCTCGATCAAAAACTCAAGGTCTCTATCCGGTGGCATTCCTGGCAACTCTTCCGGAAATACATCAGGATAATCCTTCACCACTGGTACTTCTTCCTGTACCACTCCTGATAAGCAATTAACTTGTGCTCTCCTCGGCTCGTGCCGTGATACATACTTAATTCTTCTACCTACTGGTGTGGTGAGCAAAATTGACCTTGTGGTACAATCTATGTTTCCTCCATACTTTGATAACCAATCCATTCCTAATATCACATCAATCCTTGGGATTCCGAACTATTAGGTGCGAGGGGAAAACATAGTGTCCAATCCTTAGTGGCGGTCGATCACACCATTTACTAGCCATGTATTACGCTCGGGTGAGGTTACTAGCATGGGTGACCTAAGGGCTTGGGTCGGTAACTTGTACTTATCCACAAATCCCTTGATATGTATGAATGCGATGCACCAAGATCGAAAAGAACAACCGCATAAATGACTTAACGAAAACTTACCGACATTGCATCGGGCTGATCTTCAACCTCCTCCACATCAATGTGGTTCACATCCCTTGTTGAAAGGGTTTGGCTTCTTTCCGAGCTTCCATTGCCATTTCCATTCGCCTACGGACAGTTATTGGCATAATGCCCGATCTTGCGGCACTTAAAGCAAGTAATGTGACTCAGGTCTACCTTGGATGGTGTTGACGGGTTGGTGTGGTTCTGTCCATTGCTTCCTCCATTCCCGTTCCCATTCTTGGTGCCATTATGGTTGTCGAATTACCTCCTCCATGGGTATCTGAAACTGAATTCTGATTTAGGGGTATAACGAGGTTTCTGCTTTGGGATCCGAGTTATACTTTCCTTGTCCATACTTCCGCTTGCAGTTCTCAATTCTTCGCTGCTTTCCTTCAATCATGAGAGCTCGGTCTACCAACTCCGGTAGTTGTTGAAACTTGCTACCATCAACGGCATGCTGAACTCATCATTCAGTCCTTCTAGAAACTTCTCTGCTTAGTGCATCCGTAGTAACGTCATCCGGGGCATAACGTGCTAATTTGCTAAAGTCATCCACGATCGCCAACAGTCCTTCCTCCTTGGCGTAAGTTCTTGAAACTCACGCTTCTTCATGGCCATGGCTCCTGCTGAAACATGAGCATTGCGAAAAGCTTGCTGAAATTGGTCCCATGTGACGGTGTCACGGGTAAGTGGCTGTAAAATTCTCCCACCATGCTGCGGGTCCTTCAAGCTGATGTGCTGCAAACTTCACTCTTTCACCATCTGTGCATCCTGCGTGGTCAGCTCCTTCCTATCTTACGGAGCCGGTCATACGCTACGATTGGCTCGGTGCTACTGGAATACACCGGCGGGTTCAGTCTAAGGAAACGAGTCAGGTGATCCGCAGTGGTGGTGGTGGCGGTGGGTTGTTGTTGTTGTTGTTGTTGTTGCCCTGGTTCTGCACCAATGTTTGAATCAGGGTATTCTGCTGCTGGATCAATTGGGTGATCTCTGGCGGGAAAACGAATCCGGGGTCGCGTCTCGGAGGCATCTTATGGGTTTAGAAAAGAAGAGAAATGTAGAATAGAATAAGGTCTAAGGGGAATCACTACCCAAATGCACATGAGCAAATACACACAAAATCACTTCATTCAATCAAACAAGGGCTTACAACGGTCTAACTATCGCAAAAGGTGCGTGTACTAATAATGTTTACATGGAGGGAATACTACTAATATGTGGGGGACTTCTACTAATTTGAACCGGTGGAAGACTCCATGATGTCTGCTCCAGCTTCGTCTTCAAAGTCGGGTTCACTTGGATCCGAATCGGTGTCGTCGATGTTGATGTAGTCGCTTGGGTATTCGACATACTGGTCTTCATTCCTGGCGCCAACTTCTTCTTGAGTTCTTCGATCTCATACTTAAGATCGTTATTGTGTCTTGCCGAGCTACGATCTCGTCCATGTAGTCCTTGCGTGTAGTCTTTAGTTCTTCTTCCAGTTCGATGATCCTTCCTTTGTCTTACGCAACTCCAACATGTCGTTGCACATTTGGTTCTCTGGCGTCGAATGTGCTGATTTAACTCTGGATGAAAGCTGCAATGGATCTATCCTTCTTGGTCGACGACGTCCCAGTTGTCATCTCGGCGTCCATAAATCTGATAGATGGTGTCCTTGAGGTCTTCTTGATAAACTTCTCCAATCGTCCCATGGTGATGTGAGCTGCCATGCTCTTCCCGGACTCAAGTTGGTGCAATGAAAACACTATCTATAGGCTTGGTGATTGGGGCGAATGTCCTTCTGGAGCGTGAGCGTGAATCTTCGGTAGCTCCTCTTGAGCAGAGTGGCGTTGAAAGTCCGGTGAAGCTTGGTAGTCCAATGTTCGGTACTTGGTAACTTCCTTCAAGTGAAATCCAAAAGGTGTGCCTTCATCCGGTTGGGTGTACTTGATCTTCGCGTCCGTCATCCTAAAGAGAGTAGAAAAGATGAGGAGTTAGAAAATGGGAAGAGAGTAGTGATCTATGGCTTTAACTTAGTGGTCGTGTCCTCACGATCGGCGTTTGCTCGATACCATTCTCTCAGAGCGACCAGACCGAATGGATCAAGTCTCGTGCTCGATGTCATCCTGGATCGAATGTCTTGACACCACACAAGATGCTTGAAGGATTTATAGCGAGTAGCAATCACACACTTATTACATCGTTGTCCACAAGGGAACTTATTACAATAATATGGCTTAAGGCCATCTAATAATAACAGCGGAAGGCTTGGAAGATAAGTGAGTCCATCAACTCCATCGGCATCACTGAGTATAGAACCACGACCTAACACCTTACTCGTCATCTGAAAAGTCTGCAACGTGAAAGTTGCAGCCCGAAAACGGGTCAGCACATGGAATATGCTGGCAATGTAACACATAAGGAGCAATGAAGGAAATAAGCCTATACTACATGCATATATGGCTGGTGGTAAGGCTCTATGGTTACAGTTTTTGCGAAAAGCCAATTTTTCCCTACTTCAAAGGAATAAATTTATTTAACTATCATGGTGGTTGTTAAACATTGAGAATGGTTGACAGCATCCTCAATCCCAATTAAAAAGTACTCATCAAATCCCAATAACTTTTATTTAGAAGTAACATGTTGAGATTCACATGATATTCAATTACCGGATACTCAAAACGTCCATAACCGGGGACACGTCTAATCATGATTGGTTTATACACTCTGCAGAGGTTTGCGCACTTTTCCCCACAAGACTCGATCGCCTCCGCTTGGTTCTCGCACTACATGGTGTTTGAGAAACGGATGACCGAGACATAGTCTTTCAGAAGCGCTAGCACCTTACATGTGGGTAGACCGTACCAACCTACATCCCCTACATCATCTAGCCTACCCGTAAGAGTTCGCACAACTTAGTCAACTACGCCAGAGCCCATAATTGGCTTGTGGCTGCACACGGAAGTTTCCAGTTTGAATAATCTTATGATCCCTTAGAGCACAGGTGGCGGTCCGAAGAAATCTGAGCAAGTCTGATAGAAACCAGTGCCTCAATCCACCCGGATGTGTGTTTAGGTTGCCACCTTAGATAAACCATTAATTAACAATCTCACATCTGTCATGGATATTCACTCACCCAATCCACGTCTACTTAGCATAGCATGGCATAAACAAGCAAACGTAGAAGTAACTCCCAAGGTTTCATAGGTAAAACAGGTAATAGGTACTACCTCAATCTACTTCCCAAACCCACAATTTAATTTGATCCTAAACATGCAAGTGTTTGAGGGTTTGATCTAATGCAATAAAACTGGGTAGTAGAAAAGGTATGATCAAGTGTTACTTGCCTTGCGATGATCCATGAGACCTAGAGATTCAAGTAACAAGCGGCGACCGGGTGATCTAACGCAGACAAACAACAAGCATACAATAAGTACTCATCTAATGCACGGGGAAATCTCGAATAAAAGATCTAACCAGAGAGTTCAACTTAAGAACCCTGGTTGCAAAAGAATCAATTCAAATAAAGCATCGAAAGTCGAAACTCGAGAGAGAACGACTCGGTTTAGCAATCTGAAGCTAGGTCAAAATTTTACAGTAGCAAAACTCTATGTAAGCAGGTTAGTCGGAACGGCGGTTTCGTTACGAAACTCCAGGCGCTTGAATCACCTGATTCCGATAAACGAGCAAGAAATAAAACAGATTTGAAAATCGGATCGGAAATCGAATCAAAAAAATAACGGTTTAAATCAGATTAAAAGAAAACGGCGAGCGGATTAAATAGCGGACGTTCGTTAGCAGAACTAATCCAACGAACACGTTCATTGAAGCGAGCGGTTCGGTGAGCGTTCGTTAAATAAGAAAACCGAAAAAAAAACCATCTAGGTTTTTTTTTAAAACCGAACATTATGGAAAAAACCGGATCGGTCTTTAGGAAAACGGATCGGAACGGAGCGGGCGGCGGCTACCTCCGTGGGCGTCGCTGCAAGGTCCGCGAGGCTCGGGCAAGGGGTCCGCGGGGTCGGGAGGGGCTGCGAGGGCGGCGGGGGCTCGGCGAGGAACGAGCGGCGGCGCCCACGTGGGCAGGCTCTGGTCGGGAGGGGAAGGGCGGCGTGGTGAGGTGAGGGGCGGTATTTAAGAGGGGGTGGCGACTTGGGGGGGGCAGCGGGGCCGGGTCGAGGCGGAGTCCAGGCGGCGGGGTGGCGTCTGTGGCGGGGTGCTGGTGGCGTGCTTTCATGAGGAGAGGAGGAGGTGGGTGGGCGGCTGGCTGGCTGGCTGGGTGGGCCTGGCCCAGTAGCGTTTTTTAAATTAAACCAAACGAATTAAAAAAATACCAAACGAACTCCGATTTTAATAAAAACAATTTTCCCCGACTCCTAAAAATGAGTCGAACAAAATGAACTTTAAAAACGGCAAACTTGCATAATTTTTTTTAAAATGCTCATTTTTGCCTAAGCAAAATAAATCTCCCAAAACCAAATGTGATTTATTTATAAAATCTTCGTTTTTCCTAAATGTTGGGAAAGTCATATTATTCCCTCTCTTAAAACTTTTATAGGAAGAACTTTATGAAGATAATTTAAATAAATCCAATGATCCTATTTTCAAAATTTGAGAAATCCCAAATATGAAAATAATGAAACTTCCAACTCTCTCCGAGGGTCCTTGAGTTGCGTGAAATTTTCTAGGATCGGAAAATGCGAGAAAAATATGATATGCATGATGACCTAATGTATAACATTCCAAATTGAAAATTTGGGATGTTACAGGCACTAATCTCTCCAAAGGTGCCATGGAAGAGTTTTGTCAACGAGAACATATCCGGCTTGATGTTTCGGCAGTTGCTCATCCTCAATCGAATGGTCAAGCAGAGAGAGCTAATCAGGAGATCCTGAAGGGTATTAAACCCCGGCTCTTAGTCCCCTTACAGCGAACTCCGGGTTGTTGGGTGGAGGAGCTACCCTCTGTACTATGGAGCATCAACACTACGCCTAACAGATCTATAGGTTATACACCTTTCTTCATGGTGTACGGAGCAGAGGCAGTCTTGCCAAGTGACATCCGGCACGACTCACCCCGCGTGGAGGCTTACGTTGAGGCTGATAACGAAAAAGCTCGTCAGGATGCACTTGACTTGTTGGATGAGGAGCGAGACTTGGCAATAGCCCGCTCGGCGATTTACCAGCAAGACCTGCGCCGCTATGATAGCCGCGGGGTTAGAAGCAGAGCCTTTCAGGAAGGCGACTTAGTGCTCCGGCTCATCCAGGATCAGTCTGATATGCACAAGCTATCCCCTCCTTGGGAAGGACCCTTTATGGTCAGCAAGAATCTGAACAACGGGTCATACTACCTCATCGATGTTCGAGAGCACAAAGACTCACGTAAGTCGGAGGAAGAGACCCGCCGGCCATGGAACATCGCTCATCTTCGACCTTACTATACTTGAGCCACCGGCTCTCAAGATGTATATATTTTAAAACTATATATATTATATAAAGCAATAAAGCAGGACCTCTGTCCTTTTCACCCTCAAAGGTTTATATGTCTTCTTTATCAGGTGGTGGAAACAACCAACAGGGAGCGGATCATATCTGAATCCGGCTTTCCCTTTGGTCCGGCTTATGATCATATCTGAATCTAGCCATGATCACTTGGGGGCTTCCTGTTCAAACATAGGTCGTATTCGAACAAAGGAGAACATAGCTGTCGATACCCACTTGATCGGCATACTGCCAAACCCACTCGGGGGCTTCTTAATCATATTTGAATCATAGCTTAACCTCTTTGGGTCTGACGTGGATCGTATTTGAATCAGCGTCATTAAACAACTCTTATGGTCACTTGGGGGCTTCCTGTTCAAACATAGGTCGTATTCGAACCAAAGAGAACATAGCTGTCGATACCCACTTCATCGGCATCGCCAAAGCCACTGGGGGCTATATGATTGTATCCGAATCTTAGCTTAACCCCTTTGGAACTGTTCACTGATCGTATTCGAATCAGAGGCCTTTGAAATTAAGTTTACTATTCATTATACTTTGTAAGTGTAAATATTATTAAGGGCCAGGTGAACATTATATGTTCCAACTTTCAGGAGTTAAACTCACTCTCATGATTTGGGTCACATAAGCCGGCGAGAATACTAAAAAAGATCGCAGGTATGCTATTCTGATTATAATCATAAACCAGCCTCTATATGATGTTTTGGTTCGTACTCCGGGTTATCAATACTTTATGTGACCCCGGATGCGATAAGTCGCCAAGGGAATTCTGTTTGTTTTATATGTAGGATAAGGCAAGCGAGTTTTTTAACATCAAGGAAAGATCAACATAAGCTGGAAGTATATAGCGATGGCGGCTTACGAAAGTATTAAGCGCCACAAACATGCGCGAAGGCATGACAAAAATTGAGAGGTTTTTCTACCCTATTACAAGACTCCCCGAGTCTGAATAATGAACCATTATTTTCGCAAAGTGATAAACGCCTGGCGGTTCACTCCTTTGGTGGGCTTGAAGATTCCGGGTTATCCTTCTCCGCCTCTCCGTCTGCTGCCCTGTCCTGGAAGGTTGACGAGGCCCAGTCAATGCCGCTTAAGGCTTCAAACTCAGCTTCATCATCTATTAAACCGGCTGGGTCAACTTGAGGGCAAAGGTGTGCTTACGAGTTGGAGGGATCGGTGGCGTCATCATAGTGAGGTGTTGGAATTCTCCGGTTCTCGCTGTCATAGCTCGGCTGATACTTGGTAAGGTCAATATCGTTCCCAATGATAGTAGCAACAGGACGTACGACTTTCACACAAGCGGTAAAGCCTGTCTCGTCAAATAAAGAGCCGTCTTCCTTCAAGCTGGGATATCCAAGAGCAACGTCTGCCAGGTCTAATTCTGGAAGCAACGCCTTGGCCCGGCTCAAGGCAGCTATAGCCCCGGTTTTGGCAGATGCCCGTCTTAGCTCTTGGATCCGCTGGGGTAGCACGGCAAGCCGCTTTAGCACATCTTGAAGGAGATGGGGAATGTCATTTGATAAATCCACAACGGCCAAAGCACGTTGTGACCTGGTGTACAGTTGCTCCACCAGAGTGTAAACCGCCTTCAGCTTGATCAACATGTTCTGCTTGAGGTTTGTGCTCCTAGGGCCTGCGTTCATAAACATAAGGTGAGCCGGAGATGACAATTAAAATAGTCATCAAAGGAAGGATTGCAATATTCAAGGTTGTATATAGTAACTTACCGAAGATTGCTGAGACCATTTGAGATATCTGGCGCTTTATGCCGGACAGCTCACTGTTGTTATACGCAAGTGGCGCTTCTCTTGTCTCGGCCGGGTCTGATGAGGCCTTCTCATCAGCCCAGATTTTCTTCTCCGCATCAAAATTCTTCTTCAACTTCTCTTGTTCAGAGATGCTGAATTCAAATTTGGAGTTGGACTTTTGAAGTTCAAGTTCTTGAGCTGCCAGGCGGCTCTTCAGGTCAACAATCTCTGACTCAAATTGACTTGTGGTGGCCTGCATTGATGCCGGGTTATAGTCAGAATCATGGTAAGATATCATTAAGTCCCAAGCACTTTGCAAGCAAAGGTACTTGACACTTGGGGGCTAATGTATGCTAAAGAAATTTAACGTACAATGTTGGTTCATGGAAATTAAGTCCCAAGCACTCTGCAAGCAAAGATACTTGACACTTGGGGGCTAATGTGTATTGCAAATTCAAGGTATCATGTTACAACCGGGTTAAATATCTTCTTTATAAACCGGACAAAGCAGTGCTAGGCAGGTTTCTAAGTCTACAACATATTTATTCATAAGCAATAGACTTGGGGGCTGATACAGTAAGTATGGTTAAGAAAAGTAACATAAGGTGTACCTCAGATTTTTGCTGTATTTGCTTCACCATATTAACTTCCAGGTCATGGCTGCTATGTACTTGGTTGATATAGCCAGAGACTATATCTCCAATACTTAAATGGGTATAGTTAGCAATATCTAGCTTGGCCTTTAGGCGTTCCAGAAGCTCCTCGGCAGAGCACTTGGCCAGGACAGTGGGTTGCCCGGCTCAACAAATTGAGTCTTCAGAATCTCAATTTCCGGATCAATTATCTTGGCCGAGCTAGGAGCTTCCGGGTTATCAGAGCTGTTGAGAGTATCTTCGGCGGGTGGATCAGAGGCTGGTACTGGAATGTCAGAGGCTGGTTCAGGCGGCGGCTGATGGCTAGAACTGTCAGGAGCGGCTGTGCCAAGCTCCGGTTCAGTCACGACCGGGTCTTGGGACGGCTTGCTCTTTTTTGCCCTCTTACTGGTTTTTCACTTGTACGCTGTGGACAAAGGCAGAAGGATGAGTACAGAAGCAAGAGTAAAGTAAAGCATAAGGTAAACAAAATTATATTACCCAGGGGCAGTTTTGAAAGCCGGCATGTTAGATTGCATAGACTCTCCGGAGGAAGGAGAGGTATCCTGATAATTGGAGTTAGATGAATTGAGAGGTTGACGAATTAAACCCGCCAAAGGGTAAACTGAACGTAAATCGGAGATAACCTCAGCCCGACGCTTCCTGGTTACGTCAGGTAAGCCAGAGAAGAGCTCTATATCCTTGCTGGTCCGGGTCTGCCTCTGGCTTTCAAATTGCTGTTGCTTCAAAAGAAATTGAGGATCTTGGTAAGCCAAAGGATGTGAAAATCTTACTTTCCGGGTTACTCTTCGAATTTTCTAAAGCGGCAGGGGCTCGGAGTCGGAGGAGATTATAGTTAGCTCTTCCTCGACGGCTTGGTTGTTCCCCGTGTCTTCCTGAAAAGATTTAATGTTAGCAAGGTAATGATAAAGAGTCAAAGGAGCTAAAAAGTTACCTCTTCTTCATCATCATCAGTATCGTCAAGTTTAAACATATCTGAAGCGCTTGGCTTCCTCTTCTTCGAAGTTCCAGTCTCGGCGGTTTTCCTTTCGGCTCCCTTTGCCGCTCTGGCTTGTTTGGCCGCCTCATGGTTATACTTGACTTTCTAGAAGTTATCATCGGCCTGTGAAGAATGATAAGGGGTTACGAATAAAAGTAAGGTATAACACAGTAAGGAGTAATTATTGAGGTTGATGACTTACTGCAGGGGCCGGGTTCTTCTTGCAGAAAAGAAGTAAGCCAAAGGCATTACTGGTCACCGTGCCCTCTTTCAGCAACGTCTGGGTCGTAGCATCCACTGCATCATCTGGTAAGTCGTCGGGACTATGACGCAGTGGGTCATTCTTCTCACCTGAGTAAGTGCACATTAAGCCGGGGCGGCGGCTTAACAGAATCACTCGCCAAGCGACCCAGACTCGAACCAGGTCAATACCATCTAAGCCATTTCCGAAAAGAGCTTTGATTTTACTAATGGTGGGAGTGAGTGGCAGACGTTCAACAGCAGTCAGTTTATCCGGCAGCGGGTGGTTGGAATCAAGGCGCAAGGCACGGAAGCCGGGTATAGGATTTTCGTCAGCCGGAGAAGTATCCTCGCCGTAGAACCATGTCTGATTCCAAACGTTTGGATGACTCGGCAGTTCAGCATAAGGAAAAAGGCAGTCCCTCCGCCGCTAAATCGAGATGCCACCAAGTTCCAGGCTGGGCCTGTTGGCGCATTCATTCTGCCGGTTTAAGTAAAACAATTCTCTGAATAAAAGTAAGCTGGGTTCTTCCCCAAGGTACACCTCACAGAAGACTTGGAAGTTGCAAATATTTGACACGGAATTGGGCCCGATGTCTTGTGGTCTGAGGTCGAAGAAATGTAAAACATCCCTGAAGAATTTTGAACCGGGTGGAGCGAAGCCCCGGTTCATGTGATCAGTAAACACAATCACCTCCCCTTCCTTGGGTTGAGGCTTCTCCTCTGACGGGTTAGGAGCACGATAAGACACGACCTCTCTCTTGGGCAGATGACCGGATTTCACAAAGTCAGACAAAGTGCTTTCTGTGACAGTGGATTTGACCCAGTTGCAGGTCATAGGAGCTTTGGGAGCCTTGGGTGCCATTGTATAAATTGAAGCCTATGACAAAATAAGAAGTTCCGGTCCAAATTTAACCCGGAGGAAAACATTTTAAGTATATTCAAAATGGCGGCTTAAGAAGGGACCTAATGACATATGGGTAACTATGCAGTGATATTTAAGCCGCTACAGGTATCAAAGGCAGTTAAATTTTCTTAAGCTGCGGGAAGCAAGCAAAGCTGACAATCAGTGTTGTGTTCTTAAACCGGCTACATGAGCTACCGTGTGAAGCTGATTTAACAGATACAGTTTTTTGGCTAAGTATGGAACAAACAGGTTTCACAAGTTGCAGCTATTATTTTGGATCAAACGGCTGTTCTGAAAGGAAAAATTTATAGACCTAGAACTGAAACAGATGAAGCTCATAGGCTCGAACGGGGCCTCTGTGCAATGGAAAGGGGTCTATGTGCATTTGGAAACGGGTGCGAAACAGCTACCGCAGCAGTTTAATATTGTCTTAAGATCAGAAAAAGGCGTCGGAGGTGGAATCTATCAAGGGTTCGTGATGGACGGCGACGAACACCGACGAACTCGAAAACCACTAATGCAGATCTGAGGAACAGGGAGGGAAAAACTTACAGATGCAGAGTTGCTGCGGAGAACCGTCGCGTTTTACGGTCAAGTCGAGTTGATCAGCGGCTGAGTTGGTGAAAACGAAGAGATCCACGGCGACGGCGGCGGCGGAGCTCAAACGACAGGGAGACAGCGAGCGCAGGAAGATGACCGAGAGGGGAGAATGAAAAAGACCTAGGTCGTGCCTATTTATAAGGAAAGGCCGACTGAGACGGCGCGAGGAACGAGGAGACCAGACATCATTATCCAGCGGCCCCGACGCCTCGGTTTTCAGAATGGTCAGTAAAAGCAAAGATCCGTTGGAGGATATGGCGGAGTAAAAAATGAATTTAAGTAAAGATGACGTCACGGCAGGTTAAACCAGATCTAGAAGATGACGTCATTGCGGGTTAAAAAAACCTTTGCACAGGTAGAAGGCTGAAGGTTTATTTCTTAAGGTATTTTAAGATTGACATGAACCGGTTCAAATCAATCTGGCGCCTAATGTTGGGGATATAACTATTTGTGTAAGCCGCCCAGGAGGGGCCGGGTTACACAAATAAGACTCATCACGAAGAAGCCCAAAGACCAAGCATGAAGATGGCGGTCCAAGAAAGGGTCTAAGGCCTACAGGTGGCTTAAGGCTCATAGTGATAAGCCGCCATGATGGCATGACTTGTATCATAAGGTAGATTTAACTAGTCACTGAGCCGGACACTGTTTATGAGCCGGCCAGGACTCTGTAGACTGCAGGGCGTCCACCCGTGTATATAAGGGGACGACCCGCTAGCGGCTTAGGGAAAAAACAACTTATCGAGATCCGGGCATAGCGTATCTCGCTCCCTGGTCATGAAACATCAAGCAATACCAAACCAACTAGACGTAGGCCTTACCTTCACCGTAAGGGGCCGAACTAGTATAAACCTCTCGTGTCCTTTGTCTCGATTAACCCCTTTAAGCTTCCTATTTGCGATGGCTCCACGACTAAGTCCTTGCAAGAGGACATCTGCCGTGACAATTCCACGACACTGGGTGTGCTCCTGCTACCCTCATCATAGCTGCTAGAGGGACTAGTGCCCTCACTCACCTGAACCTGCTCCTCTGACTTGTTCTGACTGTCACTCTGATCATACATATTGCAAACTCTGACAGCAGACCCTGTGAATAGTTAAAGATGAGGTAGAGTGGATGAGCATCACAAAATACAGAGGTTTTTGCAAAAGAATGACTAAAAAACATAGTTTTAGTTTTCCACAGAAAGCATTTTGGATCTACCGATTTGTAAACTCGGTGATACCGAAGAAGCTTTTGGAATCTAAACTGATGAACTCGGTCAGACCGAGTCACCGTTTGGTGGCACCGAGACTGCTAGGGTTTCACAAAGTCCTGAACTCGGTCACACCGATTTGCAATTCTCGGATAGGCCGAGAATTACATGTGGAATGGCCTTAGCCGAATCGGTGGTACCGAGTTCTACAACTCGGTTTGTCCGAGATGGTTTCGGCGGAAACCTAAACCTAAATTTTCAATTCACATCTAATCTACGGAATGTTTTCGGTGGATAAGATGATCTCAATCGTGGCAAGATTAATGGCAAAGCAATGTGCTAGGGATTCAGAGTTAGGAATGGCAAAAAGATCAAGTCCATACCCTAGTTCAGCGATGGACTTGCTATGGCGGCAACGGCGGAGACGATTCCTGTTGACAGCGGCGGAGACCAGCGGCAGGAGGCAACTGGCGACGAGGAGGACGATCCGGAGACCCAGGGAGGCAGAGCAGGCTGAGCGCGGGCGAAAGAGTTCAGAGAAATTTCCAAAATTTGACCCGTGGAAATATATAGCCTGACCCCATCGGTGTGACCGAGTGGAACAACTCGGTGGCTCCGAGATGCATAACTGCAAGCAGTTATAGCAACTCGGTGTGACCGAAAAGTTCAAATCGGTTGCACCGAGATTGAAAACCTAGATTGACTTAGTGATCTCGGTATGAACGAAATGGAAGAATCGGTCAGACCGAAACGCACAAAGAAGTTTTGGAAGTTTAAGTCTATGATGAATCGGGGACTCCCAGTGCTCCTCACACAGAGTGGTTCGAATCTGACTTGATCAAACTTTGTGATGCAACATGAATAGAGTTTGAGACAAGAAGAGCATAGATAGCTAGAGAAGGTTCTTAGGCATTCTTGTCCATCCACTTGGCAAAAGAAAAGGAATCCAAACAATCAAAACAACAAGTGGATGTCCTTGAATGAGTAAATAACCAACATGCTCACACAATAAAATGGCAAAAGAAATATGTGGCAAAGCATGCACAACCAGTTCTAGCATCTATCAAGCAATTGGCAATGACTAGGTCATCTATATATGAGTATATTAACTTAGGAGTCAAATGAGAACATTTGATCATAGGTCATACTCATCGTTTAAGCACAAGTGGGGTTACCACTTTTACATAAAGCGTTGTTGTGTTCACACCATTAGAGTTGCTTTAGCTCAATTCTTAGAGTAAAGCTCCCCCTAGATGTGAGATCCCCCCTTAGAGGGATGAACTAACCTTGGGTTTTGTCGACGATGACTTCATGTAGGTGTTGAAGATGTGGGTGCTCAATGTTGATGTAGATCATTTGGAGAAATCCTTTGGAGTGAGTTGCACTTTCAATACCTACACGGGTTAGTCTCACAAGGAACAAACAAGGATATCCATAGACATAGAGTGATGCACACACAAGATGATGTCTATGAAGGCATTAGGTTACCTTGTCCCTTGTCTTAACAACAAGAGGGTTTGTGACTCCTTGAACTAGTGCAAGATGTGGAAGTTGATTGCACTTGTTCTTGCCAAAATGATATGAGTGAAATATGTTGGAGGAGTCACCCTCAAGAACTCTCTAGTTATTCTTCTTCGGGATCCACATCATCTTGATGGGAATCCTTGGAGTTGTAGTCGTACTTGATGAAGTAGAACTTGATGTAATCTTGGGAACCCACTTGACCAAAGCCTTAGGAGCTTCTTCAAATGCATCAATCTCCTCTTGAAGCTTGTCCTTGCCTTTTTGCTTGTAGTCTTGTGGTGGAAGATCATCTTGAGCTTGTGTCCCTTTGAAAGAAGTAGGATCATACTTCTCCTGTTGAAGAACAAACTTCATCTTGGGGTATTGATATTCTTCCCACTCAACTCCATTGGCATTGAACTTTCGTTCAAAACCAACACCTTGGTTCTTCCGGTGCATTCCTTGCTTGCGTAAAATTTCCTCGAATTGCTTACTCCCGGCAAGGCTCTTGTAAACACCTTTCTCTATAATTCCCTTCAATAAGCTATTTTCTTGCTCAAGTGTAACTTGGCTAAGAGAATCATTAGTGGAATCAAGAGAACTACTAGAAGCAACAACATTGGATTTAGCATGATTATTGTTACTACTAGAGGAAGAATCTTTCTTGTTCTTGTTACTAGACTTGACTTGAGGCATGTAAGTGGATAAGAGTAAACGCTTGGCAATGTAAGAAGAACTTTTCTTGCGAAGATCATCATTGATTGCCTTTAAGAACTCATGCTCTTGCTCAAGGTTGAGCTATTCAAAGCGTAACTTCTCATGAGTCCTTAAAAGTTCTCGATGATCTTCTAAGATAGTTTCATGAGCTAACTTAAAAGTATTTAGTTCTTTAGTTAGAAACTCAATTTTCTCCTTATCATTGTCATTCTTTTTATCTTGATTAGCATGATTAATTGACGTTTCATCATAGTATTCATCACTAGAGTTGTCAACAAGTATATCATCATCACCTAGCAAGTCATCTTCATCACTATTGAAATCAACATACTCGGGGTGTGATACCTTTGGACCTTTGGCCATGAAGCATCTTCCAAGTCCTTCATTTGGTGAATCAAATATGTCGTAGGAGTTGGTTGACACAAGTGCTAGACCGGCAACACCTTCATCTTGAGTATATTCGGAGTCGGAGTGATAGCTTCTCTCGGAGTGATTGTCGGAGTCAGAGCCGGATACCCATTCACCAACATGAGCTTGATGCCTTCGTTTTGTGTAGCTCCTTGATGACTTGTCCTTTCTTTCCGAATCCTTGCTTCTCCGCGAGGATCTTCGTTCATAATGATCATCTCTACTCCTTCTCTCTCTTGGTGGTGATTCTTCTCTTCTACTTCTCCTCTTAGGTGATTCTTCTCTTCTTTTGTAGGGTGCCGTATACTCATTTGAATAGTGTCCGTGTCTTCCACAATTGTAGAAATTACGCTCTCGACTAGAAGATCTTTTGTCATTGTAGGGCCTTAACTTGGACCTTCTCTCTTTGCTTCTACTCTTGTAGAATTTGTTGAAGTTCTTCACCATTAGGCTCAATTCTTCATTGAAGGTTTGTTTCTCACTTGATGATGTGGGGGCTTCACCTGAGGCTTTGTAAGCACCACTTGACTTGTTGTGAAGTTCCTCCTTATCCTTGAGTGACATCTCATGAGCAACAATTCTTCCAATGACTTCCGTTGGCTTGAGATATTTGTAATTGGGCATCATTTGGATCGATATGCACACGGTATGATATTTTCCGTCCAAAGCTCTTAGGATCTTCTTGATGATGAATTTGTCGGTCATCTCTTCACTTCCTAAGCCGGCAATCTCATTTGTGATAAGAGCAAGCCTAGAGTACATTTCAGCGACACCTTCACCATCCTTCATTTTGAACTTGTCAAGCTGACTTTGAAGCACATCCAACTTTGGTTCCTTGACGGAGTCGGTACCTTCGTGCATATCAATCAAAGTATCCCAAATTTCCTTAATTTTGTTGAATTCTTCGGGGCACAATCCGTTGAAGAGGATATCACAAGCTTGAGCGTTGTATTGCAGCATCTTCAACTCTTCCGCGTTAGCTTCACGGTTCGGTTCTCTCCCATCAAAGAATTCACCTTGCAAGCCAATACACACAATAGCCCAAACGGCGGGGTTATGTCCAAGACTATGCATTTTCATCTGATGCTTCCAACTAGCAAAATTAGTACCATCAAAGTAAGGACCTCTACGGTGATAATTTCCCTCGCTAGATGCAATACTCTCCTAGGTTGTGAAACCAAGGCTATGACCACCAAACTCTATGGAAATCAAAGCAAATGGAGATCAAAGCTCTAATACCACTTGTAGGATCGAAAGTATGTCTAAAGGGGTGGGTGATTAGACTGGTTGACCAAATAAAAATCTAGCCTTTTCCCAATTTTAGTTCTTGGCAGATTTTAGCAACTTTAGAACAAGTCAAGAAATCTTAACACAATTCAAGCAAGCATGCAAAGAGTATATGAGCAGCGGAAAGTAAAGCATGCAACTTGCAAGAATGTAAAGGGAAGGGTTTGGAGGATTCAAACGCAATTGGGTACATGGATGTTTTTGTCGTGGTTCCGATAGGTGGTGCTATCGTACATCCATGTTGATGGAGACTTCAACCCACGAAGGGTAGCAGTTCTTGTGAGTCCACGGAGGGCTCCACCCACGAAGGGTCCACGAAGAAGCAACCTTGTCTATCCCACCATGGCCTTCGCCCACGAAGGACTTGCCTCACTAGCGATAGATCTTCACGAAGTAGGCAATCTCCTTGCCCTTAAAAACTCCTTGGTTCAACTCCACAATCTTGTCGGAGGCTCCCAAGTTACACCTAGCCAATTTAGGAGACACCACTCTCCAAGAAGTAACAAATGGCGTGTTGATGATGAACTCCTTGCTCTTGTGCTTCAAATGATAGTCTCCCCAACACTCAACTCTCTCTCACAGGATTTGGATTTGGTTGAAAGAAGATTTGAGTGGAAAGCAACTTGGGGAAGGCTAGAGATCAAGATTCATATGGTACGAATGGAATATCTTGGCCTCAACACAAGTGTAGGTGGTTCTCTCTCAGAAAATGTGTATTGGAAGTGTAGATTCGTTCTGATGGCTCTCTCCACGAATGAAGAGGAGGTGGAGGGGTATATATAGCCTCCACACAAAATCTAATCGTTACACACAACTTACCAATCTCGGTGGGACCGAATTGAAAAACTCGGTCGGGCCGATTCAGCAAATCTAGTGACTGTTAGGATTTTCGGTGGGACCGACATGCAACTCGGTAGGACCGATATGGTTAGGGTTAGGGCATAACGTAATCTCGGTGAGACTGATTACACAAATTCGGTGAGACCGATTTTGGTAATAAGCTAACCAGAGAGTTGGTCAGGTAAACTTGGTGGGACCGATTCGCTCATTTCGGTGAGACCGAAATTTTACAAAAGGGAAATAGAGAGTTTACATTGCAATCTCGGTGGGACCGATCGCTCATCTCGTTAGGACCGAAATGTTACGAAGGGAAACAGAGAGATTACAATCCCATCTCGGTGAGACCGAGATCCCTATCGGTGAGACCGATTTTCCTAGGGTTTGTGGTAGTGGCTATGACATCTGAACTCGGTGGCGCCGGATGGAAAGAATTGGTGGGGCCAAGTTTGACTTTTGGTTTAGGTCATATGTGGATGTGAGAAAGTAGTTGAGGGCTTTGGAGCATATCACTAAGCATTTTGAGCAAGCAAGCCATTAAGCAACACCTCATCCCTCCTTGATAGTATTGGCTTTTCCTATAGACTCAATGTGATCTTGGATCACTAAAATAGAAAATGTAGAGTCTTGAGCTTGAGCCAATCCCTTTGTCCTTAGCATTTTGAGGGGTCCACTTTTGTCATCCATGCCATGCCAATCATTGAGCTTTCCTGAAATATTAGTCTTGAAATAGTGTTAGCTCAATGAGCTATATGTTGTTAGGAATTACCAAAACCACCTAGGGATAGTTGCACTTTCAGCTTCATACAGACAGAGGTCTCATCAAAGTCACCCTAACACCAATGTTTTGCAGGGAAATCATACTCATGCTTATGAATATGAGCGTGTTTCATCAAACCATTGTGTTCATAACACCAAGAACTTTTCTGCTTATTCTTATGAGTATTATTCACCTCCTGCAAGGCTATTTGTTAGGGCTCCAAAGCCGAGGTTCTCAGATGCTGCACTTAGACTCGTTGCTTCTAAGCCACCCCTGAAGATGTGGGTGGTTAAGAAAAATTAACTCTCTTTTGCAAGGAAAGGTCTCCAGCCGGAAATCAAAGACGTCTGATGCTTATGCTGGGGAAATAAAACATCTTGTAGGGCACAAGATAAAATGCCCAAATGGTCTTACTATGTATTTCGTTCCAGGATTCCTCGAAAAACATCCTATTTATCCTAACCAAGATCTAAACTTTCATAAACCGCTTGTTTGTCAAATGTTTATGCTTCACAATACCCTTGGTGAAGCCTATCCCCCAAAATGCACTGTAGGGTATGACACCAAAGGCTTCAGAATGGATTATGGACAGTGGATGCACTAACCACATGACTGGTGATCGATGTCTTCTCATGGATTCAACCCTATGTCCATCTGACAAGAGTCACATCACATTTGCAGACACTGGTAAAAGCAAGGTATTGGGTCTAGGTAGAGTTGCAATCCCAAAGGATCAGCACATGGATAAAGTGATGTTTGTTCAATCCCTTGGTTTCAACTTAATGTCTGTCTCAATGCTTTGTGATCTGAACATGATTCTGATATTTGGAAAATATCGTTGCCTTGTGCTTATGGAATCTGACAAATCTCTAGTCTTTGAAGGGTATCGAAAAGACGATCTGTACATGGTAGATTTCTCAGCATGACCACAGTTGGCTGTATGTCTTCTAGCAAAAGCTTCAGAGTTGTATGGTGCTGGCATGAGGAACTTGTACACTCGCGTGAAGAAGAAGCATGTCGTAGGCATCGAGGGTGTCATGTTCAAGAAGGATCATCTGTGTGGTGCCTGCGAAGCTGGAAAGATGACTAGGGCCAAGCATCCCTTGAAGACAATCATGACAACATCTCATCCCTTCGAGCTGCTTCACATGGACTTATTTGGCCCTATTCACTACTCTACCCTTACTACCACTGCTTGCCTCTATGGCTTCATTATTGTTGATGATTACTCAAGATATACATGGGTGCACATAATCCTCTACAAGAATGAAGTGCAGGATGTCTTCAGATGATTCGCCAATCGTGCCATGACGAACTATGGCATCAAGATCAAGCACATCAGAAGTGACAATGACATAGAATTCAAGAACACCAGCCTCGACACTTATCTTGATACATTGGGCATCACTCATGAGTTCTCAGCTCCATACACACCTCAGTAGAATGGCATCATGGAGCGCAGGAACAGAACTCTCATTGAAATGGCACGGACAATGCTTGATGAGTACAAGACTCCAAGAAAATTCTGGCCTGAAGCCATTGACACTTCATGCCACATCATCAACCGTGTTTATCTTCACAAGCTTCTAAAGAAGACATCATATGAGCTACTAACTGGTAAGAAGCCAAATGTCAGTTACTTCAGAGTATTTGGTGCTAGGTGCTGGATCAAGCATACACATCACACTTCAAATTCGCACTGAAAGCACATGAAGGTTTTATGCTTGGCTACGGAAAGGATTCACACTCCTACAGAGTCTTAAACCTCTTTCACTATAAAGTGGTTGAAACTGTGGATGTGCGGTCTGATGAGACTAATGGCTCGAAAAGAGAGCACCTGCCAAATGTGCTAGATGAGGCCTCACCAAGTGAATCGATCAAGCTTATAGGTACTGGAGAAATCATATCTTCAGAGGCTCAGGCTGAAGAAGAAATCATCATTTATGCACCAAATCAACCCAAAGACATTGCTCAGCCAGAAGTCAACAATGAAAATGAAGACAATGATCAGCAAGAGCAAAGTCTTCCTCCAGTTTTGTTGGGGAACGTAATAATTTCAAAAAAATTCCTACGCACACGCAAGATCATGGTGATGTATAGCAATGAGAGGGGAGAGTGTTGTCTACATAGCCTCGTAGAACGAAAGCAGAAGCGTTATGACAATGCGGTTGATGTAGTTGTACGTCTTCACGATCGACCGATCCTAGCACCGAAAGTACGACACCTCCGTGATCTGCACACATTTGGCTAGGTGACGTCCCACGAACTCACGATCCAGCAGAGTGACGAGGGAGAGCTTCGTCAGCACGACAGCGTGATGATGGTGATGATGAAGCTACCAGCGCAGGGCTTCACCTAAGCACTGCAACGATATGACCGAGGTGGATTATGGTGGAGGGGGGCACCGCACATGGCTAAGAGATCAATGATCAACTTGTGTGTTCTAGGGTGCCCCCTGCCCCTGTATATAAAGGAGCAAGGGGGAAGGCCAGTTGGCGATTGGGGCACGCCAAGGAGGGGAGGAGTCCTCCTCCTAGTAGGAGTAGGACTACCCCTTTCCTAGTCCAACTAGGAGGAGGAAGGGGAAAGGAAGAGGAGAAGGAAAGGGGGGGCGCCCCCCTCCCTAGTCCAATTCCGATTCCCTATAGGGAGGGGGCGCGGATGCCCCTTGTGGGCTGCCTCCCCTCTTCCCTATGGCCCATGTAGGCCCAACTTTCCCCCCGGGGGGGGGGGGTCCGGTAACCCTCCGGCACTCTGGTAATTATCCGGTGACCCCCGAAATTCACCCGGTGTCCGAATATAGTCATCCAATATATCAATATTTATGTCTCGACCATTTCGAGACTCCTCGTCATGTCCCTGATCACATTCGGGACTCTGAACTGTTTTTGGTATATGAAAACACATAAACTCATAATACCGATCGTCACCGAACGTTAAGCGTGCGACCCTACGGGTTCGAGAACTATGTAGACATAACCGAGACACATCTTCGGTCAATAACCAATAGCGGAACCTGGATGTTCATATTGGCTCCCACGTATTCTACGAAGATCTTTATTGGTCAAACTGCATAACAACATATGTTGTTCCCTTTGTCATCGGTATGTTACTTGCCCGGGATTCGATCGTCGGTATCTCAATACCTAGTTCAATCTCATTACCGACAAGTCTCTTTACTCGTTTCGTAATGCATCATCCCGCAACTAACTCATTAGTCACATTGCTTGCAAGGCTTATAGTGATGTGCATTACCGAGAGGGCCCAGAGATACCTCTCTGACAATCGGAGTGACAAATCCTAATCTCGATCTATGCCAACTCAACAAGTACCATCGGAGACACCTATAGAGCACCTTTATAATCACTCATTTATGTTGTCACATTTGGTAGCACACAAACTGTTCCTCCGGTATTCGGGAGTTGCATAATCTCATAGTCATAGGAACTTGTATAAGTCATGAAGAAAGCAATAGCAACATAGTAAATGATCAAGTGCTAAGCTAACGGAATGGGTCAAGTTAATCACATCGTTCTCTAGTGATGCGATCCCGTTAATCAAATGACAACTCATGTTTATGGCTATGAAACTTAACCATCTTTGATTCAACGAGCTAGTCAAGTAGAGGCATACTAGTGATACTCTGTTTGTCTATGTATTCACACATGTACTAAGTTTCCGTTTAATACAATTCTAGCATGAATAATAAACATTTATCATGATATAAGGAAATATAAATAACAACTTTATTATTCCCTCTAGGGCATATTTCCTTCTGTCTCCCACTTGCACTAGAGTCAATAATGTAGATTACACAGTAATGCTTCTAACACCCATGGAGTCTTGGTGCTGATCATGTTTTGCTCATGAGAGAGGCTTAGTCAACGGGTCTGCAACATTTAGATCTGTATGTATTTTGAAAATCTCTATGTCTCCCTCCTTGACTTGATCGCGGATGGAATTGAAGCGTCTCTTGATGTGCTTGGTTCTCTTGTGAAACCTGGATTCATTTGCCAAGGCAATTGCACTAGTATTGTCACAAAAGATTTTAATTGGACCCGATGTAGTAGGTATGACACCTAGATCGGATATGAACTCCTTCATCCAGACTCCTTCATTTGCTGCTTCCGAAGCAGCTATGTACTCCGCTTCACACGTAGATCCCGCCACGACGCATTGCTTAGAACTGCACCAACTGAAAGCTCCACCGTTCAATATAAACACGTATCCGGTTTGTGACTTAGAGTCATCCGGATCAATGTCAAAGCTTGCATCGACGTAACCATTTACGACGAGCTCTTTGTCACCTCCATAAACGAGAAACATATCCTTAGTCCTTTTTAGGTATTTCAGGGTGTTCTTGACCCTTGTCCAGTGATCCACTCCTGGATTACTTTGGTACCTCCCTGCTAAACTGATAGCAAGGCACACATCAGGTCTAGTACACCGCATTGCATACATGATAGAGCCTATGGCTGAAGCATAGGGAACACCTTTCATTTTATCTCTATCTTCTGCAGTGGTCGGGCATTGAGTCTGACTCAACTTCACACCTTGTAACACAGGCAAGAACCCTTTCTTTGCTTGATCCATTTTGAACTTCTTCAAAACTTTATCAAGGTATGTGCTTTGTGAAAGTCCAATTAAGCGTCTTGATCTATCTTTATAGATCTTGATGCCTAATATATAAGCAGCTTCACCGAGGTGTTTCATTGAAAAACTCTTGTTCAAGTATCCTTTTATGCTATCCAGAAATTCTATATCATTTCCCATCAACAATATGTCATCTACATATAATATTATAAATGCTACAGAGCTCCCACTCACTTTCTTGTAAATACAGGCTTCTCCAAAAGTCTGTATAAAACCATATACTCTGATCACACTATCAAAACATTTATTCCAACTCCGAGATGCTTGCACCAGTCCATAAATGGATCGCTGGAGCTTGTACACTTTGTTAGTATCCTTTGGATCGATGAAACCTTCAGGTTGCATCATATACAACTCTTCTTCTGGAAATCCATTCAGGAATGCAGTTTTTACATCCAGTTGCCAAATTTCATAATCATAAAATGCAGCAATTACTAACATTATTCGGACAGACTTAAGCATCGCTACGGGTGAGAAAGTCTCATCGTAGTAAACTCCTTGAACTTGTCAAGAACCTTTCTCAACAAGTCGAGCTTTGTAGACAGTGAAGGAAATATGCCCTAGAGGCAATAATAAAGTTGTTATTATATTTCCTTATATCATGGTAAATGTTTATTATTCATGATAGAATTGTATTAACCGGAAACTCAGTACATGTGTGAATACATAGACAAACAGAGTGTCACTAGTATGCCTCTACTTGACTAGCTCGTTGAACCAAAGATGGTTAAGTTTCCTAGCCATAGACATGAGTTGTCATTTGATTAACGGGATCACATCATTAGAGAATGATGTGATTGACTTGACCCATTCCGTTAGCTTAGCATTTGATCGTTTAGTATATTGCTATTGCTTTCTTCATGACTTATACATGTTCCTATGACTATGAGATTATGCAACTCCCGAATACCAGAGGAACACTTTGTGTGCTACCAAACGTCACATCGTAACTGGGTGATTATAAAGGTGCTCTACAGGTGTCTCCTATGCTACTTGTTGAGTTGGCAAAGATCGAGATTAGGATTTGTCACTCCGATTGTCGGAGAGGTATCTCTTGGGCCTCTCGGTAATGCACATCACTATAAGCCTTGCAAGCAATGTGACTAATGAGTTAGTTGTGGGATGATGCATTACGGAACGAGTAAAGAGACTTGCCGGTAACGAGATTGAACTAGGTATAGTGATACCGACGATCGAATCTCGGGCAAGTAACATACCGATGACAAAGGGAACAACGTACGTTGTTATGCGGTCCAACCGATAAAGATATTCGTAGAATATGTAGGAGCCAATATGGGCATCCAGGCTCTGCTATTGGTTATTGACCAGAGAGGTGTCTCGTTCATGTCTACATAGTTCTCGAACCCGTAGGGTCCGTACGCTTTTCATTGACAATATAGTATTTATGAGTTATGTATGTTGGTAACCGAATGTTTTTTGGAGTTCCGGATAAAATCACGGACATGATGAGGAACTCCGGAACGGTCCAGAGATAAAGTTTGATATATGGGATAATAGTGTTTGGTCTCCGGAAGGGTTTCGGAATTCACTAAAGGGGTTTCGGATGTTTCCCGAAATCTTTGGGTTAGAGAACACTTTATTTGGGCCAAAGGGGAAAGCCCTCAAGGTTTTTGGAAAGTGCAAAAGGAAGTTTTGCGGAGTCCAGGGGCCAGATGCAAGGGTCCCTGGCGTGTGGGTCCAGACGCCGGGACCCTGGAGTCTAGCCCTCGAGTCCGAGAAGGACTCTTGCCTTTCGGGTGAAACCGACTTTGTGGAGGCTTTTACTCCAAGTTTCGACCCCAAGGCTCGACATATAAATAGAGGGGGTAGAGATAGCACCCAAGACACATCAAGAAACACCAAGCCGTGTGCCGGCAACCCCTTCCCCTCTAGTTTATCCTCCGTCATAGTTTTTGTAGTGCTTAGGCGAAGCCCTGTGGAGATTGTTCTTCACCAACACCGTCACCACGCCGTCGTGCTGCCGAAACTCATCTAGTACTTCGCCCCTCTTGCTGGATCAAGAAGGCGAGGACGTCATCGAGCTGAACGTGTGCTGAACGCGGAGGTGCCGTACGTTCAATACTTGATCGGGACGGATCGTGAAGGTGTACGACTACATCAACCGTGTTGATAAATGCTTCCGCTTACGGTCTATGAGGGTACGTAGACAACACTTTCCCCTCTCGTTGCTATGCATCACCATGATCTTGCGTGTGCGTAGGATTTTTTTTTAAATTACTACGTTCCCCAACAGTGGCATCCGAGCCAGGTTTATGATTAGATGTTATATGCACGAGTAGAACATAAGTGACTTGTGGGCGATACAAGTCATACTGCTTACCAACATGTCATACTTTGATTCGGCGATATTGTTGGATGAAGCGGCCCGGACCGACATTACGCGTACGCTTACGCGAGACTGGTTCTACCGACGTGCTTTGCACATAGGTGGCTGGCGGGTGTCAGTTTCTCCAACTTTAGTTGAATCGAGTGTGGCTACGCCCGGTCCTTGAGAAGGTTAAAACAGCATATACTTGATGAAATATCGTTGTGGTTTCGATGTGTAGGTAAGAACGGTTCTTGCTCAGCCCGTAGCAGCCACGTAAAACTTGGAACAACAAAGTAGAGGACGTCTAACTTGTTTTTGTAGGGCATGTTGTGATGTGATATGGTCAAGACATGATGCTAAATTTTATTGTATGAGATGATCATTTTTTGTAACAGAGTTATCGCCAAATGGCAGGAGCCATATGGTTGTCGCTTTATTGTATGAAATGCAATCGGCATGTAATTGCTTTACTTTATCACTGAGCGGTAGCGATATTCGTAGAAGCAATAGTTGGCGAGACGACAATGATGCTACAATGGATATCAAGGTGTCACGCCAGTGACGATGGTGATCATGACGGTGCTTTGGAGATGGAGATCAAAGGCACAAGATGATGATGGCCATATCATATCACTTATATTGGTTGCATGTGATGTTTATCCTTTATGCATCTTATTTTGCTTAGATTGACGGTAGCATTATAAGATGATCTCTCACTAAATTTCAAGGTATAAGTGTTCTCCCTGAGTATGCACCGTTGTGAAAGTTCGTCTTGCCGAGACACCACGTGATGGTCGGGTGTGATAAGCTCTACGTTCACATACAACGGGTGCAAGCCAGTTTTGCACACGCAGAATACTTGGGTTAAACTTGACGAGCCTAGCATATGCAGATGTGGCCTCGGAACACTGGGGACCGAAAGGTCGAGCATGAATCATATAGAAGATATGATCAACATAGTGATGTTCACCTTTGAAAACTACTCCATCTCACGTGATGATCGGACATGGTTTAGTTGATATGGATCACGTGATCACTTAGATGATTAGAGGGATGTCTATCTAAGTGGGAGTTCTTAAGTAATATGATTAATTGAACTTTAATTTATCATGAACTTAGTCTTGGCAGTATTACCATATCTATGTTGTAGATCAATAGCTCGCGTTTAGCTCCCCTATTTTATTTTTGATATGTTCCTAGAGGAAACTAGGTTGAAAGATGTTAGTAGCAATAATGCAGATTGGGTCCATGTTCCGAGGATTATCCTCATTGCTGCATAGAAGAATTATGTCCTTGATGCACCGCTAGGTGACAGACCGATTGCAGGAGCAAATGCAGACGTTATGAACGTTTGGCAAGCTCGATATGATGACTACTTGATAGTTTAGTGCACCATGCTTTACGGCTTAGAATCGGGGCTTCAAAGACGTTTTTGAAACGCCACGGAGCATATGAGATGTTCCAAGAGTTGAAATTAGTATTTCAGACTCACGCCCATGTCGAAAGGTATGAGACCTTTGACAAGTACTTTGCCTACAAGATGGAGGAGAATAGCTCAGCTAGTGAGCATGTGCTCAGAATGTCTGAGTACTACAATCACTTGAATCAAGTGGGAGTTAATCTTCTAGATAATATAGTGATTGACAGAGTTCTCTAGTCACTATCACCAAGTTACTAGAAATTCGTGATGAACTATAGTATGCAAGGGATAACGAAAACGATTCCCAAGCTCTCCGTGATGCTGAAATCGACGAAGGTAGAAATCAAGAAAAGCATCAAGTGTTGATGGTTGACAAGACCACTAGTTTCAACAAAAGGGCAAAGGGAAGAAGGGGAACTTCAAAAAGAACGGCAAGTAAGTTGCTGCTCCCATGAACAAGCCCAAAGCTAGACCCAAGCCTGAAACTGAGTGCTTCTACTGCAAAGGAAATGGTCACTGGAAGTGGAACTGCCCTAGATACTTGACGGATTAGAAGGATGGCAAAGTGAACAAAGGTATATTGGATATACATGTTATTGATGTGTACTTTACTAGTGTTTATAGCAACCCCTCGGCATTTGATACTGGTTTAGTTGCTAAAAGTAGTAACTCGAAACGGGAGTTGCAGAATGAACAGAAACTAGTTAAGGGCAAGGTGACGATGTGTGTTGGAAGTAGTTCCAAGATTGATATGATCATCATCGCACACTCCCTATACTTTCGGGATTAGTGTTGAACCTAAATAAATGTTATTTGGTGTTAGCATTAAGCATGAATATTATTTGATCATGTTTATTGCAATACGGTTATTCATTTAAAGCCAGAGAAAAATTGTTGTTCTTTTTACATGAATAAAACCTTCAATGGTCATACACCCAAGGTGAATGGTTTATTGAATCTCGATCGTAGTGATACACATATTCATAATATTGAAGCCAAAAGATGTAAAGTTAATAATGATAGTGCAACTTATTTGTGGCACTGCCGTTTAGGTCATATTGGTGTAAAGCGCATGAAGAAACTCCATGCTGATGGGATTTTGGAATCACTTGATTATGAATCATTTGATGCTTGCGAACCATGCCTTATGGGCAAGATGACTAAGACTCCGTTCTCCGGAACAATGGAGCGAGCAACAGATTTATTGGAAATCATACATACTGATGTATGTGGTCCAATGAATGTTGATGCTCGTGGCAGGTATCGTTATTTTTTGACCTTAATAGATGATTTGAGGAGATATGGGTATATCTAGTTGATGAAACAAAAGTCTGAAACATTTGAAAAGTTCGTATAATTTCAGAGTGAAGTGGAAAATCATCGTAACAAGAAAATAAAGTTTCTACGATCTGATCGTGGAGGAGAATATTTGAGTTACGAGTTTGGTCTTCATTTGAAACAATGCGGAATAGTTTCGCAACTCACGTCACCTGGAACTCCATAGTGTAATGGTTTGTCTGAATATCGTAACCGTACTTTATTAGATATGGTACAATCTATGATGTCTCTAACCGATTTACCACTATCATTCTGGGATTATACATTAGAGACAACTGCATTCACGTTAAATAGGGCACCACCTAAATCCGTTGAGACGACACCATATGAACTGTGGTTTGGCAAGAAACCAAAGTTGTCGTTTCTTAAAGTTTGGGGTTGTGATGCTGATGTGAAAAAGTTTCATCCTGATAAGCTCAAGCCCAAATCGGAGAAATGTGCCTTCGTAGGATACCCAAAGGAGACAGTTGGGTACACCTTCTATCACAGACCCGAAGGCAAGACAATTTTTGCTAAGAATGGATCCTTTCTAGAGAAGGAGTTTCTCTCGAAAGAAGTGAGTGGGAGGAAAGTAGAACTTGATGAGGTAATTGTACCTGCTCCCTTATTGGAAAGTAGTTCATCATAGAAATCTGTTCTTGTGACTCCTACACCAATTAGTGAGGAAGCTAATGATGATGATCGTGTAACTTCAAATCAAGTTACTACCGAACCTCATAGGTCAACCAGAGTGAGATTTGCACCAGAGTGGTACGGTAATCATGTTCTGGAGGTCATGTTACTTGACCATGACGAACCTACGAACTATGAGGAAGCGATGATGAGCCCAAATTCCGCGAAATGGCTTGAGGCCATGACTGAGATGGGGTCCATGTATGAGAAGAATGTGTGGACTTTGGTTGATTTGCCTGATGATCGTCAAGCCATAGAAAATAAATGGATCTTCAAGAGGAAGACGGATGCTGATAGTAGTGTTTCTATCTACAAACCTAGACTTGTCGAAAAAGGGTTTGACAAAGTTCAAGGTGTTGACTACGATGAGATTTTCTCACTCGTAGTGATGCTTAAGTCTGTCCGAATCATGTTAGCAATTGCCGCATTTTATGATTATGAAATTTGGCAAATGGATGTAAAGACTACATTCCTGAATATATTTCTGGAAGAAGAGTTGTATATGATGCAACCTGAAGGTTTTATCGATCCAAAGGGAGCTAACAAAGTGTGCAAGCTCCAGCGATCCATCTATGGACCGGTGCAACCATCTCGGAGTTGGAATAAACGTTTTGGTTGTGTGATCAAAGCATATGGTTTTATACAGACTTTTAGAGAAGCCTGTATTTACAAGAAAGTGAGTGGGAGCACTACAGCATTTCTGATAAATATATGTGAATGCCATATTGTTGATCGGAAATAATGTAGAATTTTTTGGAAAGCATAAAGGAGTATTTGAAAGGAGTTTTTCAAAGAAAGACCTCGGTGAAGCTTCTTACATATTGAGCATCAAGATCCATAGAGATAGATCAAGATGCTTGATAAGTTTTTTTTTCGATGAGTACATACCTTTACAAGACTTTGAATTAGTTCAAAATGGAACAGTCAAAGAAAGAGTTCTTGCCTGTGTTACAAGGTGTGAAATTGAGTAAGACTCAAAGCCCGACCACGACAGAAGATAGAAAGAGAATGAAAGTCATTTCCTATGCCTCAGCCATAGGTTCTATAAAGTATGCCATGCTGTGTACCAGATCTATTGTATACCCTACACTAAGTTTGGCAAGGGAGTACAATAGTGATCTAGGAGTAGATCACTGAAAAGCGGTCAAAATTATCCTTAGTGGAATAAGGATATGTGTCGGTGTCAAAACCGGCGGATCTCGGGTAGGGGGTCCCGAACTGTGCGTCTAGGCGGATGGTAACAGGAGACAAGGCACACGATGTTTTACCCAGGTTCGGGCCCTCTTGATGGAGGTAAAACCCTACGTCCTGCTTGATTAATATTGATGATGTGTGTTACAAGAGTGGATCTACCACGAGATCAAAGAGGCTAAACCCTAGAAGCTAGCCTATGGTATGATTGTTGTTCTTCCTATGGACTAAAGCCCTCCGGTTTATATAGACACCGGATAGGGTTAGGGTTACACAGAGTCGGTTACAATGGTAGGAGATCTACATATCCGTATCGCCAAGCTTGCCTTCCACGCCAAGGAAAGTCCCATCCGGACACGGGACGAAGTCTTCAATCTTGTATCTTCATAGTCTTGGAGTCCGCCGATGATGATAGTTCGCTATCCGGACACCCCTAGTCTGGAACTCCTCGGTAGCCTCGAACCAGGCTTCAATGACGACGAGTCTCGGGCGCATGTTGTCTTGGCATTGCAAGGCGGGTTCTTCCTCGAATAATTTATAGAAGATTGTGAACACCAGGATAGTGTCCGCTCTGCAAAAATAAATTCTACATACCACCGTAGAGAGAATAATATTACACAAGATCAATCTGGCGGCGACGATACGTGGCGTGACGTCGCACCACTACCAAGCCTTTACTCAAATTGTTTTTATTGTTCCACCTCAGCGTGTTTAGCGAAGCGGTTCCCTTGGCACGTCTTGTCGAAGCAGAGATCGTGTTCCCCTTATTCCGGGATTCCCATCAATATGGACGTGGGTAACCCAACTGCGCCATTGATTGTGACGCTTGGGAGATAAGCGAGTTTTACCAGGCCGGTGGGACAACATGTTTTCGTCTGCCCATATAAGGGGATAAGGATCCACCCTTTCACCTACGCCTTCTTCCTCCTTTGCTCATCCATTTCCGTGCACTCGAGCTCTAGCGCCCAAGTCCGCACTTTCCTCCTCAACCTTCTCCAACCATGTCAGGAGCGGGAGGCAGATGGATGGCCTCCTCCGTCACGGAGGGGCACATCACAAGACTGCGGGAGGCCGGATACCTGTCCGGCGATATCACGCATAGGCTGCCCGACGCGGGGCAGCTCATTCCAACCCCCAGGCCCCATGAGAGGGTGGTATTTCTCCCCCACTTCCTCCGCGGACTAGGTTTTCCACTTCACCCATTTGTCCGGGGGCTCATGTTCTACTACGGCCTGGACTTCCACGACCTGGCCCCAAATTTCGTCCTCAACATCTCGGTGTTTATCGTCGTGTGCGAGGCCTTCCTCTGCATTCAGCCCCACTTCGGCCTATGGCTGAAGACCTTTAATGTCAGGCCGAAGGTTGTGGGCGGCCGTCAAGCGGAGTGCGGAGGCGGCATGGTCGGCAAGATGGCCAAAGTCCTATGGCTCGAGGGCTCCTTTGTGGAGACAATAAAGGGGTGGCAATCGGGGTGGTTCTACATCACCGAGCCACGCGACCCTGAATGGGTGGCGGCCGCCGAATTCAGATCTGGATTCCCCACAGGGCTCTCGTCATGGAAAGAGACGGGCCTGAAGTGGGGGGATTCGGACGAGCTATCCGGACTCCAAACATGCGTCCGATACCTGGTGGACAAGAATCTCAAGCTTGTCGACGTAATCCAGGTGATGCTCATCCGCCGGATTCTCCCATGCCAACAATGGGCCTTCAATTTGTGGGAGTTCGATCCGGCACAGCACTGAACCTTGAGCCGGCTCTTGATACTACGCACGAAGATGCACGGAAGAGTGCTGTTCAAGGCGCGGAAGCCCTGCATCCGCTAATAAAGATCGCGGATACAGCTCGCGGCGTCAAGCGGCGAGGTAAGTTATTTTACCCTTTACGGGACTCTTTTTCATAGATTGACTCTCGTGGGATCTAAAAACTCCCTATTCATTGACAGGACTGGCTGAAGACGTCCGGACAGATTAACTGTCCGGCTCCTTTGCCAGAAGACCCAGCGGACGCCCGATTGACGGGGCTGCTGGCTCCGGCACTCCATGTGGTGCCGGAGAAGAAGGCGAAGAAGGAGGTCACGGGGACTCGAAGGAGCTCCCGACGCCAGGTGATGTCGGATTCTGAAGCAGAATCTTCTCCTGAAGACGAGGAGGAAGAAGAAGAAGAAGCTTCTCCCCAGTGGGAGGAGAGGAAAGGAAGGCCGCCCAAGCCGGGAGGCGGAGGAATCAGAAGGAAGAACCCTTCCTCCGGACTTCTCCACTGCGTCGGCGACGACGAGGAGGATTGGCCTACAAGGGCCAAGCCCTGGCAGATCGTAAGTGTCCGGATACCCATGGCTTTTTATTATTGCAGAGTGTTCTCTAATGTCGAACAATCATGCAGCCCGCCCAAAGGCGAGTTTGCCGATTCATCGACCGGGTCCCTGGGCTCGTCGGAAATGGAGAGTACTTCGCTTCCGACCGCCTCCTCACCTCTTGCTGCGGACAACGCAGCGGTGGGGCCCCAAGGGGGGCTTGGTCACGAGGAGGTGGCGCAGGAGGTGCCGCAAGGCAACCTCCGGACTCAGTAGCGTGGGGGCAAGACCCCCAGGGGCTCTAAGCGACCCTTGTCCGGACTCCATGCTTTGGAACATTCAGCGGTTCCGAGTCCGCAAGCGATCCTTCATAAGAAGGATAATCGCCGGTGTCCTCCGTCCAACCGGAGGCACGGATAACTCTTGGGCGCTCAACGGCGCCTCCATCGAGGAGCACCGCCTTTGTTATGAGTGCGGTGATCCGGACAGTTCGATCCGCCAAGAGCGGGCTAACCGAAAGCTATACCAGCCTTCTAACGAGGCTTTGAGGTAAGAATTTCAATATATGTAAAATGGTACCGCATAGACAGTAGCCCACGATGCTCGGTTCGGTGTTGGAAAGAAAAGCTGGGTGAGGATCTTTAGAAAGATAAACACAGGAGTCATAAAAATATGTCAATATGGGATTGCAGGCTGCTGCTGCCGACCTCCGCCCGCAAGACCGATCATGGAGGTCAATACTTTGAAGGAAAACCTCGGCGGTCCGAGAACGAGCTCGGCCATGCCAAGAAGCAGCTCGAGGAAAAAGAAGGTGAGTAATACCTTATGAAAATTGTACCTTACAGAAAAGGATTTGGTTGCAAGAAAAATGACAAGGATAACGTGGGTATTGTAGGGGCCACTAACGAGGTGGTGACCCTGAAGGAGGCAGTGGCCACGGCCGAATGCAATGCGGCCGCGGAGCGCACCGAGCGAGAGATTTAGGAGGCGCGGGTGGCGGAGGTACAGCAAGAGCTCCAGGATCTCATGAAAAAACATGAGAGCTTGGAGCGTGACTCGAAGAATCGAGAGTCTGAGCTTGCAACGGCTCTTGAGAGTGCCAAAGCCGCTAAGGCTGAAGCCTACAAGGCCCCCCAGGAGATTGAGGCGGTGAAGAAAATAGCAGCGGGTAAGGCGTTTTCCATGCAAAGTAAGCATGTGAGTGTTAATTACCTGTTGCTTACTCGAATTCGGAGCTCTCCAGGGGCGTTCACAGATCTTCCTCGCAGCGTGTCCGATGCTGCAGCATTCTACCGGGCCGAGGAGGGGAGCTCGACGGAGAAGGTCTTCGGTCTCGGTATCTTTGAGGCGGACATCAGTGCTTTTAGCGACCAGTGATGCAGCTGGTCGAGCTCCACAAGGCGGCCGAACAGGCCATGAAGGGCCTCATAGTTGGTGTGGCCTAAGGAGGCCATGCACAGGAGCTACTTCGGCCTGTGCGGCGGCTGATGGATGCGTGCCGTGGGTAGAAGTCATCAAGCATTCCGCTTGTATTGAGGGTGCCCGTCGGGCCCTTTCCCGCACAAAGGTGCCTGGGCAAGATGGATGCCCGAAGCTCGTGACGGACCCGCCACCGGAGGGCAAGGAGCATCGCGCCGAGATGTATTATAAGAGTGTCTTTGAAGGGCGCCCGCACTATTGCGGGTGAGTGCTCCAAAGATGTAATATTTGAGTAGACTCGCATTTTGTTATCTGTCTGCGCTGAAAACTTAGTTCATATCGCTAAGCAACGCTTGTTAATTTAAAATATTACCTTCATGCGGCTGTTTATCAAATCGAGAGATGGCAAGTCGTCGGCTTCAGCCCCCATGCCACAGTCTTTGGGGTGTTGGGATAAACTTGGCGCTCTTGTTCCCATTTTGGGTCCATCTAGGAGGCGCTCAACACGGTGAACAAGCCAACCGGACTTATAATGCTTGAACACTCTCACTTAGCCATAGAATTCTATAATTTTAAATTTCGTGAAGCCCCTAGTCTTCGGAAGGCGAATTTGGGGCGCTATCACGCCTTGGCCGTCTGATATCGGCTCCTCGCTCTAAGCGGCATAAGTCTTTAGGACTGTAAAAACCTCTCGAACAGCGATCGGTCTCTCGCCTCATCATGATTTGTCGTTTTAGGTTTCTCCATCGAGGCGTTAACCCAGCTCAAGCTGGGCGGAATCGCAGTGGTTCTCCCAGTGCTACCTTAGCCGATATAACGGAACGTAAAGGTACCAAAACATGGGAGCAGGGCAAACCCAACTATTGACCCAAGACATGATTGAGCCGATGCATATAGTGCTATAAGTTCGGGTGTCGCACTTGTGAAAGTGTTAGGACTCATCACACCATAATGCGGAAACATAAGCCCTGGTGTATATTAGCCGTACCAAAGTGTACGGATGCAACATGCCGTCAATGAACATATGTATGAAAAGAAATGCAATTATAAGCAAAAAGGTGCTGCATTGTTTTATTCAATAAGTGCTGCTACGAATGCGAGCGATACAAATAGTCACGATAAGCAAGGTGCAGGATTGTTAAACATGTCCCCCTCGGGGTAGGCTGCAGATTGGTGTATAAAATGCTCGTAATGGAGACCACCTGTATATTCATTGTAGCCTTTATCCTTCCCTGGCTGTTGCATCGTGAGTTGGCAGGTCTGCTGCGGACAGGCCCTCGACAAGCGGAGTCTGTGGATAAAAGTAAAAGGTAAAAGAAAAGAAAAGGCGACACACTTGAGAGCCCCTGGTGTGGTTGAGCCTGATCTGGGTTTATCGTGGTCGTGCCCTCTCCCCATGCCCATGGTATCTTGAGCATAATGGTGGTGTGAAGGACCTGCTTTGGCGTTCGCAGAGCTGGGGTTGGGGCCGCCTTCTCTGGCGATGCTCGGAGCGTACCAGGTGGTCTTGTTGTAAGTTACTCCGGGCGCGCTTAGCTGTGTCCGGCCGCTTAACGGCCGGACTCAAGAATTGCCTTAAAAGGCTGCATTGCACTTCTGCCGCGAGAGCCGCTGTATGTTCCTCCATGCGGAGAGAGCGTTCGGTGTTCTGTTGACCGTGATGACTCCTCGAGGGCTGGCATCTTGAGCTTGAGGTATGCGTGGTGCGGCACGGCGTTGAACTTTGCAAGCGCGATGCGTCCGAGCAAGGCATGATAGCCGCCATGAGCGGTACTATGTCGAAGATTAACTCCTCGCTTCGGAAGTTATCCGGGATCCAAGACCACTTCCAATGTAATTGAGCCTGCACAATTGGCTTTACACCTGGTATGACACCTTTAAAGGTCGTTTTGGTAGGTTTAATCCTTGAGGGTCTATGCCCATTTTGCGCCTTGTATCCTGGTAAAGCAGGTTCAGTTGCTGCCGCCAATCCATCGGGACTCGGTTAGGTGAAATCCATCGACGATTGGGTCTAAGACCGGTCTGGCGAATCCGCCGTGGCGGATCTTTGGTGGGGTGGTCCTTCGGTCAAAAGTGATCGGGCAGGAGGACCATGGATTGAACTTGTGGCAAGCTGGCTCCATCGCGTAGACATCCACGAGTGCACTTCCGCTCCCTTTTGGGTATGTGTGTTGCGTATATCATGTTCACCGTCCGCACCTGTGGGGGGAAACCCTTCTGTCCTCTATTGTTCGGTGGTTGGGTCTCGTCCTCATCATCGCTATGCAACCCCTTGTCATTTTTTTCGGCGATTAACTTGCCTGCCTGCTTGAATACCCAACAGTCCCTGTTGGTGTGGTTAGCTGGCTTTTCGGGGGTGACGTGTATCTGGCACAAGCGGTCGAGTATTCGGTCCAAATTGGACGGACCCGGAGTAGTTCTTTTGAATGGCTTTTTCCGCTGACCGGGTTTAGAGCCTCTGAATCCAGCATTGACTGCCGTATCCTCAATATTGTCGCCGTTAATGCGGCGTTTGTTTTTGTTACGACGCGGCCTGCCATGTCGGTCCTTGAAGTCCGGACTGCCAGAATTTTTGTTGAGGTTGTTGATGCGTGCTAGCCAGCTATCCTCACCCGCGCAGAAGCGGGTCATGAGTGATGTGAGGGCTGCCATGGATTCCGACTTTTCCTGTCCTAGGTGCCGGGCAAGCCACTCGTCGCGGATGTTATGCTTGAAGTCCGCGAGGGCCTCCGCATCCGGACAGTCGACGATTTGTTTTTTTTGGTTAAGAACCGTGTCCAGAATTGTCTGGCCGATTCGTCTGGCTGGTGAATTATGTGGCTTAGGTCATCAGCGTCTGGTGGTCGCACATTAGTGCCCTGGAAGTTATCGAGAATGCGGCTTCCAGGTCCTCGCAGCTTCCAATTGACTCTGCTAGCAAGCTGTTGAGCCAATGCCGGGCTGGTCCTTTAAGCTTGAGGGGAAGGTATTTGATGGCGTGAAGATCGTCACCGCGGGCCATGTGGATGTGAAGGAGATAGTCTTCTATCCAAACCGCGGGTCATTGTGCCATCATAGGATTCAATATTGACGGGTTTAAACCCTTCGGGATTTGATGATCCATTACTTCGTCATGTGAAGCATAGTGGGTGTCTTGGCGCCTCATCGGGCGATATCATGACGGAGCTCAAAAGAGCTTTTTTTGTTTTGTTCGGCCCGGCCGGACTTACGGTTGTCGTCACGTACCGTGGGGCGCTCGCGAGATCCATAGATCGATCTTGATTGTCTTGCCTTGTCCTCTAATATATCTCGCAGGTCCGGAGCGTTCCCCTGTGGCCGTGTGCTTTTTGAGCGATGCCGGGGTACGGTTCTAGTGAAGGGCCTAGAGGCCTCTCTGTGGCGACCACGGGGTGGTCGGTCAGCCTTATTGTCTCCTGGTGATGCGGGTTTGTAAGCCTCCTCCTCTAATCGGGGGAGCAGCTTGCATTTAGGGTAGCTTTTGGAGGGGCGTTCGAGCTCATGCTCTTGACGCGAGGACTTCATCCATCGTCGGCTAGCAGATCTGATCAGCTCTAAGTTGTTGCTGCTTTTCTTGAGGCTGTTCGCCGTGGCCATAAGCCTGCGTCTAAAGCGCTCTTGTTCGACGGGATCCTCGTGCACGGCAATTCATTGTCGTCGAGGCTTGCCGTCTTGGAGGAGGCATATAATCCTCTACCTCTTCTTCTGCCGCTCTCTCGTGAGGGCTGGTGTCTCCATCCTCCTGCGTTGGATCTTGCTGGAGTGGATTGTCTTCGGCATTGTCCGATGTATTGTTATCTCTAGTGCCGGAATCTTCATTCTTGCTGTGGCGGGATTTAGAGCGGCGCCGCTGACGCCGGCGCTTGGGCTGCTTCTTGGAGGGGTAGATCATCGATTGCGGCTACCAAGTGGGTGGTGGGTGGGCTTTGATTTTCTTCGTCATCCGCATCCCAACCGTCCTGACCGCAGTCCGGCCAGGGCTCTCCGGATAAAGAGAGAGACTTTAGTGAATTCAGGATGTCACCAAAGGGCGAGTGCCGAAAGATGTCCGCGGCCGTGAACTCCATAACGGGTGCCCAATCGGATTCGATTGGCAAGGGCGCGGAGGGTTCGGAGTCCGGCACCCTGGAGTCGAGGTCTTCGCAAAGGACAGGGATGGAGTTCGGCTCGATCGCCGTAGAGATTAGATCCCCCGAGGCGGTGTCCAACCACTCGTCCTCAATCGGGGAATCCAGCTCCGGATTAAGGGTCGGAGCGGATTCTGGTGCGGCCTCCAGGGCACTGTTCGGCTGCAGAGCTAGATCATGCCCATCGAGATAGTGCGGCGCGCTTGGCTGCGGCTCGAATCCGTCGAAGATCAAGTCTCCGCGGATATCGGCCGTATAGTTTAAACTTCCAAATCTGACCTGACGGCCAGGGGCGTAGCTTTCGATCTGCTCCAGATGGCTGCTTAATTGGCCCGATGCAAAGCCGCCGACACGAAGATCTGTCCGGGAGAAAAGTCTCACCTGGACCGCGTCGTTGTTGATGATCAAAGGAGCCATCGAGCCTATCGGTGGCGACAGAGGAAGTCTCAATGAAAGCACCAATGTCGGTGTCAAAACCGGCGGATCTCGTAGGGGGTCCCGAACGTGCGTCTAGGCGGATGGTAACAGGAGACAAGGGACACGATGTTTTACCCAGGTTGGGCCCTCTTGATGGAGGTAAAACCCTACGTCCTGCTTGATTAATATTGATGATGTGTGTTACAAGAGTGGATCTACCACGAGATCAAAGAGGCTAAACCCTAGAAGCTAGCCTATGGTATGATTGTTGTTCGTCCTATGGACTAAAGCCCTCCGGTTTATATAGACACCGGATAGGGTTAGGGTTACACAGAGTCGGTTACAATGGTAGGAGATCTACATATCCGTATCACCAAGCTTGCCTTCCACGCCAAGGAAAGTCCCATCTGGACACGGGACGAAGTCTTCAATCTTGTATCTTCATAGTCTTGGAGTCCGGTCGATGATGATAGTTCGGCTATCCGGACACCCCCTAGTCCGAAACTCCCTCAATATGTTTCTCGATTATGGAGATGACAAAAGGTTCGTCGTAAAGGGTTACGTCGATGCAAGTTTTGACACTGATCCAGATGACTCTAAGTCTCAATCTGGATACATATTGAAATTGGGAGCAATTAGCTAAAGTAGCTCCGTGCAGAGCATTGTAGACTTAGAAATTTGCAAAAGACATACGGATCTAAATTTGGCAGACCCGTTGACTAAACTTCTCTCACAAGCAAAACATGATCACACCTTAGTACTCTTTGGGTGTTAATCACATGGCGGTGTGAACAAGATTACTGACTCTAGTAGACCCTTTGAGTGTTGGCCACATGGCGATGTGAACTATGGATATTGATCACATGGTCATGTGAACTATTGGTGTTAAATCACATGGCGATGTGAACTAGATTATTGACTCTAGTGCAAGTGGGAGACTGAAGGAAATAAGCCCTAGAGGCAATAATAAAGTTGTTATTTATATTTCCTTATATCATGGTAAATGATTATTATTCATGCTAGAATTCTATTAGCCGGAATCTTAGTACATGTGTGAATACATAGACAAACAGAGTGTCACTAGTATGCCTCTACTTGACTAGCTCGTTGAATCAAAGATGGTTAAGTTTCCTAACCATAGACATGAGTTGTCATTTGATTAAAGGGATCACATCATTACAGCATGATGTGATTGACTTGACCCATTCCGTTAGCTTAGCACTTGATCGTTTAGTATATTGCTATTGCTTTCTTCATGACTTATACATGTTCCTATGACTATGAGATTATGCAACTCCCGAATACCGTAGGAACACTTTGTGTGCTACCAAACATCACAACGTAATTATAAAGGTGCTCTACAAGTGTCTCACATGGTACTTGTTGAGTTGGCAAAGATCGAGATTAGGATTTGTCACTCTGAATGTCGGAGAGGTACCTCTTGGGCCTCTCGGTAATGCACATCACTATAAGCCTTGCAAGCAATGTGACTAATGAGTTAGTGTAGGATCAAAAGTATGTCTGGAGGGGGGGGTGATTAGACTACTTGACCAAATAAAACTTATCCTATTCCCAATTTTAGTTCTTGGCAGATTTTAGCAACTTTGGACAAGTCAAGCAATCTTAACACAATTCAAGCAAGCATGCAAAGAGTATATGAGCAGCGGAAAGTAAAGCATGCTACTTGCAAGAATGTAAAAGGAAGGGTTTGGAGGATTCAAACGCAATAGGAGACACAGATGTTTTTTTCGTGGTTCCGATAGGTGGTGCTATCGTACATCCACGTTGATGGAGACTTCAACCCACGAAGGGTAATGGCTGCGCGAGTCCACGGAGGTCTCCACCCACGAAGGGTCCACGAAGAAGCAACCTTGTCTATCCCACCATGGCCGTCACCCACGAAGGACTTGCCTCACTAGCGGTAGATCTTCATGAAGTAGGCGATCTCCTTGCCCTTACAAACTCCTTGGTTCAACTCCACAATCTTGTCGGAGGCTCCCAAGTGACACCTAGCCAATCTAGGAGACACCACTCTCCAAGAAGTAACAAATGGTGTGTTGATGATGAACTCCTTGCTCTTGTGCTTCAAATGATAGTCTCCCCAACACTCAACTCTCTCTCATGGGATATGGATTTGGTGGAAAGAAGATTTGAGTGGAAAGCAATTTGGGGAAGGCTAGAGATCAAGATTCATATGGTAAGAATGGAATACCTTGGCCTCAACACAAGTGTAGGTGGTTCTCTCTCAGAAAATGTATGTTGGAAGTGTAGGCACGTTCTGATGGCTCTCTCCACGAATGAAGAGGAGGTGGAGGGGTATATATAGCCTCCACACAAAATTTAACCGTTACACACAACTTGCCAATCTCGGTGGGATCGAATTGATAAACTCGGTCTGACCGATTCAGCAAATCTAGTGACCGTTAGGATTTTCGGTGGGACCGACATGCAACTCGGTAGGACCGATATGGTTAGGGTTAGGGCATAACGTAATCTCGGTGAGATCGATTACACAAACTCGGTGAGACCGATTTTGGTAATAAGCTAACCGAGAGTTGGTCGGAGTAAACTTCGGTGGGACGATTAAGCTCATTTCGGTGAGACCGAAATGTTACGGAAGGAAAGAGAGTTTACATTGCAATCTCGGTGGGACCGATCGGTCATCTCAGTGGGACCGAAACGTAACGAAGGGAAACAGAGAGATTACAATCCCATCTCGGTGAGACCGATTTGCCTAGGGTTTGTGGCAGTGGCTATGACATCTGAACTCGGTGGCGCCGGATAGAAAGAATCTGCGGGGCCGAGTTTGACTTTTGGTTTAGGTCATATGTGGATGTGAGAAAGTAGTTGAGGGCTTTGGAGCATATCACTAAGCATTTTGAGCAAGAGCCTCATTTAGCAACACCTCATCCCTCCTTGATAGTATTGGATTTTCCTATAGACTCAATGTGATCTTGGATCACTAAAATAGAAAATGTAGCGTTTTAGCGACCAGACCTCAAATAGCCCGATCTCTGTGCACCAGTGTCATCCCTGGATCAGTAATGCTGACACGCACAGTGCTTGAAGGATTTATAACAGAGTAGCAATCACACACTTATTACATCGAAAAGTCTCAAAAGAGAACTTATTACAATAAATATGGCCTAAGGCCATCTAATAACGACAATAGCGGAAGGCTTGGAAGATAAGCGAGTCCATCAACTCCAACGGCATCACTGAGTATAGAACCACGACCTAAAGGCACCTTACTCGTCGTCTAAAAAGTCTGCAACATGAACGTTTCAGCCCGAAAACGGGTCAGCACATGGAATATGCTGGAAACGTAACACATAGAGAGTAATGAACAGAAACAGGCTATACTACATGCATATATGGCTGGTGGAAAGCTCTATGGTTACAGTTTTGCGTAAAGCCAATTTTTCCCTACTGCAAAGGAATAAATTTTATTTAACTGTCATGGTGGTTGTTAAACATTGAGAATGGTTGACAGCATTCTCAATCAAATTTAAGTAACATCATTAAAACCCAACAATATTAATTAAAGTAACATGATGAGATTCACATGATAATCCAAGTACTACATACTCAAGATGTCCATAACCGGGGACACGGCTAACCATGATTAGTTTATACACTCTGTAGAGGTTTGCGCACTTTTCCCCATAAGACTCGATCTCCTCCATTAGAATTCTCGCACTACATGGTGTTTGAGAAACGGATGACCGAGACATAGTCTTTCAGAAGCGCTAACACCTTACGATCGGGTAGACCGTTACACCTACTTGCCCCTACATCTGCTAGTCTACCACTGTAAGAGTTCGGACGACTTAATCAACTATGCTAGAGCCCATAGTAGCTTGTGGCTGCACACGGAAGTTTCTAGCATGAATAATCTCATGATCCCTTTGAGCCTGGGTGGCGGTCCATAAGAAAAATAGGCAATCGCTGGAATACCGAGGTGCCTCAATCCACCCAGATGTGTATTAAAGTTGCCACCTTAAATAAACCATTAATTAACAATCTCACATCTGTCATGGATACACTCACCCAATCCACGTCTACTAGCATAGCATAGCAATATAAGCAAACGTAGAAGTAACTCCCAATGGTCTGATAATAATACAGGTAATAGGTACTACCTCATCTACTTTCCCAAAACCCGCAATTTAATTAGATCCTAATCATGCAATGTTTGAGGATTGATCTAATGCATAATAACTGGGTATGAAAGGGGTATGATCAAAGTGTTACTTGCCTCGCTGATGATCCGTGAAACCTAGAGATTCGAAGTAGCAAGCGGCGCACTCCATGTACTCTATCGCAAACAAACAAGCATACAATAAGTACTCATCTAATGCACAGGTAAAACTCGAATAAGAGATCTAACCAGAAAGTTCAACTTAAGAACTCCGGTTTGCAAAAAGAATCAAATCAAACAAAGCGACGAAAAACAAACGGCGAAAGAAACAAGCTTCATTTACTAATATGGATCTAAGTCAAATTTTACAGAAGCAAAAACTTGTTTGAGTTGGTTAAACGGAAAGAGGGTTTCAAGACGAAACTCTAGGCGCTTGAATCGCCTAATTCCGATAAACGAGAGAAAAGCTATACTAAAACAAAAATCGGACCAGAAATCGCGATCAGAAATAATCGCGGAAAATCCGAGAAAAAGAAAAAAACGACGAACAGGCTAACAAACGAACGTTTGCTGTCTGCGGCTAAACGACGAACCGTTCGTTAAAACGAACGTGCGGACGAACGTCCGCTAAATAATCTAAACCGTAAAAAAACCGAACCGGAATCTAGAAAAAAATGGATCTTGGGTTTTCGAAAAAACCAAACGGTTTTCTCACGAAAACCGAGGTGGCTACCTCGGGTCCGGCGGGGGTGTGGGCTCCAGCGGGCGGCGGCGGGCTTCGGTGAGGCGGCGCGGGGCGGCGGCGGCGCGGGGTTAGGGTTCAGCGGCGGGGTGGGATGGGGCTCGGGTGGGCTCGGGGGCACGCCTTATAAAGGCTTGGCCGGGCGGAGTCCTGGCCGATTACGGCCCAAAGTCGGTTCGCTCTTTTTTTTTAATAATTACATGCAGAAAAACAAATAAAAGAAATACTAAACCGACTCCAAAATCCCAAAATGAATTTACCCCGACTTCTAAAATCAAGCCGGACAAAATGAACAATTATTTGGGGTCTAAATAGAATTTTTAAAAACGCACATTTTTTCTAAATTCAAATAAAATAGCAATAAAACTCTGAAATAAATCTTATTTGATTTTTTTATTAAATCCTCAATATTCCTTTATTTTGGGAAAGTCATTTTATCCCCTCTCTTATTTTTATAATTGGAATAATTGAAGATAAAATAAATAAAATCAAATGATCCTATTTTCAAAATTTGAGAAAACTCAAATATGAAAATAACGAAATCCCCAACTCTCTCCGTGGGTGCTTGAGTTGCATGAAATTTCTAGGATCAAGCAAAAATGCAATAAAATATGATATGCAATGATGATCTATCTATAACATTCCAAATTGAAAATTTGGGATGTTACAAACCAACCCCCCTTAAGATGAATCTCGCCCTCGAGATTCGGGTTGGCTAGAAAATAGGTGAGGGTAGTCCTTCAGTAGAACCTCCTCTCGCTCCCAGGTGGCTTCATCTTCGGTGTGGTGGCTCCATTGAACTTTGCAAAACTTGTTGACCTTGCTGCGGGTGACTCGGCTGGCATATTCAAGAATCTTGACTGGTTTCTCCTCGTAGGTCAAATCACTATCCAACTGAATCGCTTATAACGGCACTGTATCTCTTAGCGGTATATCAGCCATCTCTGCGTGGCACTTTTTCAACTGGGAAACATGGAACACATCGTGAACTCCTGACAATCCTTCGGGAAACTCCAACTTGTAAGCAACTTCTCCCATACGCTCCAAAACTTTGTATGGTCCCACAAAACGTGGCATAAATTTTCCCTTAACTCCAAAGCGCTTAACTCCTCGGCGGGGATACGAAGATAAACTCATCTCCGACTTCAGTAAACTGTCTCCTTGCATTTAGAATCTGCATAGCTCTTCTGCCTAGACTGGGCTACCTTGAGCCTATCGCGAACCAACTTCACCTTCTGTTTAGACTCTTTAATCAAATCCGGTCCAAACAACTGGCGGTCTCCAACTTCATCCCACAACAACGGGGTTCTGCACCTCCTTCCGTACAAGGCTTCGAAAGGGGCCATCTTCAAACTAGATTGATAACTGTTGTTGTAAGAGAACTCCGCATATGGCAAATTGTCGTCCCAAGTAGATCCATAATCTAGCGCACAAGCTCTCGGCATTTCCTCCAGAATCGGATTTACTCTCTCGGTCTGTCCATCTGCCTACGGATGAAAAGCTGTACTGAACTCTAGTCTGGTTCCCAAAGTTTCGTGCAACTAATTCCAGAACTTTGAGGTAAACTGGGTTCCTCTATCTGATACAATGCTCCTCGAAACTCCATGCCGACATACAATCTTGGTCATGTATATCTTAGCCAACTTGGCACTGCTGTAAGTAGTCTTCACTGGGATGAAATGAGCTACCTTCGTCAAACGATCGACTATAACCCAAATCGAGTCATAGCCTGAACGAGTCCTGGGCAATCCCGTGATAAAGTCCATGACTAACTTATCCCACGTCCATTCGGGTATCGGCAATGGCTGTAACAATCCTGCTGGCTTCTGATGCTCTACCTTCACTCTCTGACATACATCACGAACTGCTACATACTCCATAATATCCCTCTTCATTCCGGTCCACCAGAAGGTATCCTTCAAATCCAAATACATCTTGGTATTTCCTGGGTGAATCGAATACGGTGAATCATGGGCCTCTTGCAGAATCAACTTCCTGATCTCCGGGTCATTAGGCACATAAACGCGGTCCTCAAACCATAGGGTATCGTGTTCATCCTCACGAAATCCTTTAGCTTTTCCCTTGCTCATTTTCTCTTTAATAGAGGCAATCTCCTTGTCAGTTTTCTGAGCTTCTCTGATATTATCCATCAAAGTAGACTGAATCTCCAATGCTGCTACATAGCCTCTCGGAACTATCTCCAAACATAGCTCTCGAAGATTCTCGGCTAACTCCTTTGGTAAATCTACGGTCATGAGTGTGTTGACATGGCTCTTGCGGCTCAACGCATCGGCTACTACGTTAGCCTTTCCGGGTTGATAATGCAATCTCATGTCATAATCCTTGATGAGCTCCAACCATCTCCTTTTCCTGAGATTCAACTCCTTCTGTGTGAAAATGTACTTCAAACTCTTGTGATCCATGTACACCTCACAATGGTTTCCGATAAGAAAATGTCTCCAAGTCTTCAATGCATGCACTACGGCTACTAACTCCAAATCGTGTGTAGCATAATTCAACTCATGGGGCTTAAGCTGTCATGAAGCATACGAAACAACTCTTTCCTCCTGCATAAGCACTGCTCCAAGCCCTCGACGTGAAGCGTGGCTATACACCTCATAATCCTTGCGCTGATCTGGCAGAATCAACACGGGCGATGTAACCAAACGTTTCTTCAACTCTTGGAAACTGGCCTCACATTCCTCAGTCCAATTGAACTTAGTGTCCTTCTTCAACAACTCCGTCATAGGCTTCGCAATCTTCGAGAAATTCTCAATGAATCTTCGGTAGTACCCTGCCAGTCCAAGAAAACTTCTGATCTCTCCAACTGTCGTTGGGGCTTCCCAGTTTGTCACAGTGACAACTTTGGTGGGATCCACTGCTATTCCTTCTTCGGATATAACATGTCCGAGAAATCCAACTTCCTTCAACCAAAACTCACATTTGCTGAACTTGGCCTATAATTGATGTTCTGTGAGCTTCTCAAGTACTAAACACAAATGCTCCTCATGCTCCTCTTCATTCTTCGAGAAGACCAAAATATCATCAATGAACACCACGACGAACTTATCCAGAAACTCCATAAACACCTTGTTCATCATGTTCATGAAATATGCAGGTGCGTTAGTCAGACCAAATGACATAACTGTATACTCGTACAGCCCGTACCTGGTGGTAAAAGCCGTCTTAGGTATATCCTGCTCTTGAATCTTCAACTGATGGTATCCTGATCGCAAATCGATCTTGAAAAATACCTTAGCTCCTTGCAATTGGTCAAACAAGTCGTTGATCATCGGCAACGGGTACTTATTCTTGATAGTTACTTCATTCAATCCTCGATAATCAACAACCATTCTCAATGATCCATCCTTCTTCTCCACTAGAAGTATTGGCGATCCCCAAGGTGAAGAACTTAGGCTAATAAAACCTTTATCTGGTAACTCCTTAATCTGCTTCTTAATTTCCTCCAAATCTTGTGCGGGCATCTAGTACGGTCTCTTAGATATCGGCCCTGTGCCTGGCAAAAGCTCAATCAAAAACTCAATGTCTCTATCCGGTGGCATGCCTGGCAAATCCTCTGGAAATACATCCGGGTAATCCTTCACCACTGGTACTTCCTCCTGCACAACTCCTGATAAGGAATTTACTTGTGTCATCTTCGCATCATGACGTGACACATACTTGATCCTTCTTCCTTCCGGGGTGGTAAGCAAAATCGACTTACTGGCGCAATCGATGTTTCCTCCATACATCGATAGCCAATCCATACCCAGAATCACATCCAAACCTTGCGATTCCAGAATGATTAAATCCGAGGGAAAAACATGCCTACCTATACTCAATGGCACTTGAAAACATCCTCGACTGGCCATATACTCCGCTCCCGGTGAGCTTACTAACATAGGCGTTCTAAGAACCTTGGTGGGCAGTTTATACTTATCCACAAATCCCCTTGATATGTATGAATGCGATGCACCAGTATCAAAAAGAACGATTGCAGTAAATGACTTAACCAAAAACTTACCTATTACTGCATCTGGCTGGGATTCAACCTCCTCCACGTTAACGTGGTTCACCTGTCCCCTGTTGAAAGGGTTTGGCTTCTTCCCAAAGCTTCCATTGCCATTTCCATTCTGGGTTTCAGGACATTCATTGGCATAATGTCCAGTCTTCTGACACTTAAAGCAAGTGACTTGGCTCAGGTCTCTCTTGGCTGGGGTTGACGGGTTGGTACGGTTCTGGCCGTTGCTTCCTCCATTCCCATTACCATTCTTGGAGCCATTATGATTATGCGAATTCCCTCCTCCATGGGTATGCTGAAATTGTCCTCCCGGTTTTGGGGTAAAACGTGGCTTCTGCTGAGCTCCAGAATTGTACTTCCCTTGTCCATACTTCCTCTTGCGGTTTTCAATCTGCTGCTGCTTCCCTTCAATCATAAGAGCACGATCTACCAACTCCTGGTTGTTGTTGAAAGTTGCTACCATCAACTGCATGCTCACCTCATCATTCAGTCCTTCCAGAAACTTCTCCTGCTTAGCTACATCTATAGCAACGTCATCTGGGGCATAACGTGCTAACTTACTAAAGTCCTCCACATACTGGCCTATAGTGCGTCCTCCTTGGCGTAAGTTGCGAAACTCACGCTTCTTCATGGCCATAACTCCTGCTGAGACATGGGCAGTACGGAAAGCTTGCTGAAACTGGTCCCATGTGACAGTGTCAATAGGGTGTGTGGCTGTGTAATTCTTCCACCATGATGCTGCGGGTCCATCAAGTTGATGTGCGGCAAAACACACTCTCTCCCCATCTGTGCATCCTGCAGTGGCCAGCTCCCTTCCAACCTTGCGGAGCCAATCATCTGCAACAATCGGTTCGGTGCTACTGGAATACACCAGCGGATTCAGCCTCAAGAACGGGGTCAAATGGTCAACAGGTGGTGGTGGTGGTGGGTTGTTGTTGTTATTGTTTTTGTTGCCTTGGTTCTGTACTAGTGCTTGCATCAAGACATTCTACTGCTGAATCAACTGAGTGATCTCCGGTGGGAAAACAAATCCGGTGTCGCGTCTCTGAGGCATCTGATGGGTTTAGAAAAGATGAGAATATAGAATAGAATGAGGTCTAGAGAGAAAACACTACCCATATGCACATGAGACAAATTCAATCAATATCACTTCAATCAATTTAACAAGGGCATACAATGGCCTAACTATCGATATAAAAGTGCTCGGACTATACTAGGTACATGGGGGAAATACTACTACTGTTATGGTGGTCGACTAGAAAAACTGCTCCTATGAAGACTCCATGATATCTGCTCCAGCTTCATCAACATAGTCATCATCGCTGTCGTCTGGGTCCGAGTCAGTGTCGTCGATGATGATATAGTTCTTCGGGCAAGTGGAATCGTCATCTTCTCCTCCTGGCACGGGGTCTCCCATGAAAACTCCTAGCTTCCTGGTTACTTCGTCATTCTTCTCCACTAATACTTCGATTTCCTCCATATAATCTTCGCGTGTAGCCTTGAGTTCTTCCTTCAGCTCCGTGATCTTGGTCAAGGCCTTCTGCAGATCTAGCATGCATGCGCACATCTAGTTTTCGTGACGTCGAATGTGCTGGTTTAACTCCTGGATAAAAGCTGCGATTGATCTATCCTTCCTGGTGTTGATCATCTCCCATTGCTCATCTCGGCGCCCACAAAGCTGGTAGATAGTGTCCTTAAGATCATTGTGGTAAACTTCTCCAATGCGTCCCATGGTGATGTGAGCTGCCATACTCTTTCCTGGACTCCAGGTTGGTGCATCAAAGAAAAACTCTATGGGCTCGGATGGTGGCCAATGTCCTTCTGGAACTTGAACTTGAATCATCCAGCGCTCCTCTTCGGGTAAAGTGGCTTTGTAGGTCCCAGTGAAGCTTGGTACTCCGATGTTCAGGTATCTAGTGACTTCCTTTAAGTGGCGTCCAAAAGGTGTATATTCATCCAGTTGCGTGAACTTGTTCCTTGCATCCGCCATCCTAAAAGAGTAGAAAAGATGAGGAGTCAGAAAAGAGAAGAGTGAGTAGTTGTCTAGGGCTTTTAGCTTAGTGGTTGTGTCCTACAGTCAGCCTGTGCTCTGATACCATCTTGTAGCGACCAAACCTCAAACAGCCTGATCTCTGTGCACCAGTGTCATCCCTGGATTGGTAATGCTGACACGCACAGTACTTGAAGGATTTATAACAGAGTAGCAATCACACACTTATTACATCGAAAAGCCTGAAAAGAAAACTTATTACAATAAATATGGCTTAAGGCCATCTAATAACGACAACAGCGGAAGGCTTGGAAGATAAGCGAGTCCATCAACTCCAATGGCATCACTGAGTATAGAACCACGATCTAAAGGCACCTTACTGTCGTTCGAAAATCTCGCAACATGAATGTTGCAGCCCGAAACGGGTGACACATGGAATATGCTGGCAACGTAACACATAGAGAGTAATGAACAGAAACAGGCTATACTACAAGCATATATGGCTGGTGGAAAGCTCTATGGTTACAGTTTTGCGTAAAGCCAATTTTGCCCTACTGCAAAGGAATAAATTTTATTTAACTGTCATGGTGGTTGTTAAACATTGAGAATGGTTGACAGCATTCTCAATCAAATTTAAGACTCGATCTCCTCCGTTGGAATTCTCGCACTACATGGTGTTTGAGAAACGGATGACCGAGACATAGTCTTTCACAAGCGCTAACACCTTACGATCGGCTAGACCGTTACACCTACTTTCCCCTACATCTGCTAGTCTACCACTGTAAGAGTTCGGACGACTTAATAACCTATGCTAGAGCCCATAGTAGCTTGTGGCTGCACACGGAAGTTTCTAGCATGAATAATCTCATGGTCCCTTTGAGCCTGGGTGGCGGTCCATAAAAAACAGGCAATCGCTGGAATACCCAGGTGCCTCAATCCACCCAGATGTTTATTAAAGTTCCCACCTTAAATAAACCATTAATTAACAATCTCACATCTGTCATGGATACACTCACCCAATCCACGCCTACTAGCATAGCATAGCAATATAAGCAAACGTAGAAGTAACTCCCAAGGGTTTGATAATAAAACAGGTAATAGGTACTACCTCATCTACTTTCCCAAAACCCACAATTTAATTAGATCCTAATCATGCAATGTTTGAGGATTGATCTAATGCATAAAAACTAGGTATGAAAGGGGTATGATCAAAGTGTTACTTGCCTTGCTGATGATCCGTGAAACCTAGAGATTCGAAGTAGCAAGCGGCGCACTCCGGGTACTCTATCGCAAACAAACAAACAAGCATACAATAAGTACTCATCTAATTCATAGGTAAAACTCGAATAAGAGATCTAACCAGAAAGTTCAACTTAATAACTCCGATTTGCAAAAAGAATCAAATCAAACGAAGCGACGAAAAACAAACGGCGAAAGAAACAAGCTTCGTTTACTAATCCGGATCTAAGTCAAATTTTACAGAAGCAAAAACTTGTTGGAGTTGGTTAAACGGAAAGAGGGTTTCAAGACAAAACTCTAGGCGTTTGAATCGCCTGATTCCGATAAACGAGCGAAAAGTTATACTAAAACGAAAATCGGATCAGAAATCACGATCAGAAATAATCGCGGAAAATCCGAGAAAAAGAAAAAACGACAAACAGGCTAACGAACAGATGTTCGCTGTCTGCGGCTAAACGACGAAAATCGTTCGTTAAAACGACGTACGGACGAACGTCCGCTAAATAAAATAAACCGTAAAAAACCGAACCGGAATCTAGAAAAAAACGGATCTAGGGTTTTTGAAAAAAAAACCATATGGTTTTCTCACAAAAACCGAGGCGGCTACCTCGGGTCCGGCGGGGGCGTGGGCTCCTGCGGCACCGGGTGGCTCAGCAGGCGGTGGCGCTGGTGGCGGCGGTGGCGGCGGCGTGGTGTTAGGGTTAGTGTTCGGCGGCGGGGTGGGTTGGGGCTCGGGTGGGCTCAGGGGCGCGCCTTATAAAGGCCTGGCCGGGCGGAGTCCTGGCCGATTACGCCCCAAAGTCGGTTCGCTCTTTTTTTTTAAAATAATTACGTGCAGAAAAACAAATAAAAGAAATACTAAACTGACTCCAAAAATCCCGAAATAAATTTTCCCCGACTTCTAAAATCAAGCCGGACAATATGAACATTTATTTGGGGCCTAAATGCAATTTTGAAAAACGCGAATTTTTCCTAAATTCAAATAAAATAGCAATAAAACTCCGAAATAAATCTTTTTTGATCTTTTTATTAAATCCTCAATATTCCTTTATTTTCGGAAAGTAATTTTATTCCCTCTCTATTATTTTTTTAATTGGAATAATTGAAGATAAAAAAATAAAATCAAATGATCCTATTTTCAAAATTTGGGAAAACTCAAATATGAAAATAACGAAATCCCCAACTCTCTCCGTGGGTCCTTGAGTTGCGTGAAATTTCTAGGATCAAGCAAAAATGCAATAAAATATGATATGTAATGATGATCTATGTATAACATTGCAAATTGAAAATTTGGGATGTTACAAGAGTCTTGAGCTTTGAGCTTGAGCCAATCCTTTTATCCTTAGCATTTTGAGGGGTCCACTTTTCTCATCCATGCCATGCCAATCATTGAGCTTTCCTGAAATATTAATCTTGAAATAACATTAGCTCAATGAGCTATATGTTGTTAGGAATTACCAAAACCACCTAGGGATAGTTGCACTTTCAATCTCCCCCTTTTTGGTAATTGATGACAACATATAGATCAAAGCTTCGACAAATGATAATAAGAGTGAAAAACATTATCGCTTTGAGAAGTATGTGAAAAGCAAGAGCTCCCCCTAAATTTGTGCATAGTTTAAGATTTGCTTTGGACTGCAAATGCACAATGAGTTAGGATCATGGGTTACTCTTCCATGTCACATACATCTTGGTGGAGCGCTCAAAATGATAATAACTAAATACATGCACTCATCACCAAGCAAAGTGAATGAGCATATGGGGATATAAAAGGATAATGTCATCCAACAAGCATTAAGGTAGCATATGATCAAACACATGATCATCCAAGTATCACACAAAAGCATAAAGTATCTCAAACAAGCAAATAACAAAGTTCAACCACCAAAAACAAGAGAGAACAAAGAGAAACACTCTCTCGAAGTTTATGATCTATACATTTTCTCCCCTTTGGAAACAAGTTACCAAAAGTTCATAGAAAATGCATAGTGCTAGATCGACTCTCGTGCTTGGTCTTCGGTGGTGGTGTAGATAAAACTCAAGGACGAAGGCATCAGTTAATGTAGATGGAGCTGGTGGAGTGGGTCTTTGGAGCTGGTGGCTTTGAAGTTGTAGCTGGTGTAGATGAAGTTGCTCGTGTCATCAGAATCGCACCGCAGCAGATCTCTGTCCTCTGGGCACTCTAGCAAAAGCATCAGTGGTAGACTTGCCCTTCTTCTCCTGCACTTCATCCTGAAGTTGCTCAACAACTGATTGTATCTCAGTGAACTAAACATCTAAATAATAGAACTTCTGCTCCATGATCCTCTCCAAGCTCTCCTGGTTTTGAGTCAGGGTGGCCAATCCCTTCTCAATCCTCAGAGTGGAGGCAATCAAGTAGCCAAGCTGATCTTGCATGCTCTTCAGAAGATACTGAGATGCCTCATCAATGGTTGGCATCTTTGTAGCCTTTTCAGTCCTTGCCTTATCCCTCTTTGCTTTTGCTTGCATAGAAGATGGTTCATGACCAGAGAGGTGTCTCGGTCATGTCTACATAGTTCTCGAACACATAGGGTCCGCACGCTTGACGTTCGTTGACGATTTAGTATTTATGAGTTATGTATGTTGGTAACCGAATGTTGTTCGGAGTTCCGGATAAGATCACGGACATGACGAGGAACTCTGGAATGGTCCGGAGATAAAGTTTGATATATGGGATGTCGGGGGAGAACTGATCGTGCCCCACGAGCACCTACGGGACCTGGGCCCCTTGTGGTTCGGAGGGGGGCGGAGATCGCGCAAAGAGCGGATCGAGGCGATGCACACGAGAGGGTTTTACCCAGCTCGAGCTCTCCGAGAGATAATACTCCTACTGCTGCTTTGTGGATTATCTTGTGTGATTGCTAGGGAGCAATGGGAGCTACCAGACCTAGCCTGAGTGTGGTTTCCTATGAATGCGGTGAACTAAGCCGGAGCTGGACCGAACCGAACCCCGAACCCCTTCTACGATGCCCTCGGGCCTCCTTTTATAGGCACAAGGGGTCACCACATGTGGCAAGTAGACAAGGTTACAATGGTAAAAACCTAGGTTGGTACACCGCTTTGTACAGTGTACAGTAATCTATACCTAACTCTGACGGCAAGGGACAAGAGACATCAATGCCCATCTCAGTCGCCCGAATAGTGTAACAGGGACCGTCAAGTGCGCCTCCGTTCGCCATGATGGTGGCTTGTCAGCGCCGCTTGTCGCTACTCCCCGCTAGCTGCACAGCCCGTCGACACGCGTACTTGGGAGAGCCCCGTGGTGACACGTTGGCGGGTGAGCTGGAGCGGAGATGAAGAGAGGTCGCCCGCCCCGGCAAGCGCCTTGCCGCGGCAGGAACCTTGTCGCGCTTGGGGACCCGGCGCCCGCCAAGCCTTCCCGGCAAGCTCCTCTTGCTGGGGCCTTGTTTCCTTCGCGCCCTGAGTGGCCTTCCCGGCAACCTCCTCTTGCCGGGGTCTTGACTACTTTGTTCTTGAATGGCGCCAAGGGAGCCACTGAGGATCTTGGCGGACGCCCGGCAAGGCTTGTCACGGGGATGCTGCAACTGCCCGTGCCCAGGTTCGGGGTACTAAGGTACCCCTACCTTAGTACACCGACAGGAGCCCCCGGGCCTGGGCCATACACGGAGCCGAGCGCTGTTGGGCCAGGCCCAAAACAGGGCACGGGCACGCGCGGCCTGGGTCCAAACCAGATCCACTCCGTATCCGCCGCGTTCCCCTGTAACGGCACGCGTCAATTGCGGTGTCGTGGGGGAAGTGGGCGACGTGTGAGGTCGCCTCATCTGTCGCCTCAGTTCTGCATCTCCGCCACGTGGTTCTCATGCTCTTGGGGTCACGGGCGGTGGAAGTGGGAAACTGGGCCGTTGCGAACAGAGGCAGCAGGTCTGCTCCGATTCCCTGCTCTCCCCATGCCTTGATTCGCTGAGCGGGGCGGCCGAGCCCCCACCTTGCTCCTTTTAAGAAGGGCGGAAGGGGAGCGCAGAAGCCCGCACTCTCCCATCCCTTCCTCTCCTCAGCTTCTGCTCCCCTTTCTCCCATTCTCCATGGAGAAAGGGAACCTTGGTTCTCCATCGGTGGCGGCGAGGGTCGCAGCAAGACAGCGCACCCCTCCCAATCCCATGCCCGGGGTGGCAGAGCCAGCCACAAGGGGAAGAGGGAGGGGGCGAGGTCGTGGACGAGGTCGAGGAGCCCGGGGGAGAGGCGGACGAGGCGGCGCGCCGTCTCCGCCTCCGTCGGCGGTTCCCCTCCGGGGGCGAGGTCGTGGACGAGTTCGAGGCGCTCGGGGAAGAGGCGGGCGGGGCGGCGCGCCGTCTCCGCCCCCGCCGGCGGTTCCCCTCCCCGCGGCGGTCCATACGGGGGACGACCCTTGCGAGTTCTTCGTCAAGCTGCGCCGGGCGCCTCGTCGTCGCCTCCGGCTTCCTGCTCCGCTTATGAAGTGATGTAGTCGGATCCACCCGAGACATTGAGATTGCACATGAGGGGCTGTGGGATCAGCGGCACGCGAGTCCGCGTTGTATTCCCAGCCCCTAATGTGATGTATCTTGATCGTGGGTGGAAGACGTTCGCCCGCATCCACAACCTGCTGGCGGGGTTTACCCTCCATTTTAAGTTAATGGAGGGTGATCTCCTCTCCGTCAAGGTCTTCGGGGATCTTGGCACTCGGGCGAGGTGCTGCGTGGATAGCTCCTCCGACAGTGAAGATTCCTCCTCGAGCGAGAGTGGCGAGGAGGAGAGCGACAAGAACGACGAGGTAGCGGGCCCAACTAGTTGTCGGGCGCCGCTTCGCCGCGTCACCGGCGACCCCATCATCCGTGTCGCCGGCTCCTTGAACTCCCCGGGGTCGTCTCCTTGGGCGGCTGGCGTAGGGAGGCTGCGGAAGGGGAAGAGGGATGGCGACAAGGCCGTCAAGTCGGAGCACGAGGGCGAGTTCCTCGACAAACATCTTGACGTCCTGCCGCCCGCCTTCGAGCCTCGCTTCGGCGCCGCCGTCCCGTCAAGCCTTCGGAGAGCCCCCGGCATGTTCCTTGGTGCCTTCGGCACTGTAGCTCAGCGAGGCGCTCCTTTGCCCTTCCGCCTCCTTAACCTACCTCCACGAAGATAGGGACGGAAAAAGGATTACGGGCATCTTATCTTTTTAATTTGTAAGCCTTCGGGCCTTATCTGCATTTAAAAACTTGTAATCCTTTCTTTCATGTTTTTCACTCTCCACGGACTGTATCCGAGTAGAATGTTTAATATGAAAGAGGGATGTTTGAGAAAGAACGAAAGGCTTATCTGATACCGCAGCCCCCGGCAACTCTGGTTTGCCGCATCCCCCGGCAACTCTGGCTTGCCGCAGCCCCCGGCAACTCTGGCTTGCCGCAGCCCCCGGCAACTCTAGCTTGCCGGGGCTTGGATGCCGGCGCACCTTTCTTCTCTTCGCTGTTATTTCAGTTCTGGGAACAATTTAGCTAGTGCCACGATAAGTTATTTTTGTAATATACACTATCTTAGGCAATCGAATGCAATGCTATTTCCTTTACTCGATTTCTTCCCTTGCATGTTTATACCCTACGCTTTCAGGGGAACTTGCCGGTGCAGGCACCCTTGCCGCGAGCGCCGAGTGCGGAACTTCAGCAGCCTGCTGGTGGGGTCGCTACCGACAAGCAACCTTGTCGCGGACTAGCCGCAGCTCACTTAAGTTGTTGAGCGGACTCGAAACAAAGTAAGGGCGCGACCAGTCACGATTTGATTCCTCCGCGCACAGGTTTTCCATACAAAGTACTATCATTCGAGGAAGATAACTTAAGAATTTAAAACTGGTCGTTTAAACTTAGCAACTTAGCTTTTCTGTTGTCCATTTTCCGGCAAGGCGACAGTTCCTCGAGCGACGCTTGTCGGCCCACACCATTATCTCCTCCTCCCCGGTTAACTTGTGGGTGGATGAACTTCCTTCTTATTTGAGAAGAAAGAAGAGAAAATAATGTTATGGAGCCTAGTGGCTCATTATCGCTTACCGGGTGCTGGTGCTGCACAAGATGTTAGTAAACACATGCATATATGATTATGAAAGCATGTATTGAAAAAATGCGCGCAACCATAGGCTTTACTGATGCACGGGGTCTGCGCCCGGCTTTGTACAAAGGATTACATGCAACAGCGGCAAGACTTGTACAAACGGGTGGTTGCCGGAACGGGTTCCGGCAACCGCGCCTCATGGGTAAAACTTGCGAAGATGCTCTATGTTCCAGGAATTGCTCACCGGAAGGCCATCTTCGGTCTCAAGGCGGACAGCGCCGGGCCTAGTGACTCGTTTCACCCGATAAGGGCCTTCCCACTTCAGCGTCAACTTGTTGGAATTCTTGGCGGATTGAACGCGCTGAAGAACAAGGTCGCCTTCCTCGAAGCTTCTGGCATTAACTTTGCGGCTATGGTAGCGACGCAAAGCTTGCTGGTAACGAGCAGCTCGTCAAAGAGCTGAAGACGATCTTCCTCGAGGAGCAGCGTCATCTTGTCGCAGCTGCTCTTGCTCAAGCTCATCATAAGCGAGCACTCGAGGTGACCCGTATACGAGTTCCGTGGGGAGAACTGCCTCTTCTCCGTAGACTAGAGCAAAGGGTGTCTGGCCAGTGGCTCGATTTGGCGTCGTCTGATCGACCAAAGAACCACCGGCAGCTCCTCGATCCAGTTCCTTCCGCGACTTGCGCAGCCTCGTCGAAAGTTCTGGTCTTGAGTCCTCGCAGCACTTCAGCATTTGCTCTCTCGCTTGACCGCTGCTTCTCGGATGAGCAACGAAAGCAAAGCAGATCTTGGCGCCAAGATCTTGGGCGATCGCATGAAGGTGCGATCGTGAACTGTGTGCCGTTGTCGGTGATGATCCGTTAGGAATCCCAAAACGGCAAACAATTGACCAAGAACTTGACGGCGATCGATCAGGCTGTCACCTTCCTCACTGGTTCCACTTCCGCCACTTTGTGAACTTGTCGATTGCGACGCATAAGTATTCAAAGCCCCGACAGCTTCGGGCGAAGGGGCCGAGGATGTCGAGCCCCCAGACCGAGAAGGGCCAGGATAAAGGGATCGTCTGGAGAGCTTGAGCTGGTTGGTGTATCTGTCTAGAATGGAACTGCCACGCTTCACACTTGGTTACTTGTGTAGTTGCATCCTCGAGGGCTTCGCCGAAGAAGCCTTGCCGGAAAGCTTTTTGCGGCAAGTGCTCTTGCGCCAATGTGGTGACCACATATGCCTCCGTATATCTCGCCAACAGCTTTCATCCATCTTCCCGCAAATACACTTCAATTTCACTCCGTTGAGTCTTCTTACATGTGGGATGTTGTCAACAAACTGGTACATACTTGACTGCCGGGCTACTTTTTCCGCTTCTTCTTGCTCTTCGGGAAGTTCTCCTGTCTGAAGGAAATGGACGATTTGCTGTGCCCATGTTGGAGCCTGTGGCTCGACAACAAGGGCTAAAGGCTCATCTATCACTGTGGGAACATCAGCTTCTACGGCAAAGACCTGTGGGTCCGCCGGAGCTCGATGATCCCCGGCAAGCTTGCCGGAGCCAAACTTGTCGGGAGAGTTTGCTTCAACGACACAAACTACATGGTTTGTCGGAGCAGACTGCTCCTCAGTGATATTTGTGTTGGTTTTAGGGACCTTCTTGGCGGCGGCTTCAGAGAGCTCTGCCGGAAAGTAGTCACCGGAAACCAATTTCCTCTTCTTGCTCTGTCCTGCTGATGGTGTTACGGTTGGCTGAGTTAGCTTGAGCACAAAAATCCCTGGTTCCACAGGTAACTTAAGTGCGGCACATTTGGAAAGGCCATCAGCTATATCATTATGTGCTCTTGGAACGTGTTCCATTTGCAGGCCTTCAAAGCGCTCTTCCAGCTTCCTCACTTCATCGACGTATGCTTCCATCAACGGACTATGATAATCTTTATTTACTTGGCGGACGACAAGTTGCGAGTCCCCCCTGACAATGAGCTTCTTGATCCCAAGGTCCACAGCAATCCTGAGACCGGCAAGCAAACCTTCATACTCTGCAGTATTGTTTGTTGCCTGTTCCTTGGGAAAGTGCATCTGGACTATGTACTTGAGGTGCTCCCCGGTGGGTGCGATAAGCAGCACGCCGCACCGGGCGCCTTTGCAGCGAGAAGGCACCATCAAGTACATCAGCCACTCTTTATTTGCCTCCTTGACGGGATGCTTGTCTCTGGGATTTGCTCATCTTGCGTTGGCGTCCACTCTGCTATGAATTCTGCCAATGCCCTGCTCTGGATAGTTGAAGTGCTTTCGAACTTGAGACCAAAGCTTGACAGTTCCAGCGCCCACTCAACAATCCTGCATGTTGCTTCTGGATTTTGCAAAATCCTCTTCAGCGGAAAGCGAGTGACAACTGTTATCTCATGTGCTTGGAAGTAATGGCGCAGCTTTCTCGAGGCCATGAGGAGGCCGAAAAGCAACTTCTGCACACCAGAGTACCTCGATCTAGCCCCCTGCAGAAGGGAACTGACGAAGTATACTGGGCACTGCACCATCTTCTTCTGTATCTTGTCGCAACCCTGTGCTGATCCGCCCTTGTCGGGACCAGAGCTTGACGGCGAAGCGCCTTGCTTGTCGCTGGATGCGCTTGCCTCGGTTGCCGGCTCATCATCTGCCTCCCTCTCCGCTACTAACGCAGCACTAACCACTTGATTGGTTGCCGCTATATACAGCAGCAACTTCTCTTGTGGCTTAGGTGCGACAAGTATTGGAGCGGAGGACAGGTATCTCTTCAAGTCCTGCAGCGCAGTCTCCGCTTCGGGAGTCCATTTCATTGGACCTGCCTTTTTCAAAATCTTGAAAAACGGCAGGGCGCGTTCAACAGACTTAGAGATGAACCTGCTGAGAGCAGCCACGCAACCGGCAAGCCTCCTGACATCCTTGACGCGCTTTGGTGCTTCGATCTGCTCAATGGCCTTGATCTTGTCGGGATTGGCTTCAATTCCCCGCTGAGACACAAAGAACCCGAGAAGCTTGCCGGAAGGGACTCCAAATACGCACTTCTCAGGGTTGAGCTTGAGGTTGATCTTGCGCAAGTTTGCAAACGTCTCATCCAAATCTTGAACCAGAGTCGCTCTGTCTTTGCTCTTGACCACTATGTCATCCATGTAAGCTTCTACATTTCGGTGTATCTGAGGTCCAAAGGCATCATGGACTACCCTTGCAAAGGTTGAACCAGCATTCTTCAAACCGAAAGGCATCCGTGATAAAGCGAAGACGTGCCACATGGTGTAATGAATGCGGTTTCTCTTCATCCTCTTTCGCCATGAATATCGATGATATCCTGAATATGCATCAAGAAACGAGAGCAGATCGCATCTAGCCGTGGAGTCAACAATCTGGTCGATACGCGGCAAGGGAAATGGGTCCTTGGGACAAGCTTTATTAACATCAGTGAAGTTAATACAAAGCCTCCATTTCCCATTAGCCTTGCGCACAACTACCGGATTGGCCAACCACGTGGGGTGGAGGACTCCTCTGACAAGCCCTGCTGCTTCCAATTTCTTGATTTCTTCTGCTATGAACTCTTGGTGCTCCACTGCCTGTTTCCTAAATCTTTGCTTGACGGGTCAAGCGTGAGGACAGACAGCTAGGTGGTGCTCAATTACTTTCACAGGAACACCGGGATGTCGATGGTTGCCATGCAAACACATCGACATTCGCCATGAGAAAGCAACGAGCTCGCCTTCCTATTTAGGACCAAGCGTGGCACCGATGGTGAAGGTACCACCAGTGCTGTCCTCCTTGGCGGGCACCTTCTTGGTCTTTGGCGGAGCTGCCATCGCCTTGTTGCACTTGCGGTGGAGCTCGATGGTGCGTCCTCGACGGTAGTGCAGCACCAAGAGGTGCACTCGCGGAGTGGGCAACAGAGCTCTTGCGGACCTAGTGGTCTTCTTCTTCCCCGGTGCTTCAGCGTAAGTGGTTTGCTATCCGTCGCGGCTGCTGCGCGCCCCGGTAAATCTTGTCGGCGCAGATAAGTGCGTCTTTCTTGTCGCCATGGACAGAAATGACGCTTATCGGGCCGGGCATCTTGAGTAGGTTGTATGCATAATGAGAGGCGGCCATGAACTTGGCGAGTGTTGGACGGCCAAGTATGCCGTTGTAAGGCAATGGGAAATCGGCGACGTCAAACGTGACCTCTCGGTTCGAAGTTGAGCTCGCTGCCGAATGTTACCGCAGCGTGATCTTCCCTTTGGGCTTGCTCCTTCTGGGTTGATTCCTTGAAAGTACCAGTTTCTCGAGCTCGCTGTCGAGGATTTGAAGTTTCGGAGCACCGCAGAGGAGATCAAATTCAGGCCGCCCCACCGTCAACCAACATCTTTGTGACCTTGAGGTTGCGGATGGTTGGTGAGACCAACATCGGCAGCACCGACCGCAGTGATGCGATCGGGGTGATCCTCAATGTCAAAGATGATGGGCGTCTGGACCATTTCAGAGGTCTGCGTGACTCTATGGATGGTTCTGCTGCATTGACCTCACGCATCCATTGCTTGAGTTGGCGGTGCGAGGTATGCAGAGACGCACCACCGTCGACGCAAAGGACCTCTATTGCCTTTTGAAACTCCTGCTCATCAGTCTCATCGTCTTCATCGTCCTCGTCATCTTCATCTTCATCTTCTTCCTTGTCGCGGCCACGGGGAGGTCTGTCTCCTTGCCGCTGCTTGGCCTTGCCACAACGTCCTCCTCGACTGGGTCTCTTCTTACTTGCTGCACCTGCACCTTCTTGGGCCTTCTCCTTGTCTCGTCGTTTGTACTCAGCTCTCTGTAGCTCAACAAGCTGCTCGACTTTCTTGCAACTCTGGAGATCGTGGCCCTTGGTGCGGTGGATTTTACAGTACTGCTTGTTGGAGCTGTCAGGCTTGTCGGCGGCCGCCACAGCTTGGCGGTCGGCGTCAACGGCAACCTCCTTGCCGGAGCCACCGGCCTTGGCTTTGTTGGCGGCACCATCCTTGCCGGACTGCTCGACAACTAGTACTTCTTGATTTTTCTTCCTCCTGTTGCTCCGCCGCCGGCTATTTCTTGCCGGGGCGATCCCCTCACTGTCAGACTCTGCTCCCACATTCTCTCCTGGGAGTCTTCTTCCTTCTTCAGCGCGTGCACACTTGTCGGCCAGGGCGTAGAGCTCGCTGACGTCTTTCACTTTGCACATCGCCATCTCCTCCCTCATCCTGCGATTTCGTACATTTCGATGGAATGCACCGATCATCGCAGCAGGGTGGACGCCCTGAGATGTTGTAGTGCACTCGACTGAATCTCTCGGATGAATTTATGCAGAGACTCCCCTCCTTTGGGCAAGCAGGTGGAGATCACTCTCCTGGCCATGAGGCTTGTGGTCGCTGTGAAGGCGCCAGCAAACTGGTGGCACAAATCTACCCAAGAAGAAATAGAGCCATCCGGCAAGTGCATGAGCCAAGATCTGACGTTTGGCTTGAGCACCAAGGGAAAGTAGTTGGCGAGGATCTTGTCGTCTCGTCCCCCCGCAGCTTGTACCGCGATGGTGTAAATGCTGAGGAACTCCGATGGGTGTGTCCTACCGTCATACTTCTCTGGCACGTCTGGTTTGAAGTTTTTCTTGTCGGGCCACCGGACTTGCCGCAGCTCACGAGTGAACGCAGGGCAACCCACCGCAGACGGCAAGTCGCTGGTTCCCTCGGGCGCTGCATATCGACATGGGCCCGGCGCTGGCTGGTCGATTGATGGCGCGCTTCTCTTGGCGCCGATACGGGTTCGGCGTCCTCTTCTTGTCGTTCTCAAGAACTTGGCGCTGGTCGCGGCGAGCTCGCGGATCCGGACGACGCTGTGGAGTCGCTGTCGAGGTGGATCCGCGAGTCGGGCGATCTTGGCCTTCGGGAAGGGGTGTGTATGGGTGCACCCCGCAAGTCTGCCGCCATCGGCTCGCGCCTTGTCGCCGCCGCTGCTACGGCACTCGATTGCAGCGGGGCGTCGCCGCTGGCGGCCGATGAGACTCTGAATTGTGGCCCTCCATTCGTCGACCTTATCGGCCGTTGGAGGGTAATCTAGAAGTAACTGAGCTCTTGCCAAGGCTTCCGCTGGTGTGGTTGGCGGCAACGGCGTACGGAGCAAAGAACGGGATGTGCTCGGACTCCTAACCAAGTTAGGAGGAGCAGCATCCCGCCCAAGCGACCGGACTCCACTCGTACCGGCATGCTGAGGTGCATGCGGGTCTCGAGGGCCTCGGGATCCTCTAGCTTAGCCTTGATCCAATGAGCGTATGGTGCCGCGAGTATCATGACGCTGTCTGTCCCGCGCCTCCTGCGATGGACGCGGTGCAGATTCGGACGCCGACGCCTGCGCCGCCTTGTCCTTGGACCTGGCGGCATCGTGGTCTCTCTCAACGACGCCGGTCCCTCCGCCAGCATTTCCCCCACCACCTGACGGCTCCGGTGGTGGTGGGTTCGACGCGGACGGCTCAGCTGCTACCGAAGGCATCTTCTTCGGCACCATGTTGACGAAGATGTCGATGAAGTTGCTCGTGCGACCGCCGGATCGGGTTCACACAGCCTCGACGCCCCCTACCTGGCGCGCCAAAGATGTCGGGGGAGAACTGATCGTGCCCCACGAGCACCTACGGGACCTGGGCCCCTTGTGGTTCGGAGGGGGGCGGAGATCGCGCAAAGAGCGGATCGAGGCGATGCACACGAGAGGGTTTTACCCAGCTTCGGAGCTCTCCGGAGAGATAATACTCCTACTGCTGCTTTGTGGATTATCTTGTGTGATTGCTAGGGAGCAATGGGAGCTACCAGACCTAGCCTGAGTGTGGTTTCCTATGAATGCGGTGAACTAAGCCGGAGCTGGACCGAACCGAACCCCGAACCCCTTCTACGTTGCCCTCGGGCCTCCTTTTATAGGCACAAGGGGTCACCACATGTGGCAAGTAGACAAGGTTACAATGGTAAAAACCTAGGTTGGTACACCGCTTTACAGTGTACAGTAATCTATACCTAACTCGACGGCAAGGGACAAGAGTCATCAATGCCCGCCTCGATCGCCCGAAACAGTGTAACAGGACCGTCAAGTGCGCCTCCGTTCGCCACGATGGTGGCTTGTCGCGCCGCTTGTCGCTACTCCCAGCTGGCTGCACAGCCCGTCGACACGCCAGTGCTTGGGAGAGCCCGTGGTGACACGCTGGCGGGTGAGCTGGAGCGGAGATGAAGAGAGGTCGCCCGCCCGGCAAGCGCCTTGCCGCGGCAGGAACCTTGTCGGCAGGGACCCGGCGCCCGCCAAGCCTTCCCGGCAAGCTCCTCTTGCCGGGCCTTGTTTCTTCGGCATACCGAGTGGCCTTCCGGCAACCTCCTCTTGCCGGGGTCTTGACTACTTTGTTCTTGAATGGCTCCAAGGGAGCCGCTGAGGATCTTGGCGGACGCCCGGCAAGGCTTGTCACGGGGACGCTGCAACTGCCCGTGCCCAGGTTCGGGGTACTAAGGTACCCCTACCTTAGTACACCGACATGGGATAATAGTGTTTGGTCTCTCGAAGGGATCCGGAATTCACTGGAAGGGGTTCCGGATGTTTCCCGAAACGTTTGGGGTAAGAGAACACTTTATTTGGGCCAAAGGGGAAAGCCCACAAGGTTTTTGGAAAGCACAAAATGAAGTTTTGCAGAGTCCAGGGGCCAGACGCCAGGGTCCCTAGCGTCTGGGTCTAGACTCCGGGAACCCTGGCGACTGGCCCTAGAGTCCGAGAAGGACTCTTTCCTTTCGGGTGAAACCGACTTTGTGGAGGCTTTTACTCCAAGTTTCGACCCCAAGGCTCAACATACAAATAGAGGGGTAGGGCTAGCACCCAAGACACTTCAAGAAACACCAAGTCGTGTGCCGACAACCCCGTCCCCTCTAGTTTATCCTTCTTGATAGTTTTCGTAGTGCTTAGGCGAAGCCCTGCGGAGATTGTTCTTCACCAACACCGTCACCACGCCGTCGTGCTGCCGGAACTCATCTACTACTTCGCCCCTCTTGCTGGATCAAGAAGGCGAGGACGTCATCGAGCTGAACGTGTGCTGAACGCGGAGGTGCCGTATGTTCGGTACTTAATTGGGACGGATCGTGAAGGTGTATGACTACATCAACCGCGTTGATAAACGCTTCCGCTTATGGTCTACGAGGGTACGTAGACAACACTCTCCCCTCTCGTTGCTATGCATCACCATGATCTTGCGTGTGCGTAGGATTGTTTTTGAAATTACTATGTTCCCCAACAGACAGTAAGATTACCGTCAGCGTCAGTCTTCTTTAAGATCCATTTATCCTCGATGGCTTGCCGATCAACGGGAAAGTCAACCAAACTCCACACTTTGTTCTCATACATGGATCCCATCTCATATTTCATGGCCTCAAGCCATTTCGTGGAATCTGGGCTCATCATCGCTTCCTCATAGTTCGTATGTTCATGATGGTCAAGTAACATGACCTCCAGAACAGGATTACTGTACCACTCTAGTGCGGATCTTACTCTGGTTGACTTACGAGGTTCGGTAGTAACTTGATCTAAAGTTACATGATCATCATCATTAGCTTCCTCACTAATTGGTGCAGGATTCACAGGAACAAATTTCTGTGATGAACTACTTTCCAATAAGGGAGCAGGTACAGTTACTTCATCAAGTTCTACTTTCATCCCACTCACTTCTTTCGAGAGAAACTCCTTCTCTAGAAAGGATCCATTCTTAGCAACGAATGTCTTGCCTTCGGACCTGTGATAGAAGGGGTACCCAATAGTCTCCTTTGGGTATCCTATGAAGACACATTTCTCCGATTTGGGTTCGAGCTTCTCAGGTTGAAGCTTTTTCACATAAGCATCGCAACCCCAAACTTTAAGAATCGACAACTTTGGTTTCTTGCCAAACCATATTTCATAAGGTGTCGTCTCAACGGATTTAGATGGTTCCCTATTTAACATGAATGCAGCCGTCTCTAAAGCATAACCCCAAAATGATAGCGGTAAATCAGTAAGAGACATCATAGATCGCACCATATCTACTAAAGTACGATTAAGATGTTCGGACACACCATTACGGTGTGGTGTTCCGGGTGGCATGAGTTGCAAAACTATTCCGCATTGTTTCAAATGAAGACCAAACTCGTAACTCAAAAATTCTCCTCCACAACCAGATCGTAGAAACTTTATTTTCTTGTTACTATGATTTTCCACTTCACTCTGAAATTCTTTGAACTTTTCAAATGTTTCAGACTTATGTTTCATCAAGTAGATATACCCATATCTGCTCAAATCATCTGTCAAGGTGAGAAAATAACGATACCCGCTTCAAGCGTCAACATTCATCAGACCAAATACATTAGTATCTATGATTTCCAACAAATTTTTTGATCGCTCCATTGTTTCGGAGAATGGAGTTTTAGTCATCTTGCCCATGAGGCATGGTTCGAAAGTACCAAGTGATTCATAATCAAGTGATTCCAAAAGTCCGTCAGAATGGAGTTTCTTCATGCACTTTACACCAATATGACCTAAACGGCAGTGCCACAAATAAGTTGCACTATGATTATCAACTCTGCATCTTTTGGCTTCAATATTATGAATATGTGTGTCACTACTATCGAGATTCAACAAAAATAGACCACTCTTCAAGGGTGCATGACCATAAAAGATATTACTCATATAAATAGAACAACTATTATTCTCTGATTTAAATGAATAACCATCTCACATCAAACAAGATCCAGATATAATGTTCATGCTTAACGCTGGCATCAAATAACAATTATTCAGGTCTAAAACTAATCCTGAAGGTAGATGTAGAGGTAGCATGCCGACCGTGATCACATCGACTTTGGAACCATTTCCCACGCGCATCGTCACCTCGTCCTTAGCCAATCTTCGCTTAATCCGTAGTCCCTGTTTTGAGATGCAAATATTAGCAACAGGACCAGTATAAAATACCCACGTGCTACTGCGAGCATTAGTAAGGTACACATCAATAACATGTATATCACATATACCTTTTTCACCTTGCCATCCTTCTTATCTGCCAAATACTTGGGGCTTCCAGTGACCAGTCCCTTTGAAGTGGAAGCACTCTGTCTTAGGCTTAGGTCCAGACTTGGGCTTCTTCACTTGAGCAGCAACTTGCTTCCCGTTTTTCTTGAAGTTCCCCTTCTTCCCTTTACCCTTTCTCTTGAAACTGGTGATCTTGTTGAACATCAACACTTGATGCTCCTTCTTGATTTCTACCTCCGCAGCCTTTAGCATTGCGAAGAGCTCGGGAATTGTCTTATCCATCCCTAGCATGTTATAGTTCATCACGAAGCTCTTGTAGCTTGGTGGCGATGATTGAAGAATTCATCAATGACACTATCATCGGAAGATTAACTCCCGGTTGAATCAAGTGATTTTTATACCCAGACATTTTGAGTATATGCTCACTGACAGAACCATTCTCCTCCATCTTGCAGCTGTAGAACTTATTGGAGACTTCATATCTCTCAATTCGGGCATTTGCTTGAAATATTAACTTCAACTCCTGGAACATCTTATATGCTCCATGACGTTCAAAACGTCATTGAAGTCCCGATTTTAAGCCGTAAAGCATGGCACACTGAACTATCGAGTAGTCATCAGCTTTTCTCTGCCAGACGTTCATAACATCTGGCGTTGCTCTTGCAGCGGGTTTGGCACCTAGCGGTGCTTCCAGGACGTAATTCTTCTATGCAGCAATGAGGATAATCCTCTTGTTACGAACCCAGTCCGTGTAGTTGCTACTATCATCTTTCAACTTAGCTTTCTCTAGGAACGCATTAAAATTCAACGGAACAACAACACGGGCCATCTATCTACAATAACATAGACATGCAAAAATACTATTAGTACTAAGTTCATGATAAATTAAAGTTCAATTAATCATATTACTAAAGAACTCCCACTTAGATACACATCCCTCTAATCATCTAAGTGATCACGTGATCCATATCAACTAAACCATGTCCGATCATCACGTGAGATGGAGTAGTTTTCAATGGTGAACATCACTATGTTGATCATATCTACTCAATGTTGGGGACCATTCCGGAGTTCCTTGTCATGTCCGTGATCTTATCCGGAACTCCAAAAAACATTCGGCTACCAACATACATAACTCATAAATACTATATCATCACCGAATGTTAAGCGTGCGGACCCTACGGGTTCGAGAACTATGTAGACATGTCCGAGACACGTCTCCGGTCAATAACCAATAGCAGAACCTGGATGTTCATATTGGCTCCCACATATTCTACGAAGATCTTTATCGGTCAAACCGCATAACAACATACGTTGTTCCCTTTGTCATCGGTATGTTACTTGCCCGAGATTAGATCGTCGGTATCTCAATACCTAGTTCAATCTCGTTACCGGCAAGTCTCTTTACTCGTTCCGTAATGCATCATCTCGCAAGGCTTATAGTGATGTGAATTACCAAGAGGGCCCAGAGATACCTTGTAACATCCCAAATTTTCAATTTGGAATGTTATACATTAGATCATCATGCATCGCATATTTTCTTGCATTTTGCCGATCCTAGATATTTCACGCAACTCAAGGACCCTCGGAGAGTTGAGATTTGAAATTTTCATATTTGAGTTTCTCGAATTATGAAAAAGAGGATCATTGATTTTATTTATTTCATCTTCAAATAATTTTCCAATATCAAATATGAGAGGGAATAACATGACTTTCTCGAAAATTAGGAAAAAAATGAAGATTTAATAAATAAATCAAATTCTGGATTTTTCTCGGAGTTTATTTGCCTTAGGGAAAAATGCATGATTTTCAAAAATTGCATTTTTAGGCTCGAGTAAAAGTTCATTTTGTTCGACTCATTTTTAGGAGTCGGGGAAAATTTACTTGGTAAATTTTGGGGGTTCGTTTAGATTTTATTTTATTTGTTTTTCTCCGTGCGATATTTTACAAAAAACGCACCACCCGCTTTGGGCCAAGGGCCACTGCCCCAACCGCCCCTCCTGCAGCCAGAAAGCCGGGCCGCCAAGCCGAGACCGAGGAGGACTCCTCCTCCTCCTCCCTTGCTTGCCCCTCCCCAAGCCACCCCCCCCCTTTAAATACTCAAGCCCCCCCTCTTCTCCCCACAAACCCCCTCTCTCTCCCCAACCCCAACCCGCCGCCGCTAAGCCACTTGCTTGCCCGCCGCCCGCCGCCCTTAGCCGCCGCCGCCATTGAGCCCGCATCGTCGAGGTAGCAGCGCGCGCCACCCCTCCCTCGGTTCGGTTTTTTATATAAACCGTTCCGGTTTTCTTTTTATTTTGTTCGGTTTTTTTCCAAAACCCTAGATCGGTTTTATTTCCGGTTTTCTTTTCCGTTGTTCGGTTTTTTTCGAAAACCTAGATCGGTTTTATTTCCGGTTTTGTTGTTTAACGAGCGTTCGCCGGACCGTTCGTCTTAACGAACGTGATCACCGGTTATTCCCGGTTAACGAACGTCCGTTCGTTTAACTGTTCGTCGTTTTTTTAATCGGATTTATTCCGCTATTTTTCTGATCACAATTTCAGATCCGATCTTCGTTATAGTTTATCTTCTCGCTCATTTATCGGAATCAGGTGATTCAAGCGCCTGGAGTTTCGTTTCGAAAACACCGTTCCGACTAATCAACTTAAATAAAGTTTTGCTACTGTAAAATTTGACCTAGTTTCAACTTGCTAGAACCGAGCTGTTTTTCTTCCGCCGATTGTTTTCCGTAGTTTTGTTCGATTCGTTTTCTTCTGCAACCAGGGTTCTTAAGTTGAAATTTCTGGTCAGATCTTTTATTCGAGATTTACCCGTGCAATAGATGAGTACTTATTGTATGCTTGTTGTTTGTCTGCGATAGATCACCCGGAGTGCGCCGCTTGTTACTTCGAATCTCTAGGTTTCGCGGATCATCAGCAAGGCAAGTAACACTTGACCATACCTTTTCTACCACCCAGTTTTTATGCATTAGATCAATCCTCAAACACTTGCATGATTAGGATCTAATTAAATTGTGGGATGGGAAGTAGATTGAGGTAGTACCTATTACCTGTTTTACTTATGAAACCTTTGGGAGTTACTTCTACGTTTGCTTATTATGCCATGCTCTGGAAAGAAGCCAAACCCTTTCAACAGGGGACAGGTGAACCACATTGATGTGGAGGAGGTTGAAGATCAGCCCGATGCAGTAACCGGTAAGTTTTTGGTTAAGTCATTTAATGCACTAGTACTTTTCGATACCGGTGCAACGCATTCATACATATCAAGGGGATTTGTAGAAAAGTATAGCCTGCCTACTCAGATTCTTAAAACCCCTATGCTAGTAAGCTCACCAGGAGCGGAGTATATGGCCAGACAAGGATGTTTTCAAGTGCCATTAAGTATAGGAAGGCATGTGTTCCCGACGGATTTGATCATTTTGGAATCCCAAGGATTGGATGTAATTCTCGGTATGGATTGGCTGTCGATGTATGGTGGAACCATCGATTGCGCAAGTATGACGATTTTGCTCACAACACCAGAAGGAAGAAGGATTAGGTATGTATCGCGACATGGACTAAACAGGAATCAAGTAAATTCCTTATCAGGAGTTGTGCAGGAAGAGGTGCCAGTGGTGAAGAATTACCCTGATGTATTTCCTGAGGAATTGCCAGGAATGCCACCGGATAGAGACATTGAGTTTTTGATTGAGCTTTTGCCAGGTACAGGCCCAATATCGAAGCGACCGTACAGGATGCCCGCACAAGATTTGGCGGAAATCAAGAAGCAGATTAAGGAGCTATTGGATAAAGGTTATATACGCCCAAGTTCTTCGCCTTGGGGATCACCCGTACTCTTAGTAGAGAAGAAAGACGGATCGTTAAGGATGGTTGTTGACTATCGTGGTTTAAATGAAGTAACAATCAAGAATAAATACCCACTACCAATGATAAATGATCTGTTTGATCGTTTGCAAGGAGCTAAAGTGTTTTCCAAGATCGATTTGCGATCAGGGTACCATCAGTTGAAGATACGAGAGCAAGACATACCTAAGACAACATTTACCACGAGATATGGACTATATGAATATACCGTTATGTCATTTGGATTGACTAACGCGCCTGCCTATTTCATGAACCTGATGAACAAAGTGTTTATGGAGTTTTTGGATAAGTTCGTCGTGGTGTTCATAGATGATATTTTGGTTTTCTCGAAGAATGAAGACGAACATAAGGAACATTTGCGATTGGTTCTGGAGAAACTAAGGGAACATCAGTTATATGCCAAGTTCAGCAAATGTGAGTTTTGGCTAAAGGAAGTTGGATTTATTGGACATGTGATATCCGAAGAAGGGATAGCAGTTGACCCCATGAAGGTTGAGACCGTAACCAAATGGGAAGCAACAACGACAGTTGGAGAGATCCGGAGTTTCCTTGGACTCGCAGGATACTACCGAAGATTCATTGAGAATTTCTCAAGGATTGCAAAGCCTATGATGGAATTGCTGAAAAAGGATACCAAGTTCATATGGAATGAGGATTGTGAGGCAAGTTTTCAGGAGTTGAAGAAAAGATTGGTTACCTCACCAGTGTTAATTTTGCCAGATCAGACCAAGGATTATGAGGTGTATTGCAACGCTTCACGTCGAGGACTTGGAGCAGTGCTTATGCAGGAAGGAAGAGTTGTTTCGTATGCTTCACGAAAGCTTAAGCCTCATGAGTTGAATTATGCCACACATGATTCGGGGTTAGCAGCCGTTGTGCATGCATTGAAGACATGGAGACATTTTCTCATTGGAAATCATTGTGAGGTGTACACGGATCACAAGAGTTTGAAGTACATCTTCACGCAGAAAGAATTAAATCTCAGACAGAGGAGATGGTTGGAGCTTATTAAGGATTATGATATGAGATTGCATTATCACCCCGGGAAGGCTAACGTTGTAGCAGACGCATTGAGCCGTAAGAGCCACGTCAATACACTAATGATGGAAGGGATACCCAAGGAGTTAGCCGAGGACCTTCGAGAGCTATGTTTGGAAATAGTTCCGAGAGGCTATGTAGCAGCATTGGAGATTCAGTCTACATTGATGGACAAAATCAGAGAAGCTCAAAAGGCAGATAAGGAAGTTGCCTCTATAAAGGAGAAAATGAGCGAAGGAAAAGCAAAGGGATTTCGTGAGGATGAGCACGATACCCTATGGTTTGAGGACCGTGTTTATGTGCCAAATGACCCGGAGATCAGGAAGTTGATTCTGCAAGAGGCACATGACTCGCCCTACTCGATTCACCCAGGAAATACCAAGATGTATTTAGATTTGAAGGAAACGTTCTGGTGGACCGGAATGAAGAAGGATATTGCGGAGTATGTAGCAGTTTGTGATGTATGTCAAAGGGTGAAGGCAGAACATCAGAAGCCAGCAGGATTGTTGCAACCATTGCCGATACTCGAATGGAAGTGGGATAAACTAGGCATGGATTTCATCACAGGTTTGCCAAAGACTCGTTCAGGCTATGACTCGATTTGGGTTATAGTCGACCGCTTGACGAAGGTAGCTCATTTCATTCCAGTCAAGACTACCTATAGCAGTGCTAAGTTGGCAAAGATATACATGACTAGAATTGTGTGTTTGCACGGAGTTCGAGGAGTATCAGACGATAGAGGAACCCAATTTACCTCAAAGTTTTGGAATCGGTTGCACGAAACATTGGGAACCAGGCTGGAATTCAAGACAGCTTTCCACCTGAGACCGATGGACAGACCGAGAGAGTCAATCAGATTTTGGAGGATATCTTTGAGAGCTTGTGCACTAGATTATGGATCTAGTTGGCATGATAACTTGCCGTATGCAGAGTTTTCTTATAACAACAGTTACCAAACCAGCTTGAAGATGGCACCTTCGAGGCTTTGTATGGAAGGAGGTGCAGGACACCGTTATCATGGGACGGTTGGAGACCGTCGGTTGTTTGGACCAGATTTGATTAAGGAGTCTGAACAGAAGGTTAAATTGATTCGCGATAGGCTCAAGGTAGCCCAGTCCTGCATGTAAAAGCTATGCGGATTCAAAACGCAAGGCGATAGAATATGAAGTTGGAGACCGAGTTTATCTCAGAGTATCCCCACTTCGAGGAGTTAAGCGTTTTGGAGTTAAAGGAAAATTAGCACCACGTTTCGTTGGACCGTATAGGATCTTGCAACGCATGGGAGAAGTTGCTTATAGACTGGAATTGCCAGAGGGACTGTCAGGAGTTCATGATGTATTCCATGTTTCTCAGCTGAAGAAATGTCACGCCGAGATGGCAGAGGTACCGTTAAGAGATACAGTGCCACTTGAAGCAATTCAGTTAAAGGAAGATTTGACATATGAGGAGAAACCAGTCAAGATTCTCGATTATGCCAGCAGAGTTACTCGCAGCAAGGTTATCAAGTTTTGCAAGGTTCAGTGGAGCCACCACACTGAGGATCAAGCCACCTGGGAAAGAGAAGAAGATTTGCTCAAGGACCACCCTCACCTATTTTCTAGCCAACCCGAATCTCGAGGGCGAGATTCATCTTAAGGGGGGTAGGTTTGTAACATCCCAAATTTTCAATTTGGAATGTTATACATTAGATCATCATGCATCGCATATTTTCTTGCATTTTGCCGATCCTAGAAATTTCACGCAACTCAAGGACCCTCGGAGAGAGTTGGAGATTTCGAAATTTTCATATTTGAGTTTCCTCGAATTATGAAAAAAGAGGATCATTTGATTTTATTTATTTCATCTTCAAATAATTTTCCAATATCAAAATATGAGAGGGAATAATATGACTTTCCCGAAAATTAGGAAAAAAATGAAGATTTAATAAATAAATCAAATTCTGGATTTTTCTCGGAGTTTATTTGCTTTAGAGAAAAATGCGTGATTTTCAAAAATTGCATTTTTAGGCTCGAGTAAAAGTTCATTTTGTTCGACTCATTTTTAGGAGTCGGGGAAAATTTACTTGGTAAATTTTGGGGTTCGTTTAGATTTTATTTTATTTGTTTTTCTGCGCGCGATATTTTAAAAAACGCGGCGCCCGCTGGGCCAAGGGCCCAGCCTGCCCAACCGCCCCTCCTGCCAAGAGCACTGCTGGCCGCCGGCCGAGACCGAGGAGGACTCCTCCTCCTCCTTGCTTGCCCCCCCCCAAGCCACCTTCCCCCCTTTAAATACTCAAGCCCCCCCTTCTCCCCACAATCCCCCTCTCCTCTCCCCAACCCCAACCCGCCGCCGCCACTAGCGCCATGGCCGCCCATTGAGCCCGCCTCGTCGAGGTAGCCGCGCCGCGCCACCCTCCCCTCGGTTCGGTTTTTTTATATAAACCGTTCCGGTTTTCTTTTTCTTTTGTTCGGTTTTTTTCAAAACCCTAGATCGGTTTTATTTCCGGTTTTCTTTTCCGTTGTTCGGTTTTTTTCGAAAACCTAGATCGGTTTTATTTCCGATTTTGTTGTTTAACGAGCGTTCGCCGGACCGTTCGTCTTAACGAACGTGATCACGGTTATTCGGTTAACGAACGTCCGCTCGCTTAACCGTTCGTCGCTTTTTTTTAATCGGATTTATTCCGCTATTTTTCTGATCGTGATTTCAGATCCGATCTTCGTTCTAGTTTATCTTCTCGCTCGTTTATCGGAATCAGGTGATTCAAGCGCCTGGAGTTTCGTTTCGAAAACGCCGTTCCGACTAATCAACTTAAATAAAGTTTTGCTACTGTAAAATTTGACCTAGTTTCAACTTGCTAGAACCGAGCTGTTTTTCTTCCGCCGATTGTTTTCCGTAGTTTTATTCGATTCATTTTCTTCTGCAACCAGGGTTCTTAAGTTGAAATTTATGGTCAGATCTTTTATTCGAGATTTACCCGTGCATTAGATGAGTACTTATTGTATGCTTGTTGTTTGTCTGCGATAGATCACCCGGAGTGCGCCGCTTGTTACTTCGAATCTCTAGGTTTCGCGGATCATCAGCAAGGCAAGTAACACTTGACCATACCTTTTCTACCACCCAGTTTTTATGCATTAGATCAATCCTCAAACACTTGCATGATTAGGATCTAATTAAATTGTGGGATGGGAAGTAGATTGAGGTAGTACCTATTACCTGTTTTACTTATGAAACCTTTGGGAGTTACTTCTACGTTTGCTTATTATGCCATGCTATGCTAGTAGACTTGGATTGGGTGAGTGATATCCATGATAGATGTGAGATTGTTAAATTAATGGTTTATCTAAGGTGGCAACTTAAACACACATCTGGGTGGATAGAGGCACCTGGTTTCCATCAGGACTTGCCTGTTTTTTTTGGACCGCCACCTAGGCTCAAAGGGATCATGAGATTATTCAAACTAGTAACTTCCGTGTGCAGCCACAAGCCATTATGGGCTCTGGCATAGTTGACTAAGTCGTGCAAACTCTTATAGTGGTGGACTAGCAGATGTAGGGGATGTAGGTGTACCGGTCTACCCATCGTAAGGTGCTAGCGCTTCTGAAAGACTATGTCTCGGTCATCCATTTCTCAAACGCCTGCAAAGACGAGAAACCAAACGGAGGCGATCGAGTCTTGTGGGGAAAAGTCGCAAACCTCTGCAGAGTGTATAAACTAATCATGATTAGCCGTGTCCCCGGTTATGGACATCTTGAGTATCTAGTACTTGAATATCATGTGAATCTCAACATGTTACTCTAATTTAATATTGTTGGGTTTATTAATGATTACTTTTAATTGGGATTGAGGATGCTGTCAACCATTCTCAATGTTTAACAACCACCATGATAGTTAATTAAATTTATTCCTTTGCAGTAGGGAAAAACTGGCTTTATGCAAAATTGTAACCATAGAGCTTTACCCCAGCCAAATATGCATGTAGTATAGCATATCACCATTGTTATTCTCTATGTGTTACATTGCCAGCATATTCCATGTGCTGACCCATTTTCGGGCTGCAACTTTCATGTTGCAGACTTTTCGAACGACGAATAAGGTGCTTTAGGTCGTGGTTCTATACTCGATGATGCCATTTGGAGTTGATGGACTCACCTATCTTCCAAGTCTTCCGCTGTTATCGTTATTAGATGGCCTTAAGCCATTTTTATTGTAATAAGTCCTCTTTTGGACAACGATGTAATGAGTGTGTGATTGCTACTCTGTTATAAATCCTTGAAATCTTGTGTGGTGTCAAGACATCGATCCAGGATGACATCGAGCACGAGACTTGATCCATTCGGGTCGGGTCGCTACATACCTCTCCGACAATCGGAGTGACAAATCCTAATCTTGATCTTGATCTATGCCAACTCAACAAATACCATCGGAGACACCTGTAGAGCACCTTTATAATCACCCAGTTACGTTGCGATGTTTGGTAGCACACAAAGTGTTCCTTCGGTATTCGGGAGTTGCATAATCTCATAGTCATAGGAACATTTATAGGTCATGAAGAAAGCAATAGCAACATACTAAACGATCAAGTGCTATGCTAACGGAATGGGTCAAGTCAATCACATCATTCTCTAATGATGTGATCCCGTTAATCAAATGACAACTCATGTATATGGCTAGGAAACTTAACCATCTTTTTTTCAACGAGCTAGTAAAGTAGAGGCATACTAGTGACACTCTATTTGTCTATGTATTCACACATGTACTAAGTTTCTGGTTAATACAATTCTAGCATGAATAATAAACATTTATCATGATATAAGGAAATATAAATAACAACTTTATTATTGCCTCTAGGGCTTATTACCTTCAAGTTCATCCTCGTGTTGCAAATGAAGTACAGATTGAGAAGATAATTGATAGCATCAATGCACCTGGTCCACTCACACGTTCAAGAGCAACACAGCTAGCAAATTTCTGTGGGCACTTTGCATTTGTCTCTATATCTGAACCCAAGAAAGTTGAAGAAGCCTTCATGGAACCTGAATGGATTCAAGCTATGCAAGAAGAGCTTCAATAGTTCGAGCTGAACAATGTGTGGGAATTGGTTAAGCGTCCTGATCCTTGCAAGCAGAACATCATTGGCACCAAATGGATCTATCGCAACAAACAATATGAGCTTGGTCAAGTCGTCAGAAACAAGGCTCGTCTAGTTGCTCAAGGCTACACTCAAGTAGAAGGAATTGAATTTGAGGAAACATTTGCTCCGGTGGCTAGGCTTGAAGCCATTCGCATACTGCTAGCCTATGCCAACCATCACAACATTCTTCTGTACCAAATGGATGTAAAGAGTGCCTTTCTCAATGGCAAAATTGAAGAAGAAGTGTATGTTGCACAACCTCCTGGCTTTGAAGACCCAAAACATCCTGACATGGTATACAAGCTCAACAAGGCACTGTATGGCATCAAACAAGCCCCTTGCGCTTGGTATGACACGCTCAAAGACTTCTTGAAGAGTAAAGGCTTCAAACCTGGTTCCCTGGATCCCACACTGTTCACGAAGACATATGATGGTGAACTATATGTGTGCCAAATCTATGTGGATGACATTATCTTCGGCTGCACTGACAAGAGATACAGTGATGAGTTTGGGTATATGATGCAAGAGCAATATCAGATGTCCATGATGGGTGAGCTGAAGTTCTTCCTCGGTCTTCAAATCCGTCAGCAGAGCAACATCATCTTCATATCTCAAGAGAAATACCTCAAAGATTGCCTGAAGAAGTTTGGAATGCAAGATTGCAAAGGATACACGACGTCAATGCCAACCAAAAGTCATCTGGGCTCTGACGACAATGGTAAAGAGTTTGATCAAAAGGTATACCGCTCCACGATTGGTTCTTTACTCTATTTATGTGCATCTAGGCCAGATATAATGCTTAGCGTTTGCATGTGTGCCCGATTCCAAGCGGAACCAAAGGAATCGCATCACTTAGCTGTGAAGCGAATTCTTCGATATTTGGCTTACACCCCAACACTGGGATTATGGTATCCAAAGGGCTCAAAGTTTGATCTAGTTGGATTCTCAGATGCTGATTATGCTGGTGACAAGGTTGATCGCAAGTCCACATCAGGCACATGTCACTTTCTTGGACGATCTCTTGTCTGTTCGTCTTCAAAGAAGCAGAACCGTGTATCTCTCTCCACTGCTGAATCTGAATACATTGCTGCTGGATCTTGCTGCGCTCAGCTTCTATGGATGAAGCAAACTCTCAAGGATTATAGCATCCACCGGAAGCAAGTGCCACTCTACTGCGACAATGAAAGCGCCATCAAGATTGCCAACAACCCAGTCCAGCATTCAAAGACAAAGCACATTCTAATCCATCATCACATTCTCAGAGATCATGTCATAAAGGACGATATTGATATCATTCACGTCAACACTGAAGAGCAATTGGAAGATATCTTCACAAAGCCCTTGGATGAGAAAAGGTTTTGCAAGTTGCGGTGTGAGCTAAATATCTTAGAATCCTCAAATGTCCTGTAATTGGACACACATCCTAATGCTTATGCATGTTGACGACTTAGATGTGCAACACACGAAGTAACGTATATCTTCAATCAATGAACACATACACTCTAAGTGTGAATACATTAACACAGAATTTGACTTCGGAGCACCACGATAATTGTGCGCCGCGTCTGGGTCTAATACTTCCTATAGGGTGGGTAACACCACCACCAAATTCTGATTGAATTGTTTATTTTGGCGTTACAATTGCAAAGTCTTCGCATTGGGATTGTCTTCAACATTGATTTGACTTCATGGTTTATCTTCGTAATGTTGTGTTGGTATTTTACTGATATATGTATATATATATGTGTGTGTGTGTGTGTGTGTGTGTGTGTGTGTGTGTGTGTGTGTGTGTGTGTGTGTGTGTGTGTGTGTGTGTTCTGTCCTCTACAGCATTCACTTATAGCTATGTCTTCATACTTGAATTTTTTATTGATCTAAGTGAATGTGATCGGACCCTAACCCCTTATGTGCTTCTACCTCAAATTCTATCTGTCCAAATCATATGCATTCTGTTGAAACCTGTCGATTGTCTTCTCTGAGCCCTTGTCAGCAGAAGACAAGGAGACAAACATCTAAATCTGTTTTTAGTGCCATATCCTTTTTGCCTGAATACCGAAGAAGCCGGAACGACCACCCGACAATCCAGGCATGCGTGGGAACATGGAACAACTTCCAATAGTTGCATGCATGCCATGTGTCCTTCATATGTGAACCGCCAGGGGCACCTGCGTAATTACGCTATGTCGTCCCTTTCCTTATAAATACAGACTCGCCGCAGTCATTATCTCTTCTTCCACCACTACAAAAAAAAGACACATCCGTGACATTTTGGGCCGAACGAAAAAAATTTATGTCATACATATGACACTTCTAGGGCGATAATTGTGACAAAACCCAGTATCATCATAGATGTGGTGGGCTCCTACTTCTATGACAAAAAATCATGACAGAAAATGGGCTTTTCGTCCTGGGCAGGCCGAAGACGCAGCTGCATGACATTCTTTGGGCCATCCATGACGGAAAAAACCGTCGTAGAAGCGAGGGGGAGGAAAAGTTCGGGGAGTTGCCGGTTACGGTGGGAGGTCGGGGGCCGAGCGATGCGTGTTTCTCTCCTACGTACGCGCGTGTGTGTGAGGCGTTGGCTGTAACTGAACCCGAGCGAGGCGTTGGGCTCTAGCGAACCGGCGATTGCTTTGCGCAGGCTACGCGTTCATCGAACTCGAGCGATCGATCGATGACTGTTAATCGAACTCGATGGAGCGATTCTTCGCTGCTGCCGCTAATCAAGCCGATCGATTGATGAGCAAATGAGCGTTGCGGGGGGTTGGTTGAGCGATGGCGGTGGCGTTGCCTCTGGATGAACAGGACCCCGTGGTGTGGAGGGCTGGATGAACAATAGACGGTGGAGGGGTGGCCGTGGAGGGGTGGTTGAACAGGACCCCGTGGTGTGGAGGGCAGGATGAACAGTAGACGATGGAGGGGTGCCCGTGGAGGGGTGGTTGAACAATAGCCGGTGGAGTAGCGTGCGGTGGAGGCTGGATGAACAGGAGCCCGTGGAGGCTGGAGGAGGTCGACGGTAGCCCGTGGAGGCTGGAGGAGGTCGACGGTGGAGATGAACAGTATTCCATGGCGTCCCGTTTTGCGGTACGCCACACCCCTCCCGATGAACAAGACCCCTGTTTCGACCGTAGCACTCCAACACAGGTCCGTTTCGTCCGTTTTGCGGTACGCCAAACCCCTCCCAATCAACAGGACCCCCGTTTCGACCGTAGGAGGTCTGTTTCCTCCGTTTTGCGGTACGCCACACCCCTCTCGATCAACAGGACCCCGTTCCGAACGTGGACGGTCAAACACAAGGCCGTTTCCTCCGTTCTGCGGTACGCCAGGCCTCGTTTCCATCGCCTGTTCCGTCCAAGCCCTCCCGATGAACACGACCACGCATTCCGTTCCGACCCAGCCGGTTGTCTCCCACGCGTTCTGTTGCCTCCCGATGAACACGACGCATTTCGTTGCCTCCCCATGAACACGACGCATTCTGTTGCCTCCCCATGAACACGACGACGACGCTGTTTCTCCGTTTCGACCCAGCCATGTACGTATGCGCGAGTAGGCGTTCGAGACCCTACCCGTATGTACGTATGTGGCCGTATTTTCTTTCTTGCACCCTCGCCACTATACATACGTGTACATGCTACATGCGCGCCTCTACTATGACACGTGCACGCCTCTACAACAACCAGTATGTACGTACACGTTCGCGACCAGAATGACAACGCTACATACGCTTCGACCAGGTGGGTCCCGACTGTCAGGCACTTCCTTGCCTGCGAAGATGTAGCTGGTGGTTCCCAGCAGTCAGGGGTGCGAATCGTTTTGGTTTTTTTTGCCCGGACACACTTCCTTGCGTGTGAAGGTGTAGCTGGTGGGTCCCAGCAGTCAGGGGGGAAATGTTTTTTTCGCAAAATACGGTGGCCCGTCCGGTGGGTCCCCGCTGTCAGGTGGAGGAATAAATATTTTATGCGTAATAAGTAGGCACTTCCTTGCTGCGGCCGTGGACCCAGCTGTCAGCCTCTCCACATACAGTCCACGTCCGATGAAAGTCGTTCCTTGACCACGCCGCACCGAGAGCACCAGGGCGGTGGACGACGGCGAGGCCTAGGAAGGGGACGACGGGGAGCCAGGGAAGACGCGGCAGTGGAAGCCCGCGCTGAGAGGAGTACGAGGGTTCACTGGTTCGGCTGTGGTGTGAGGCTGCCGTCGCCGCAGGGCCTGGCCAGCGGTGGAAATAGTAGGGGGCGGTGAGGCCTCCACGGCAGCACATCCGGCTACGGGAGGCAGGAGCATGCAGCAGGACCGGCGCTGCTTTGGGCGGCTGGAGTAAGAAGACCAGAGGTTGAAGAAGCACTACGGCCGTTGTATGGACATCGTACGATCACTGAAGCTAGAATCGTTTATATTGACTAAGTTGACAAAGCCCTCCATCCCCGTCAACTTAGTAGGCCCACAAGTCAGCCTCCCTCCAAGGTGGGTCCCAGCTAGCAGGGGGTATTCATTTTTTTTGTGTAATAAGGAGGCACTTTCGGTGGGTCCGAACTGACAGCAGGGGGAACATTTTTTTTTGCGAAATACGGTGGCCCGTCGGGTGGGTCCTAGCAGTCAGGGGCATACGTTTTTTCATGAAATACTGGTGGCCCGTCCGGTGGGTCCCTGCTGTCAGGTGGAGCAATAATTATTTTCCGTTTAATAAGGAGGCACTTCATTGCGGCTGCCGTGGACCCAGCTGTCAGCCTCTCCACCTACAGTATTCTTCCGATGGAATTCAGTCACTGACCATATTGACCACGCCGCGTCGAGAGCACCACGGCGGTGGACGACGCTGAGGCCTAGGAAGGGGACGACGTGGAGCCGGGGAAGACGCGGCAGTGGATGCCCACGCGGAGAGGAGTACGAGGGTTCACTGGTTCGGCTACCGCTGCCGTCGCAGAATATCGGGGGTGTGGGTGAGTGGAGTGGAGGGATGGCCTGGCTAGCGGTGGGAGTAGTATGGGGCGGTGAGGCCTCATGGCAGCACAGCCGCCACGGAGGCAGGAGCAGCGGCACGACCGGGCGCTGCTTTGGGCGGCCGGAGCAAGAAGACCAGAGGTTGAAGAAGCACTACGGCCGTTGGATGGACATCGACGATCGGTCGAGCTAGAATCGTGCATATTGACTAAGTTGACAAAGCCCTTCGTCCCGTCAACTTAGTAGGCCCACAATCTTGGGTCCCAGCTAGCAAGGGAGTATTCTTTTTTGGGCGTAATAAGGAGGCACTTCCTTGCGTGCGAAGATATAGCTGGTGGGTTCGAGCTGTCAGCGGCGGTAACATTTTTTCGCGAAATACAGAGGCCCTTTCGGTGGGTCCCACATGTCAGGTGGAGGAATCATTATTTTGCGCGGAATAAGGAGGCATTTCCTTGCGTGCGGCCGTGGACCCAGCTGTCAGCCTCTCCACGTACAGTCCACTTCCGATGGATGTCATTCGTTGACCATGTTGACCAGGCCGCGCCGAGAGCACCAGGGCTGTGGACGATGGCGAGGCCTAGGAAGGGAACGACATGGAGCCAAGGAATACTCGGCAGTTGTTTCCCATGCGGAGGAGTACGAGGGTTTACTGGTTCGTCTGCCGTCGCCGGAGAATAACAGCATGTGTGGGTGAGTAGAGGGATGGCTAGGCCAGCGATGGGAATACGTTGGGGCGGTGAGGCTCTGACGGCAAGACAGCCGTCACAAGCGAGAGGGAGCGAGTAGTCCCTTGGCGCTTGTTTGAGTGGTGGAGCAGGAAGAGCAGAGATTGAAGAAGACGACGGCCGTTGGATGGACATCCAAAGATATCTGCCATCTGTGGAAAGCCTCAAATCTGTGGAAAACAGCATACAGCCCATCTGCCATTATTTCAAATAGTTTACAGCCCATTTGCTGATTCTTACGGGTTTTTTTGGAGCCCAAATTCTTTTTGTTAGCATTACAGCCCATATTGTGGCCACGGTTAAAAAATTATACGAAATTTTGCATATGTTGGTGCGGTCTGAACTGTTTTTAATCCCGAAATTTTGAGTCACATTCAGACTGATTTTAAAAATAAATGTATATCAATATAAAATCCAATAAATTGTCCACGCATAAAAATCGATGCAATTTAAAATCTCAAAATGAAAAAAAGATATTTGAAACTAATTGCCGGTTTGATGTGTTTAAAAAATGTACAGCCCATTTCTCATTACTGATAAGCCATTTTCTCGGCCAGCCGAATGAAGCTCTCCTCGTCTTGAAAGATTTGCAGCCCATCAGGCCTGATAAAGTGACTTACTTGGCAAATCACAAAAAAAACTGGGCTAGCCATTTTCAAAAAAAAACTACTGGGCTGGTCTGTGGTAAACATAAAAGAAAAGGATGTCTAGACAGGCCAGAGTGTCCCGCACAGCCCAGTTGACACCCTGCTTCCATCTCAAAAACAAATTAGATAAATGCCACTCCAATTATGGCGATTCATAAAAATGCCACTTGCAATTTCCAAACTTTGAAAATGCCACTGCAATTTTGCAAACTTTGAAAACGCCACTGCAGTTTGCAAACTTTGAAAAATGCCACTCCAGACTTCAAAAAATGCCACTAGAAATGGCATGAAATGGCATTTTTCAAAGTTTGGAAATTGCGGTGGCATTTCTGAGGCATTTATCAAATTAACCCAAAACAAAAATAATCTGGGCGAGCTGTTGGGTCCTCGTGTCACCGCTCACAGTAATTCTCTCATTTATTGACTACGTTGACAATGGCATGGGACCCAGATTTCAGAAATCCACTAGCAGGAGCCATTTTTTTATAGGCTTGAAACAAGGAGGCACTTTCTTGCGTACTGCCATGACCTTGGCGGGTCCCTGCTGTCATCCTCTCCACGTACAATCATCTCCTGATTGTGTACGCGTCAACTTGCTAGGCCAACAAGTCAGCCTCTAAACCCGTGGAGGACAAATACAACCCATTTAAAAAAATAACAGCCCATTCCATACGTTCAAACGGAAAGTTCAACATTCAGAGCAAAGTAACAGGTCTGATCCACATATAGAGTACTGAACTTCCACGTTGACAACCATCATAGCCAAGTTAACTATCTACTCCCACTAGACAAGTACTAACTTACTCTTAGCTAACTAGACGATGCCACGCTAAACGCCGGCACCGGTGTCCTGCGCCTCGCCTCGGACTTGCCAGAGGTGCGATAGGGCGCGTTGCTCGCGCGCGTTGGCCCTTTCCATGCCGGCGTGGTCCACCGAAGCTTCGGCTTCCAAGCGGGAAACCCACTTGACGAGCTGGTAGTAAAAATTGGCGTCGCGAACGCGTGCGTGCCCGACAGCCTCCAGGGCTATTTGCCGGGCACCGGCGTCCACGTAGTCGGCCCAGTTGCGGGCGCTCTTCTCGCAACTCAGAGCGTCGGTGCACTGCTGCTCCATGTCCTGGCGGCGCAAATCGGTGATACGCTGCTCCTCCGCCAGGCAGTCGCGCTCCAACAACTCCTGCTCCTCCGCCATGTGGTCGCGCTCCAACAACTCCTCGATCTGCGCATTGCCATCTAAAGACAGATAGAATGCCTCCTCCCTCCGTCTGCCTTCCGGTGAAAAACCGAACACTAGTTCCAGCGGTGACCGCCTCCGGCGTCGCCATCCGCGAACGGGCGGGGACATGGCGGACGTGGAGAGCGACGTCGGGCCAGTGGGGGCTTATGAGGATATGGCGAGTTGGGTCACGGTGGCACTGGAGAAGGCCGGGAAAGAGTACTTATAGGGGGAAGGTAGCACGACGGTCATCGGAATTCAATGCATAATGGCTTAGCGTGCCAGCTTGCCGTGGAAAACTAGGGAAACTGAAATTATGACTGTGCCGTCCCGTCCCGTCTGGGTCGCACGCCCGCATGGCGGTCAAACGAGTGCACTCGAATCATCTCCTCCTTGTCAATAATGATTTCATCGATTTAAAAAGACCACAACAATTAAAGCATATCTTTTTCGCATTAGTTAGCTGCCTTAATTACGGCCAGCTGCATGCGAGCACTCGAGAATCGCCGCATGAGGCGACGTGAAGCAGCATGCAACGAGTCGCAGCCGAGGGCACGCATGCAGCCATGTAAATCGCTGGAATTAATTAGGCTTAAACTTCTGCATGGCGTTAATTATTGCCATGCCTTGGTCTTGCTGCTTTCCTCACGGGACTAATAAACCCGGACGGAGGGAGTACCTTGGTTGGTGAGAGGTTTGAATTAAGCCCTGCAAACCGGAAAGGAGGTACTAGTGCGTGCGTGATCTGCTATTTATTCGTGTAGGATCGAGTAGGTCATTTCTTGAATTGAGCCCTGCAAACCGGAAAGGAGGTAGTACGTGCGTGATCCGCTATTTATCCGTGTAGGATCGATAGTGTAGCTTGTCGGTTTCTTCAGAGGTAGGCATTTTTATCCGTGTAGGATCGATAGTGTAGCTTGTCAGTTTCTTCAGAGGTAGGCATTTTACTCAAAAACTGCCACCGCATCTTGCGTCGCAAATAAAACTGCCAGAGCGCATTTGTAGCCTAGCTAGTGATCGATCAAGAACTTGTAAACACCGAGCTTAACAGAAATAAGTAACTGTTAATGCATCTCAATGATTCACAGATCATATACAAATATGTAGCTCCAAAAGCAAAGATCAGCCACTTCGGATCTTGCGTCACAACTAAAACTAACTAGTACGATTCCCATACATAAGATCAACATGTTAATGCATCTCAATGATTCATGATCATATACAAATATGTAGCTCCAAAAGCAAAGATCTAGAAAAACATTTGTTCTTCCTACTAACATGGATGCTTCTCTTGGCCAACATTCAAGATCAGATTGAAAGACAAATTTGTTTGTGAAGTCTACAATTCCTCTTGCAAACGTAAGTGGTTTCACCAACAATTTGGAACCATGAGAATGAACCATCCACTGCAATATGATTTGGTCTTCTCTCGATCACACCATGAGACTATTTTCGAATAGAAACTTTAACTTAGGGAAAATGATGCTCATTGTATAATCAGACCAAAGCAATTGAGCAACTAGTGCTGGCGATAAATAGTACAAGACTACTTTTCTGCAGTCCATGAAGTGACTATCCAATCTTTGTGTCTATTTTCAAATGGCCGCATGCAGTGACTATACTATTCTCTTGTGCAGTTCAACCAAAATTGCGGACACTTTGTTTGTTTGCCAAATAGCAACGGGCAGACATCTCTGTCGCACAAATATCAAGCAGCTAGTAAACATATACCACACCATGTTCGCAGTGATGGAAGAGGTGAAATCGATACAACCAAAATTGAGCATCCAATCATTGAATCCTGTCCCGGACCTCCAATGTAGGTCCACCGCCAATAAATTCACATGCAAACCACTAGTATTACTATCTAATGACAGTACAAAAGAGTAGCAAGATAGTAGCAAACCATGTACCTTCGTAATGAACAGCTCATAGTGCCACCAATTGGATATAAAGGTTTGGAAAAAACATGCTCCTAATGTTGAACCAGTTGGACTTTTGTGCAGCTCCACTAAAATCGAGCATCCCTGTTTGCATAGATATTGAAAGTGTGATTACTATAAAAGTGGCACTAGTTGAAGCATAGACTCACAAATATAAGCATTCCAATTTCTTAACGGGAAAAGGTAGCAAGACTGTTTCTAACCACCTGTTTGAAGGAATAAATAAAGCAACAACGGCTGATGTCGAGGAAGGCATACATAGTTTTTCTAAAAAACTGAGCCATTCCTGACCTTTCCTCTTCTTTTAAGCAAATTTTGTGCAGTTCTACTGAAATAAAATACCATCACCGCCTTGACAATTTAGTGACACTGTACAAAAGGAAAGGACTTAACATTACATCATGATGTCGGGTATGTAGTAGACAGGCAATAGAGACAAACATACAGACCTCCTCCGATAACATAATGAACATTAATTTTAACAAAGGTGTGACTAGCTTTACCGGGATAATTTGAGTGAACTCTACACCCTCTGTTCCTTAATATAAGATGTTTTCGCGGTTCAATTTAAAGTACCCAAACATCTAGTATTTAGAAAAACAGGTAGTAGTTTTCTTGAGCACATATCTGGGAAAGCTTGCCACACTTTATTTATGTCCATACGCTAATGCAACACCATTCGAATACTACAAATATACACTAATCCAATTGGCTAGTGCAACAAGAGAGTAGTTAGTTTATTACAGGTACAAGACAATGGTTTTCTTGAACAGATTTCAATAAACTCTAGCTCGAAGGTTTCTATAAGAATTAACAATACAAAATGTAAAGGTAACAAGTTTCAGCATTGGTATACTAGCTGTGCATGAGCATTAAACCAAATACAGAAGTCTGAAGGTAACTAGCATTACTAACTAATGACAGTATAAAAAATTGCAAACCATGTACCTCCAAGGTAAATATCATTTCGAACTCGGGGGGACCTTAAAAATTGCTATCCCAATCTTGATAATCGATCAAACATAAAAACTTGATCGAACGAATCAAGAGAACAGCCATAGGAGGAGGTGCCCACTCTTGACCTTTCCTCTTGTCTTCATAATTGTCTGTGCAGTTTAAGCAAAATAAAATGACATCAGCGCCTTGGCATTTGGTTGACACTGTACAAAAAAATTAACTTATCTCATGAAAATGAGGTATGTAATCTATAAGCATTAATAGTGCAAAAATCTGAAGGTAGTAACAGGTTTCATCGTTGGTATACTGGCTGTGCAACAACATTAGAATGCCTTAGCTGAAAAATCTTTAATACATCCACAATCAACAGCTAACCCTGAAATGATCCAGTGACATTAAATGGCGCTGCTTAAATTTATTTGTGGCATTAGATTGAGAGCGGCATTAGTTAAATGTGGCATCACTTTAGCAGTAGCATTGCTTGACTTGACTGTTGGCGTTATACTAACAGCAAAAAAAGTGGCAATAAGAGCATGGGAGGCCCATTAGGACAGTGGGCGCACCAGTGCGATGTACCTCCACGGACGCAGAGTGGTGAGGGAGGTATGGTTGCCCAGAGCAACAAATATCCAGGCAGCATATGTGGATTACGTCCCATTTTTGTTCTCTTTAGCCACCTTTTTCCTATGTGAGGACAACAAATCGATCGACCTGTCATTCTCTATTGCGTTGTCATGCCTTTCTACCCTTCTTCAACCAAGAGACACGAGACTCGTTCCTTAGCTACTGATTTTCCCCTTTTCAACCTAGATGCGGGTTCAATGCCTACTCTCTTGGACAGTATAGTCTCCCTTCCTTTCCTTATTCAACCCAGACATGCATTAGTCTACATGAAGTAGGGTTTCCTTTAATAGTGCAAATTATGGTTTTCATCTGCGTGGCCAGCAGAGCAGAGGATAGAAAATTGGGAAGATGGTGGAGTGGAAAAAGATCCATATGCAACGACGTGCCAGATGGGGCAATAGAACAAGGGTATGGTTCAAAAGAGGTAGCATACACGAGGGTCGGCGGGAAGTGGCTTCGCTCGTGGTCGCCGTCCTCCATGCACACTCACGACAGCGAGCTTGGGGACGGAGGCCATCCAGCTGGCGCTAGGTCCGAGAGCACGGCCATGTCGTCGATCGTGACCTCGCTCGCCGATGACGAGTGCGTCAACGCTGCACGTCCTTTTCTTCCCCGGCGGATCTGTGACCACCGGTGAGGAGGAAGAGAGGGGCCTTCTTTTTTAGATCTGGAGAGAGGGTGGTAGTGTGAGAAGCAAGTGGGCAGCCCTTTGCAAGAAAGCGCTGAAGCTCCAGCCTATATATCTTCTTTATACTACTAGTACTGGAGGTGGAGTAGTGGTAGAGTAGTTTATATTTTCTCTGCGTACAGTACCAGTTAGTCGTGCTTCAAAACTGAACGGCACGCCATTAAAAAAATAAAGGTCGATAACTAATGCGGCACCTCGGGCCAACGTGGCCAGATCGCATTTTGCACGAGAAATTACACAGCATGTTTCATTGACATGTGGTCCCGTTCCACATATCAGTGAGACGACGGCGAGTAGTAGGAGTATTTCCGAACCGACGTGTAGGCCGGGCGCCTTCATGAACTGTGGCAAGCGGCAACCGCCCACCGACTCTTCGCCTTTCCCTCTTGATTTGGAACTGCTGTCGACGCTCTTCCTCTCCTCCTCCATTTTCCTTCAGCCCTTCACCCTTTCTTCGCCATTGTTCGATCGTCTTCTCCATGGAGGGAACAGGACGGAAACGACCCCGTTATTCTTGACCCGATCTGAAAGATGACATGGTGGAGGAACTCATTGATCGGTGCGACGTCATCACCTCGGCTAGCATGGCAGGTTCGTTCAAGCCCATTCTCGACTCAACTAATAACATCATTACAAGGAACCCAAGAGTCAAGGAGCGGTTTGATCTCCCCTATCTTCTTCGCCGTGACCACGATGGTGGCGCGTCCACGACGGAGGCCTCGCCCTGTGCAAGTTGATGCCTCTTGATAATGATACGTATGATGTTAAGATGCCATCGCTTGAGGGCAAGGCTTGGGCAGGCGCAAATGGAGATTGGGTTGTTTATATTGGGTCCATTGCAGTGGGAACTTGTGAATGTGTACACTCGTGACCGGGTTCCACTTCAAAATCTCAGCAGACGCCCGGAGGTTGAGCACACGGTATTATACGCACGTTCAAATACAATCATGGTGACTGTCTTCTATGGAAGATAGCAATTTCTCGAGTCCCCAACCGCTCTTGGAATTACAACAACTATGAAGTTGTTGCTCTCTTTGACAAGCTTGTTGCCGTCCTCGATGGTTTGTTGGATGGATATTGCTCAAAAATCAGTTTCTGTACACGGATGAGTACTGTGATGCAATTCAATACGAGGGCCTTGTGTTTGCTGCCACCACTCATGGCACTGTTTTTGCATGGCATCCTCGTTGTTTCGGTACGTTTGTCTTCCACCGTAATTATAATTGTTTCATCCACATGCATGCGGGTTAGCAAGTTTCCCTTTAGTGCATAGTATCTTAGATTAGTATCATAGGTGGTCTCATTTATTGCCATGCATGACACATAGTAGCATCACATTTATTATGTTACAGTATCTACCTATGTTACTATAACCATCTCTCTCTTCCTTAATTGCCTGCCACATAAGCATGTTTGCGAGTCCCAAGTGCATGATACTACTTATGTTACCCCCACTATGGTCATCCTTACTAATTAACCTTCTTATTGTGTTTCCAAGGTCCTGTGAACATTCCACCACCTATACTTGAAGATTTTATAACCAAGGGGGAGATGATGATGGTGATGATCACGAGCATGAGGACGAGCAGCGCCCATATACTATTTGGCACCTGGCAACTAATTCCGATGGATCACCTCTTCTCGTGTGTATACAGCTCGCTTGATGATGTTCTTGCTAAGGAAGCGGTGTAGTCTCCCATGGTCGCACTCTCGGACCTATTCCAACACCCGTTGCATGGTATTCAGGATGGATACTAGTGTGCTAGCGCCAACTCCTTCTCCCTGGTACAGAATTGATAGTCTTGGAGAAAACTCGCTCTTCCTTGGACAAAACTATCCAATGATGGTGAAAGGCGATCCAACTGCTGTTGACACAACGTTACTACCATTTATGAGAAGCAATTGTGTCTATAGCTCGGACATTTGGGTGGTTCCCTACCGGTATCGATATAGTAGGCCGCTTCAGCTGGATGATCATCCTGCGTTGGTCTCGGATCAACAATGGATGGCCCGTCGAGAGAATCACTTGTGGTTCAAAGCAAGCGTTTCAACGCCGAGGAATGGTTGAGTTGAAGTTCATTTCATTGCTTGTTATTTGTTGTGTGGTGAAAACTTTAGTATTTATAATGTATCTTCGTTGTCGATGTGGGTTGATGACCTGTTGTATATAATAAAATGATATGCCTGTGATAAACTTACTAAATTTATGAATGGCTTTCGAGTTGCTTCTGTGAGTGAGTGGTGCGATGAGGCAAAAAATATTTTCCGAATACATAATTGTACGTGCATTGCAACAGGTTATCGGATGAGGCCAATCAACAATAGTAGTACACTATTTGTACTAGCTTCACATGCTTCGTGCGTCGTGCGGGTGTTTTTACTGTAGCCATATTGTACTACGTAACCAGCACCTCGAATCCTCGATACTAGTAGTACTATATAGTGAGTAGTAGGAGTAGTAGGGTGGCATGGGTCAGAACAAGCATTCACGTCTAGGAGTACGGCACACGCCACCAGCACAACTTCCATCTGACACCATATTTCTTGGAGTCCGTGCTAGAGCAATCTCTTCAACCTCATCGTTTCTCTAACTCAGCCATCACGCGGCGGGCGAGGTGGGGGTTTGCCGATAGTCTGTTTCCTTAACTGCGGTCCCACTTGTAAGGCCAACTGCAACGCATGACCCCAAACGGACCTCCGTTTTGCACGAACTCCAACGATAATTTTGACTAGAAAAGCAAGACCAAAGAAAACAAGAACCACAAGAATACATTTTACTACTCCTGTAAGTTGGATTAGTGCCTTCAAGATGCATTCACTGTTGATCTGCGGAGGCTCGATCTTGCGTGCTTCTTTCTTCTTCGAGTGTAAAGAAGTAGACCTTGCTTCCTTGCATCTAGTCTCATGCCTAGCCTCTATTCTAGTACTCCCTCCGGTCCGTTTTTCTCTGCGTCTAAGCAGCAACACGCATACCAAGTAGGAGTATCAACAAGTGCACTAATCTCATCTATAGCCTCTGTGCTAGCTAAAAGTGATAGAACATCTACTAAATTGCGCTCTATCAATATATGGATGTACTCTTCTTCCCAATACAAAAACTTGCATCCATTCTACTCCCTCCGTTGCACAATACATGCCTTCTATTTGTCAAAATATATATGTATATAGACATGTTTTAGTATATAGGTACATCCATTTTTGGACAAATGGAAGTCAAGTATTTTGGAACGGAGGAGTACACAATAAAATTTTAAGTTAGCACAACTAGTCTAATCCGAGAGCACAACCGAAGATTTGGTGGGTTCTTCCTCCTTTTGCCGACACGTGGGACATCCGGCATCCAGTTCGTGTCATGAAAGAAAATAGAGTGGTAGTTGAAGCCACGAGATGTGCATCTTAGGTTAAAGCGTAAATAGAATCTTACTACTCTTGAGTAACTCCAAAAGCGCCACGAAGATCTTTCTTGGATTTGTTTTTCATCACCAAAGACGTCGAGGTGAAAGATGTGCAGGTTCGATGGGTCGCTTGCGTTTTCAGCGACATGTGGGACCGCATGTGAGCAAACAGACGATGGGCTCCGCGCGTCCGCTTGCTGGCTGAGAAGAGAGATACAGGAGTGCTGAGCACGGACTGCAGGAAATTTGTTCTACGTACCTCGATATAGGCTCGATATAGTGGGGTGGCATTGGCCATAACTAGCATTCACGTCTAGCAGTACGGCACACGCCACCCACATGAGTCCCATCCAACACCAATGTTCTTGGAGTCCGTGCTACAGCCATCTCTTCTCCCTCCTGTTTTCTTAGCCATCGCGCGGTGGGCGGGATGGGGGTTTGCCGATAGTCGGTTTGCTCAACTACGGTCCCACTTGTAAGTGAAAAATGCAACACCGCACGCATTCCCGCTTGAGCGGTGTGCCGGACCAACCGTGTGGGGGTGCGACGCGAACACGGCAGGATTTTCCTTTTGAACTCGTAACTTGTAAAATTTGGTTCTGCTCCATGGCGCGATCGATAGAGTAATGAGAAGTTTGGTTCTGGCGCCGTTCATGCATGGAGTACGTACGAAAATTATGAAGTTGATGCGAAAGGTAAGATAATTACTGTAGTATCATATACTACTACATGGATTTGACGGAAAGATAAAAATACATACGGATCCATCAAGGACATCCTCACGCCCTAGTGCGCCGGGTCACCAACCGACGTGTGAGGAGCAGCGGCGTTGGCGGCGAGCTCAACGTGCTTCTGAACAGTGCCGTCCAAGGTTGCCTGCGGTCCAAGAAGGCCAGCGTCCTATTGTCCTCCTCTTGCAACGTGGGTGATTATGTCGATGGTGTTTTGCTGCGCCAGGTGCTGCGCGGCGAACGCGACCTCGAGGTGGATATTCTCCGGCGCGACGGCGGGCAGTCTCAGGGCCACCAGTGCGTCGAAGAGGTTGTCACCATAGTGGCCGTTGAGGGTGGCGGGCATCGCAGAGCCTGGGTGCGTCGGCTGGAGGCTTACGTCAAAGTCGTCCGCGAGCTTCTTGAAGATGGTGAACTTGTCGAGGAAACGGACGAGGACCTCATCGAACAAGGAGACGAAGCTGTCGTCCAAGCGGCCCCTCGCCCTGGCGGCCTCAAGCAATAGTACCTAGAGACGTTCCTCGTTGGAGGGCCACAAGCCGGCGTCATGGACCATCTGGCACAGCCGGCTGATGCTCGCGCTCATCGCATCCATGGGTCTAGCTTAGCTTCTACTACCTCTGTCCTGGTTTATTGGTCCCCATTGTAATCCGTGTCAAATTTTGACCACAAATTTAACTAACAAAATGTTTACGCATGTTACTAAAAATTATATCACTGAAAACTATGTTCAAATACGAATCCAAAAATATAATTTTTGTTGACATGCATCAACATTTTGTTAGTTAAATCTTTGGTCAAAATTTAGCACAAATTACAAAGGAGACTAATAAACGAGGACGGAGGTAGTAGTCAACTGATCTTGCGATTCGAGTGATCACTCTTACCCTTGGTTAGCGTGCGTAGATGCGTAAGATTTTGTACTACTCCTCGGCCCTCTATTGCACCTGCCTTTGGCTGTATGATAGGTGGGCCAGCCACCCCCTGGGCCCACGTGTCATTCACCCAAAGGCAGTTGCCGTAAGTCAATGAAGCTGCCCCCCTCCGTCTTTGGTGCAGTATAGTCATCTCACGGACCTCTAGTTGGGGCCAAACGAGTGAAGTTTGATGTTTCTTGGTTTATTGGTCCCTTTGCATTTTGCGCCAAGTTTTGACCTTTGATTTAACTAATAAAATGTTAATGCATGTAAACAAAAATGTTGTGTAAGTCACATTACGAAAACCAAATAATCCCAAAACACTTAGGCACGGTGCATTAACTCCTCCTTGTTTCTTATTTCGTGACATATCAACCAATGAGAGATGTGGGGCGTGCATGCTTTAAATGACTTGAGACTACCAAACATGACATGCAGTGTTTAGTTCATTGCATGTAATCCTATTAGTACTCTAGTTAGCAAAAAACATTAAGTTCTCTCACGATAGGAATAAAACACCATGTATTTATTTACAGAGGAGTAGTACATTTTTGTGACATGCATTACTAGATATTGCTAGTCAAATACTAAAATCCAGATGGGCGTGGTAGTACTCCTAAATCCAGACGGTGGTGCTACTAGTACTAGTAGTAGTAGTACCAATGTAGTACTCCTAGGAGTACTAACCATCGTACTACCCGTTGGTCAAATTATTACGTGTTGCTCCTCACGGTGAAGTGACAAGACCTGCGCCGGAGATGACACCTGAGTATAGGCGCCGTGTTCGGCATACCATAGTCAGCCTCACCGTCTGCAGTCACTATCATCATGGCTGTAGAGCTAGCATGCTTACAACTAGCCTTGTTCGACATAATTTCCCGTGCGTAGATGCCCGTGCATTGCACGGAACACCAAGATTGGGGTGGGCGGCCCGCAGCGCCATCACGCCAAATTTTTCCACGGCCTTCTAGATGTGGTGGGGAGGAGATAAGGCTGATTGTGAGAGACAAGGAGTTGTTTGTAAATAGGTAACAAGTGTGGGCATCTTTCTGCAAAAATGGAGAAGCTTGGTTTGTATGCGTCAGATCTAGATCCGACGGCTATTGGTGAAAGATGGGAGGCACAACATCATCACCAACTCAGGACCTTTTTGATTCGCAGGATTTTGAAAACGCAGGAATAGGACACGGCAATATTACAAGTTTCAAACTGATATTACAAATGTTAGGAGTAATGCTGCACCTAGGAAGAGGGAATTACTAGGAAGTTTACGTAAGAACTTTCGTTACTTTAGGTGGATGCAGCGTTATCGTACAAACTAAAATCCACCATACGACAAGTCACTAATGGGCAAATAAGTTTTCGTGTCTCGGCCACTTGATGTTTCAAAACAAATTCAGCTTCTGCGGAGACTTTGTCATTTAGGCTTAGACGCTTGCGGTGATCAGCACGCCATTCATTGTTGCTCCGAGAACGCCAAACCTCATTACCTTGAGCACACTTGCCTCAAGAACAAAGAACTCGCCAATTTAATCTCGGATGTGCTGCCTCGGTAGTCGATCAAATCAATTTCTGTAAGATGGAGATCAAGGCATTCGATGAGATTGTTATGGTGCGGCACATTTTTCACTTTCGGGTCTTTTTTATCTCCAAAAGAAGAGAACATATTAGAGCAGCTGGCTGCATAAGATTGCCGTGTCATCAAGAGGTACCAATATCATTCTCTCATACGATAGGGTTGGCTGGCTGGTGATATTTTTTCACTCTCTCTCTCTCCCTCTCTCTCTCTATCTTTCTGTTTCCTCTCATTTAACTAGGAGCACGTGAAGAGCTTGGGCATTTGTTGCCTTCCACTATGTGGCCGATGCCATATTTCGCAAAAGTATGCTACATAATACGCATCGATGTCAAATCAAAAGATTTTGGCACCGCTCTCGCGATGTGAGAGAGTTGGCACCGCTGTGCACACACACCCACATGTATAAACAAATCAATCAAACCAACTACACCAGCCTCTCACTCTCCCAAACAAGTGTTTTTATTGCCTCGGTCCTCTCTCTTACCCATGCAGTTTTTTTTCATTGCGTGAGTTAATTTGGCACCGGAGCAAAGTAGGTGATCCAGATTGGGGCACCAGGTGAGCAATGGAGGGGCATCGATGCCAAATGCATCACAAGTGAATTTGGCACGTGTTTTGGCCTACATAGCCCACTTTTGTACTCCCTCCGTCCCAAAATTCTTGTCTTAAATTTGTCTAAATACGGATGTATCTAGTTACATTTTAGTGTTAGATACATCGTATCTAATCAAATGTAAGACAAGAATTTTGGGACGGAGGAATACTCTACTCGTATTTAGTATAAAATTTTGACCATAGATTAACCTAAGAAAATGCCAATGCATGTCACTAAAATTACACCATTTGAAATAATGTTCAAATCTGAATCCAATGATATAGTTCTTAGTGACATGCATTAACATTTTGTCGGTTAAATCTATGGTCAATTTTGATACTACAAAATTGGAAGAGTAAACCAGACGGAGGTAGTACTTGCCCTTAGGGTAACCATAGAGTTCTTGGAGTAGTCTAAGTTACTTTCCACTATGACTAGCCTAGGCTACTATAGTAGTACAGCATAAAAATGATGCAGGTGATCATGTGAGAAAAAATACTAAAAACATTTATTTCGGTGCAGTGCGTAGATGTAGTTCTGAACACTACACTTGTCATCGTAATTTGGGAAAATTACGAAAAAGTTGAGCTACGTTGTGATTACAGTTTACTAATAGGAAAGAAGTTTCACCTCGATGAGTAGCTTCTCCGTGCATGGAAAGCATGTAAGAATCCAACAACTTGATCCAGATTGGGGCCGATAGATTTTAGTGCTAAGATCTTCACTGTGCGCATGGACTGAGTCAAGCTTGTGGGAATCATTTTCTGGAAGACAGTCGTAAATACATCAAGAAGAAATTTAAAAATGTGAATTTCAAGAAAACGGAGAAGAAGATGAGTGTTGTACCTGAATGATTACGGATCCAATAAAGAGTTCGGAGAATTTGGCAGACGAGTACACCAACGCTGTCAATTTTGGCGCGTCAATGACCCTAATTTTTGTTGGACCTTCTAGATCCGATACAAGCAATCTCTCAAGGAAAGGCACATTCTCAATGACCATAACATGGAACAGCTGGAGTGATCTCTTCCCAATTGATGTCTTGTTGCGGGGCCAGCAAGACACGTAAATCCATCGGAGATTCGTCGAGGCGATGTGGAGGCTAATGAACCCGTGGATCTGCTCAAGACGGAGGTACTCGAGCGCAGTACAGCTGCGGAGCAGGTGCTCCATAGCCTTCTTCGAGATGACAATGTTGAAGAGGTCGATCTGTTTGAGTTGAGGGAGAAGAAGGGCGGGCGCGGCATTAATCTGGGGAAGATAGCAGGAGTTGAAGCTGGTGCGACGCAGCATTGGCGTGAGGCGGAGCGCGGACGGCGGCAGAGAGCGACATCGTCCAGCTTCAAAGCTGAGCTCCTCGAGCTGATCTAGGGTGGTGGATAAGAACCACTCGTCGAACTTGGTTTGGACCTTGCAGTTGGTACTGAACATGCGGATGTCAATGCGTCTGGCTGGCCCAGGGTGCGATGAAAGGATCTTGGAGACTGCGGCCATGCGTTTGCAATCCCCGTCGCAGAGGTAGCTGTCAACGGTGAGGTTGAGGGGGACGCAGCGCCAGAGGGGGTGCCACCGCCGGGAGAGTAGGGCGGTCCGCACGGCAGATTTGATGGGGAGGAGGCCGATGATGACGAGCAGCATGTCGTCGGGGAGGCTGCTGATGAAGTCCAGGCTCGCCGGATTCGGTTTTGGCTCGAGCCGCCTTCGCTTTTTGGCTGCCTCGCCGTCCATCTCAACCGGCGGCGACGCCGGTGTACATGTGTGCTGGTGTGTGTTGTGTATTGGGTGTGCGCGAAAAGTCGTCCTTACATGCATGCCGCCGCAAGTAGTGGTGAATTGTCTTGAAAGTCGTCCTTGCAGCACAAGCAAGAAGTTTGCCCTCTAGTTTACTTATTTTCACCCACTGCCACATGGGCCTGATTGGTTGACTGGTCAACTAAGCAATATACGGAGCTATACGCTAACACAGTGAGCGTATAATCCGTCGGTATAGAGAGTTCGAGTGAGAGGGGAGGCCCGTGAGAGATAACAGAGAGAGAAAGAGCTACTCCCTCCGTTCGATAATGTAGTTACAACATTTTTTTTAAGTCAAACTTTTGAAACTTTCACCAAGTTTATAAAGAAATTACTTATATCTGCAATACCAAAGATAAATGATTGTATGAAGTAAGTACATGTTGTGATGAATCTAATTATCATTCCAGATGTAAATGTTTTTCTTCACATATACCTGGTCAAACTTTTCCGAGGTTTGACTTTTCAAACCATCCATATGCTTATGGACGTGACAGAGTCCCTAACGAGAGAGAGAGAGAGAGAGAGAGAGAGAGAGTGAAAAAAGTGTGTGTGCGTGTGTGAAAGAGACATGGACAACACACGATGAAAGTGGAGAAAAGGCGTGCGTGTCTTATGCAAACATATCACACATGCATCTTCGACAACGGAGGCAAGGTGAGGAGATAGTGTGTGGTTGTTTGGAACCGAGAGAGGAAGACCCCTAGCACATGGCCAAGAGGGGTCTGACAAACAAGGGAGAGAGGTCGAGAGAGACGTACGAAGAAAATGCAGACATGGGGAGGAGAGAGTGTATGTTTGTCATAGAGATTCCCTGGAGATCGTGATGGGACTACATGGGTGGGAGATCGAGTGACAAGGTGTGTGCGCGATATAAGATGCCCCGAGAGATATCGAGATAGACGTATGGATGGAAGGAGACAATATGTGTGTTCTGATGGCTAGTAAGAGATAATCATACTTAGGAGGGGGGAGTGCTTGCGCCTATGGCCCTGTTTGGATACTCTAACTCAGTTAGAGGTTAGAGTTAGATTCTAACCCTGAACTAACTCTAAGTAAAGAGGTGTTTGGATGGCAGGGTTAGATGGAGCGCGGATACGGCGAGGCACCTTCACGGGCGGTGTAAGAGGGAGGGAGGGAGAGGACGAGAAGCTTCAAGGAAGTGGGGAGGGATCTGCTACGGGGAGAGCGAGAGAAAAAAGTGTTTACTAGTGGTCCCGAGAAGAACTAACCCAAATAAGCACCTCTTGGATGGGATAGTTTTTTTGGATGGGTTAGATGCATCTAACCTAAACTAACCCTCCTGTTTGGATCTTTTTGGGTTAGTTGACTCCAAACTAACCCAAACTAACTCTAACCCATGGATCCAAACAGAGCCGATGATGGAGTGAGGATTATGGTACTTAGGGGTGCGTGTCACATGGAGAGAGAACAAGGCGGAGAGTGTTGGATCATGGCGAGACATGTGTATGTGTGAACCAGGGAGATATAAGGCCAGTTTGGCTTGCGTCGTGAGCATATTTTCGTGGCACAGGGTTGTGGCTGGATTTCATGCACGCTTGTTTGGTTGCTACCTGTGAAAAAGAAAGCCGCTGGGCTGGGTTCCTTGCACTTTAATTAGCCCGGCTGGACTCGGACATCGCAAGTAGCCCGCCCAAGCGACCGATTTGAACGCTGGCCGTGCTCGGTCGTGCAGCCACGAGGCTAACATCAACATGGATGGATATTAGCATTAAATAATTGATGCATGGATTGATTGATGGGACGTTGATGCTTTGCCTAGCCCAGGCATGAACCAAACGCTTAAGCACCACACAGGCCTGGCCAGGCAGAAATATTTTACATCTCACGTCCACACCAGCGAGACCGGCCATCAAGGCATGAGGGTCAGTCACGGACCAAACTGACCAATAAAGTTTGAGAGAGATTGAGGAGCCCGATAAGGCTGAGTGGTGCGTCCGATACTGAGAGGGGAAAGAGATATTCCATCCGCTCGATAATGCAGTGCATGTAAATTTTTTAGAAGTCAAACTTTGGAAACTTTGATCAAGTTTACGCAAATGTTATTTATATCTACAATACCAAAGATACATCATACAAAACTACATCTCATGGTGAATCTAATGGTATATGTTAGCCGTACTAGACGTAATTCTTTTTGTCCACATACATGGTCAAACTTTGTGATGTTTGACTTTTCAATAAATCTATGTCCTATGGACGGATGAGAGTGCCTCAGTCGAGACAGATCAAGTGCGTGCAAAGGAGAATGAGTAAGTGCGCAAAAAGAGTATGTGTGTGAAAGAGAAAGTGACAACAAACGATAAATTAGAGAGAGTGTGTGTTTTTTCGTTTCTTATGCGAACATATCACGCATGCATCTCCGAGATGGAAAAGCGAGGCGAGGAGATACGAAGATAGCTAGTGTGTGATTGTTTGCAACGGAGAGAGACACCCTGTAGCACATGTCCAATAGAGGTCGGCCAACAAGGAAAAAAGGTCGAGAGGGACACATGGATGGCATGGGCGCATGGGGAGGGAGAGAGGGTGTGTTTGTGATAGAGAGATCCCTTGAGATCGTGAGGGACTATATGGGTGGGAGATCGAGGAGTGTGTGCGCTATAGAAAGATGCCCCGAGAGAAATCGAGATAGACCATGCACATGTTTGTGATGGAGACTAAGATTAGCTAGTCATATACATATAGGGGACTGCGTGTGCCTACAATTGAGTGAGAGACCATCATACTTGGCTAGCTGGGCATGAGATTGTGTGTGTGTGTGCGTGTGAGATGGAGAGAGAACGAGGGGAGAGATAGAGTTTTAGATGGGCCTATCAGTGCAGTGAGATATGCATGTGTATGTGTGACCTGTGGATGGAGAGTTTGAGAGAGGGGGAAGAGCTCGAGATGACATAGTGGTGCGTGAGAGAGTTACGGGCAAAGAGCCAAGGAATTTGTGTGCGTACGATGAGTGCACCTAAGATATCTAGCTTGGACTAGCTAGAATATCATACATAGTGTGCGAGAGAGACCTATAGATGGTGTATATATGAATGCGAACTAGAAAGACCCCCCCCCACACACACACACACACAAAGAGAGAGAGATAAAGGGAGAGGGACCAACAAGGTTTTTGTGTCGGATGCGTGCGACAGAATTGAAGATTGTCGGCGAGAGAGTGAGAGAGAGAGAACAGGAGTCCAGGAGAGGGGGAGGTCGCGTTTTATGCATCAAAGACTGATATAAACCATGTTTTGATATAAACTTGCATTCAAATATTTAAATTGGAGAACATGTTGTCTGCAATGCACACATGAACGGATATATGCGTATATCAAACAAGTTCATTAATTTGAATTTCAACATGTTCATGGAGTACTATAACACTGTACAACATGCTACTCAATTGAGGTGTTCAATTTTGGATTGAGTTCACTATTTTGACCTACTGAACGAGCTAGTTCATTGAATCGAGATATTTCATTTTGGGTTTGATTCGCGTTTTTGAGTGGGTCAACTATTTGTCATATAGTAAATCGCTAGCAACGAGCATGTAAAACACATTACTCCCGAGCATCATCTCTCCATCTAAAAAGAAGTGGCAAGCTAATATTTCAAAATTTGATTGAATCGACTTGGTAAGGTAGACGTGGATGCTCGTTCTCCCAAAATTTGAGCGAACCGTTAAACATCCTCTCTGCTCGGTGGAATTCGCGGAGCAAATAAATGGGAGACGCGAAATTACCGTCCTATGTGGGACACGCATCAATTGGCCCGTTGTACATCGAGGGTAGGTTCAGTAACTTCATCCAAGCGCGCCTTCTCCTTGGCGAAATGACATGTGCGAATAATTCATAAACCATGGTCGGCAAAACACGCTCTCCTCGCCTCAAATAGCTCGCGCCCACTATTTCAAAACACGCTCTCCTCGCTTCAAATCGCTCGTGCCCACTATAGTTCAAAACACGCCCTCCTCGCCCGAAATCGCTCCCGCCCACTATTTTGGGGGAAGCAAAGTTACTCTACTATCCCCGACCCTCAAGTACAGACCAGCACGAGAAGCCTATAGGCAAGGGTAGAACTGTAACTCTCCCTCACATTTCAGACAAATGCGTCCGTAAGACATGGTTCCACTCCTCCCAATTCCCCGCCCGCCCCATTCATACCTCGTGGGCATCAAATCACCTTCTCCCCGGGAAGCTCCCTTCTCCCGAGCCGCGAAACCTCAGCCCCACCTCCATGGCGCCCCCCACCGCACCAATTTCACAGCCGCCCTCCTCCCTAATGCGGAGACGCTGTCCAATTGCCGTCGTGCATCGGGCGTGTGCCTCTTACTCCGTCTTCTTTGGTGCTGCCTCGGCGACGGACGCGTGAACCGTGCGAGCCGATTCACCCCGCCGTTGTTCACGGTGCGGGCGGCTCCAACTTCAGATCCGCCCGAGTCTGGCGTTGCTTCAGCGTAGCCGTCGACCGTGGCGACATCGCTCTTTCCTCGCCGCGGTCGCCACACGCAATCGCGCCGGCCTCACCGACTTCGGCAGTGGACCTGCCTACTTCACCATGCCGCCGGATAGGTTGCACCCTCATCTGAAATCACTTTATTTAGGCGTCAGTTGTCTGAATTTTTATTCTGGGTCAATCGATTCCCAATGGGAAGCAGCACCACTCGAGGCGGCGGAGCTCCTAGGCTGCCGGTTGGCTGTTGTCTAACGTAAGGGTGCGGGGCCGCAAGTTCGCCGCGGAAGCAGCGCTTAGATGGCTATCTTTTAGAGTTGTGTGGGTTGAAGGTACTGCCGCCGCCGGATCTGGATGACGGGGAGTCTTTGTGGATTGGCTCGGGGGCGGCGCAACCACGGCAATGCGGTGTGCGGGGAGCGGGGTTTTGGCCGGGGCCACGGATGGCGGAGGCAGGCTGCTCTGCCATTGGTCGCTGGCTCTTCAGGGAAGATTCCGAACAGTGTCAGCCGAGAGGCACAAGACGGCTATCAAGCCATCCGGCGTAGATCGGACAGTACCAAAATAAAATAAAATCGTGTGACCCCAATTTAGTCTTGATCAACAGACGTGTGACCACTCTCGTACCTTTTTGTTGATCTCTTAGTGTATTTCTTCGGATCAAAGAGATATGTCGTTCTTAACATTATGCGTTATCTGCATCTTCAGACACACCGTCTTCCGACTCACCGCAGCTGCTCCAACAAGGGAAGCATACACCAGAAGGGAGCTACAGTCCCCACTCAACAGTTCCCTGCATCGAATGCACATGCCCGACATGGACAGCCACAACAACTGCAGGGCCATCGACAAGTCAGCACATGATGCTCACTCCTATGTATGGCAGCCATATAGGTTGTGCCCTCATCTTACTTGTGTGCAACATTTATGGATTTGTTATTCATTTAAGCACGGAAAATAGATCATCACATTTCACTGTATGTTCATGCTGATCTCTTACGGGTCTTGTTCAGGAGTTCACGTTGTTCCATAGTTCAGCTAAGATACTTGTTCTTTAGGTAACGTTGTTCCATAGTTATCATCCATTAGCCAATGTTATCCCACAGGCTGGTGATTATATTATTATACCACTTCTAGTATTACCTATGTTGTTCTTTAATACTTTTATGTGCCATCTAGTTAATCTCGAGTACAAACGATACATATTCTGTAGCTTTCATCTGTGTTCTCCCTTTAGTTTATGAGACCTGTTGCAACTAGTTAACCCCAGTCCTACTATTTATGTCGTCTCCTACAGGCACTCATTTACATAAATCTAACTACTAGTTGTCTTCCATGCATGTCAGATATAATTGCACACACTGATATATCCACAAGAACCTCACGGAGCAATGTAAAGGCCAATAAACTTGATGTCAATGATACCCACTATGATGGAACATGTAAAGGCAGTTCTTCGAAGACTTGCGAGAAAGATGATGAATCCTCTTCACCCCACAAGGTCCTTGCTCTAACTTGGCCTGTGATATGGGTACAACATGCATATAATGTCTGGAGTGTATCTACTCTGTTGCAATGCCATGTGCTTAGCATGCTGATCATGCATGTAAATATGTCATGCCTTCCTGTTTTTCAAGTACATATTCCATTCATGATAACATGTTTTCAAATTCAAGTCTTGTCATTCTACTCTATCGCAATGCCATCTGCTTAATTTGGACATCATGCTTCGAATATCTTATGCATTGTTATTCATCAAGATGTACTTCATCATCTCGCCATACCATGTTTTTTACATTGAAGTGATGTTCTAGTGCTCTATTGCAATGCCATCTTATTTTCCCAATCATACGTGTATGTTGCCTTAGTTATTTCTGTATGTATTCCGCTAGCATATAGTTTTACATTCAACTAGTGTTTTTTTGTTGTGTTGTCTGTCAGTATCCCTAGCTCTTACACCATACTCCCTCCGTCCGGATTACATGTTGCGAAATGGATAAAAAGGATGTATCTAGAACTGAAATACGCCTAGACCCATCCATTTTTTCCCGGATGGAGGGAATACATGTCCATATGTCATGCCTTTCTATTCTTCAGTACCTATTCCATCTCTCTGATGTCGCATGTTTTATAATTAAAGCACCATTCTTCTATACAAGGCATGCAAGGGAAGACGACTATGTTAGAATCTAAAGGGTTACAAACAAGGCCTTTGCAAAAGATCCAAACGCCAGAGATAATAAACCAACTCCAGTTTTATAGATCTTGCTCCAAAGACAGAGAAACCCAACTCCTACCGATAATAAGCAGATTCCGGTGGCCAAAGAACTAGTCCGCTCGATCGAGCAAAAATATGTCAACTCAATTCTAAGAAGCGTGTGCATATCCTTGCATCATGAAATTTTATAGCATGCTGATCATATTTTCTACATGTTTCTTACCCATCTCTCTTTTAGAAAATAAGCTTAACAGATAGAAGAATTTCTGCAATGGTATCGTTTATGAGGAAAGATTCTTGCAGGAATTCTCTGTGCTCCAATGTAGATGTAAGTACCTGTTGTATATCACTATATTTTTACATCAGCATGTATTTTGTTAATCGGCGTGAATCCAACCTTTATCTGGTCTAAATTTAGTTGTAGCAAAATGTATGATTAAAGGCCACAATGTTGATTTTTGTAAGGAAAACTATCTGGTAGTTTTGCATCCTGAGCTGCATGAGTGTACTATCTCATATCCGTGGGTTTGAATACTTTGGTTATGCAGTGGGTTTTTTAGTATTTTTTTTTTCTGTGTTGTCCTGTCGTATCCCTAGCTCTTACATCATACTCCCTCCATCCGAATTAAATGTCGCAGAAATGGATAAAACTGGATGTATCTAGAACTGAAATATGCCTAGACCCGTCCATTTACTTCCGGATGGAGGGAATACATGTCAATATGTCATGCCTTTCTATTCTTCAGTACCTATTCCATCTCTGTTGTAGCATGTTTTATAACTGAATCACCATTCTTCTATATAAGGCATGCAAGGGGAAGACGACTATGTTAGAATCTGAAGGGTTACAAACCAGGTCTTTGCAAAAGATCCAAATGTCAGGAGATAATAAACCAACTCCATTTTTCATAGATACTGCTCCAAAGACAGAGAAACCCAAGTCCCACCGATAATAAGCAGATTCCGGTGGCCAAAGAACTAGTCCGCTCGATCCAAAGCAAAAGAATGTCAACTCCATTCTAAGAAGCGTGTGCGTATCCTCGCATCATGAAATTTTATAGCATTCGATCATATTTTCTACATGTTTCTTACCCATCTCTCTTTTAGAAAATAAGGTTAAATGATAGAAGACTTCCTCCATTGGGATCGTATTCGAGGAAAATATCTTGCGGAATTTCTCGTGCTCCAATGCTGATGTAAGTACTGTTGTATATCACTATATTTTTACATCAACATGTATTTTGTTAATCGGCATGAATCTAACCTTTATCTGATCTAAAATTAGTTGTATCAAAATGTTAAAGGCGCCAATGTTGATTTTTGTAAGGAAAACTGCACGGTAGTTTTGCATCTTGAGCTGCATGAATGTACTATCTCATATCACGCACATTCTTGAATTGTAGTGCTTCTCTGGTTGCCCATTCATTCATTGTGTCAATGTTGCTTTCGTACTACCTTACCTGGCGGATGATAGCTATGCCATATTGTGTTAATTTGGTGTAGGCTAGTTGCCCAAACGTTCGTTGTGTCAATGTTGCTTTCCTATTATCGACTTGGCCAATGATAGCAATGCTAGTGTGTTAATTTTGTGCAGGCTGTGAAGATAAGAAGACAAACTCGAAAACAGCAAGGCAACCCCATTATTTATTTCCGATAAATCTAGGCCAGGTAATATGGCAATAACTCATGATTAATATGTTTGGTTCTCGTCCTAATTTATGTTATGATGCGATGGTGAGACACTCTCCACTATCAATAATACAAGCTCGCCAAAATCGCCATCTGAATCATTCGGTATCCTCATCTCGAATGCAACGGAATAAATGTATGTTTGTGAACCAATTAATGGCTGAAGCAATGATGGAAATGGTGGATGAATCAGAGGTGCAGAGTCGTGCGACACAACAAATGATCAATGTTTTCAGAGAAAGTGTAGCAAAGCAGAAAGAACTTGCCAACATGCTTATGGGCGTCATTTGTGCTGAGGTTGCAGATTGTGACGTTGTAGATGGTTAGGTTCTGCTCATTTATTTGCACTGGCATCAATCTTTGATTGCCCAGTGGATGTAATTTCCTGTAGTATATGCTGGATGTGCAACATTATTCCCTGTATGCCGTACATCTGCGTGATCGGTTTTGGTCCTGTGCATAATTGCTCGTCGTAATGGGCTCAAATTATCTAATTTGGCCTAAAGACATGTACGAACTTTAGTGGGCCCATTAAGTTAATGGGCCGTTGCTAGGCCGAAAGTTAGTGGTCGGCCCTCTTACCTCCCGAGTCGTTAACAGGCCGACATCGAAGCGGGCAACAGGTGGCCCCAGTTTATTTCACGGGTCGTTAACAGGCCGTTACTAAGTTTGGGCTACATATGGCCCAACTATACTGTAGGCCTTTAGCAGACCGAAAGAGACAGAGGGCTTGTACTGGACCATGAAGACCATGGGCCGCTAAGAGGCCGAAATTCAGGACGTATTGTAAATGGCCCAACTGTGTTGTGGGCCTTTAGCGGGCCGAAAGGGAAACCGGGCTGGTATTGGACCATGAAGGGCATGGGCCGTTAAAAGGCCAAAACTAAGGTCCGACTACAAATGGCTCAACTCATTTATGGTCCGTTAACAGGCCGAAAGGCACACAGGGCCGGGAATTGGCCCAACACTTAAATGGGTCGCTAAAAGGCCAAAACTCAGGTCCGACTACAAATGGCCCAACTGATTTATGGGCCGTCAACAGGCTGAAAGTGACATCGGGCCAGAAAATTGGCCCGAAACTTAAATGGGCCGCTAAAAGGCCGAAACTCAGGTCCGCCAACAAATGGCCCATCAGATTTATGGGCCGCCAACAGGCTGAAAGACACACCGGGCCGTAAACTAGCCCAACATTTAAATGGGTCGCTAAAAGGCCGAAAGATGTACATCCTGAAAATTGGCCCGTCCATTAAATGGGCCGTTAACAGGCCGAAATCTCATCGGGCCGATATTGAGCCCAAATATATAGCGGGTTGTTAATGGGCTCGAACTGACGATGGGCTGCAATGGTGTCAAATCTTTAACGGGCCGTTGACGGGTCGAATTGGCACATCTCGTATGGGCCGTGGGCTTAAATGGACCTGACACAAGTATGCCTTATATGGGCTGGCCTGCTAATTTTTACTGGGCCGGCCTTTTCATAGGAATGGGCCGTGCCACGTGTCGACGTATCATAGGCGCCTTCCGTCCAATGAGTGAATGATATCTGTCCCAACGATGAGCCGACACGTGTTTCCTCCAGCCAATGATGATTTTACATGTGAAAAATCCCCATTGGTTGGGGCTGTTAACGGGTTATTGGATCCAAAACCCGACCCTATAGCTTAACGGCGTTCCATTACGGTGGATGCCACGTGTCGGTCACCCTTGACGAACGCACTTCTGTAACGCGTGATTTATCGTCATGGAAGTGGACACTTCTGTGATGATAATTTTGGTAATGTCATGGAACACTTCTCGACAAAGACGGTATGACTATCTTGATTCTTTCATAAATTTGTCATGGATGTACATGCATGACAAAAAACGCGACCTACTGTGACAAACACGTATCATCACGGAAGCGTATTTTTTTGTAGTGCACCTCGCCGCCTCGCTCAAACCCTAGCGCCTCCGCTAGCTCTCGTCGACGCTGGAGACAAAGCGCTTAGCTGTCGCGACTTCTTCGACGTCGTCCTCACGCCGGCCGCGGACCTTGTTCTCTCCACCGCTGCCAAGTTAGGGTGTGGGAGATTGAACTGCTCGGCTTCTAACTCTGCCTCGTCTAGCAGTTCGTCAGCGGTAATTAAATCTCACTCTTTACTGCCTTTTTGATCCGTCAAATCCATCCACTTTAACCAAATGTGGTTGCTTCACTTCCAAGTATGGATCCATTCTTATCTGTATCTCATACTACGCTAAGAATATTCACTTATGCTTCATAACTAGTTAGATTCCTCACTTGTACTTATTCATGGATTCGTACAAATCTGAACCAACTCTCTTCATATAAGTGAATGTCTTCGCATTATGAGGTCAATGTCTTCAAACTGATTTATCTTCAAAATCTTCTGAGAATGCATATGACCTCTTCCCCTTCCCTCGCACCTCTAATGCGGTCACACATACATGTCCGTGGGAGAATCCCTTGGTTCTCATAGTCTGCATTCATTTGCAGAGTTCTTACAGCATATATTCACTCCCCTGAAGCCAGCTCTTGTCTGACCACCGGAAGGAAGCCATTCACTGTTCTGAAGCCATTCAGTCTGAATATAATGGCAACAGAAAAGTCAGCAAGAAAAGGTGGCAGGCAGCGCTGTGGAGATACTGCTAAGGATTTACCTATTGATCTGTTTCAATTGTACAAGTCAGATCCAGAGGAAAGCTACGGCCAGCGCAAGACCCGAATCCAATGGATTCGAAGATATTGGGCAGAACAGTGGTTCAAGTATAACTTTGTCACTGCCAAATATGCTGAGAAGAACACCATCAAGCGCCCATGGGATGACATTCTATACAAGAACCTGCAGCCAAAGACGAAGGCTGAAGCTATTACCCAAGGCTTCTACCCTTGCATGGTCCGAGGATCGAAGCCTGAGAATGTCGACCCATCCTCCATGTTATGGTGTCGTGAAGACAATCTCTTCAAGTGCAATTTTCAGTTTGCCAAAGAGTCTGCCGCTAAGAACAAGAATGCATTCGGACTCGACTTCAACCCTGGTCCGTCTGCTCCTAGGGCTGATGGCACATGTGATGCAAATCCCAATATCTTCGGCCCCTTCAACAACTTCGATGGCCTCCTCTCTCATATAGCTGCTCAGAGGGCCATGGTGGATCAATCTGCTGATGACGAAGACTCTGAATATGCGCCAGCACCACCGAAGCAGAAGACGAAGAAATCAAAAGCTTCAAAGCCCTCTGATATGTCTGCGTAGTATCTATAATTTTTGATTGTTCCATGCCAATATTCTACAAGTTTTACATACTTTTGGCAACTTTTTATACTATTTTTGGGACTAACATATTGATCCAGTGCCCAGTGCCAGTTCCTATTTGTTGTAGGTTCTTTGTTTCGTAGAAAATCCATATCAAACGGAGTCCAAACGCGATAAAAATTTCCGGAGATTTTTTTTGGAATATATGTGATTTTTGGGAAAAAGAATCAACGCAAGACGATGCCCGAGTGGCCCACGAGGGTGAAGGGCGTGCCCTGGGCCCTCGTGGCCACTCCTTAAGGAGGTTGGTACCCTTCTTTCGCCGCAAGAAAGCCAATATCCGGATAAAAATCGTGTCCAAATTTCAGCCCAATCAGAGTTACATATCTCCGGGATTTAAGAAACGGTGAAAGGGCAGAATCAGGGAGTGTAGAAACAGAAGGAAACAGAGAGAGAGAGATCCAATCTCGGAGGGTCTCCCACCCCTCCACCGCCATGGAGGCCAAGGACCAGAGGGGAAACCCTTCTCCCATCTAGGGAGAAGGTCAAGGAAGAAGAAGAAGGGGGGCTCTCTCCCCCTCTCTCCCGGTGGCGCCGGAACACTGCTGGGGCCATCATCGCGATAACGATCTACAGCAACAACTTCACCGCCATCATCACCAACTCTTCCCCCCTCTATGCAGTGGTGTAACTATTGGGGAACGCAGTAATTTCAAAAAAAAATCCTACGCACACGCAAGATCATGGTGATGGATAACAACGAGAGGGGAGAGTGTAGTCCACGTACCCTCGTAGACCGTAAGCGGAAGCGTTATGACAACGCGGTTGATGTAGTCGTACGTCTTCATGATCCGACCGATCCTAGTACTGAAAGTACGGCACCTTCGCGTTCTGCACATGTTCGGCTCGTTGACGTCCCACGAACTCCGATCCAGCTGAGTGTCGAGGGTGAGCTTCGTCAACACGACGGGGTGATGACAGTGATGATGAAGCTACCCGCGCAGGGCTTCGCCTAAGCACTGCAACGATATGACCGAGGTGGATTATGGTGGAGGGGTGCACTGCACACGGCTAAGAGATCAATGATCAACTTGTGCGTCTATGGGGTGCCCCCCTCCCCCGTATATAAAGGAGTGGAGGAGGGGGGAGGGCCGGCCCTCTATTGCGCGCCCTGGAGGAGTCCTACTCCCAGGAGAGATTTTCCCCCCCCCTAGTTGGACTAGGAGAGAAGGAAGGGGGAGAGGGGGAGGAAGGAAAGGGGGGCGTGCAGCCTACCCTGGCTGCCCCTCTCTATCTCTCCACTAAAGCCCATTAGGGCCCATATACTTCTCGGCGGGTTCCGGTAACCCCCCAGTACTCCAGTATATGCCTGAACTCTCTCGAAACCTTTCCGATGTCCAAACATAGTCATACAATATATCGATCTTTATGTCTCGACCATTTTGAGACTCCTCATCAGGTCCGTGATCATATCCGGGACTCCTAACTACCTTTGGTACATCAAAATACATAAACTGATAATACTGATCATCACCGAACGTTAAGCGTGCGGACCCTATGGGTTCGAGAACTATGTAGACATGACCGAGACTCATCTCTGGTCAATAACCAATATCGGAACCTGAATGCTCATATTGGTTCCTACATATTCTACGAAGATCTTTATCGGTCAAACCGCATAACAACATACGTTGTTCCCTTTGTCATCGGTATGTTACTTGCCCGAGATTCGATCGTCGGTATCTCAATACCTAGTTCAATCTCGTAACCGGCAAGTCTTTTTACTCGTTCTGTACTGCATCATCCCGCAACTAACTCATTAGTCACGTTGCTTGCAAGGCTTATAGTGACGTGCATTACCAAGAGGGCCCAGAGATACCTCTTTGACAATCGGAGTGAGAAATCCTAATCTCGATCTATGCCAACTCAACAAGTACCATCGGAGACACCTGTGGAGCACCTTTATAATCACCCAGTTACGTTGTGACATTTGGTAGCACACTAAGTGTTCCTCCGGTATTCGCGAGTTGCATAATCTCATAGTCATAGGAACATGTATAAGTCATGAAGAAAGCAATAGAAACATACTAAACGATCAAGTGCTAAGCTAATGGAATGGGTCAAGTCAATCACATCATTCTCTAATGATGTGATCCCGTTAATCAAATGACAACTTATGTCTATGGCTAGGAAACTTAACCATCTTTGATTCAACGAGCTAGTCAAGTAGAGGCATACTAGTGACACTCTGTTTGTCTATGTATTCATACATGTACTAAGTTTCCGGTTAATACAATTCTAACAACTTTATTATTGCCTCTAGGGCATGTTTCCTTCAGTCTCCCACTTGCACTAGAGTCAATAATCTATTACACAGTAATGATTCTAACACCCATGGAGTCTTGGTGCTGATCATGTTTTGCTCGTGAGAGAGGCTTAGTCAACGGGTCTGCAACGTTCAGATATGTATGTATCTTGCAAACCTCTATGTCTCCCTCCTTGACTTGATCGCGGATGGAATTGAAGCGTCTCTTGATGTGCTTGGTTCTCTTGTGAAATCTGGATTCCTTTGCCAAGGCAATTGCACCAGTATTGTCACAAAAGATTTTCATTGGACCCGATGCACTAGGTATGACACCTAGATCGGATATGAACTCCTTCATCCAGACTCCTTCCTTTGCTGCTTCCGAAGCAGCTATGTACTCCGCTTCACACGTAGATCCCGCCATGACGCTTTGCTTAGAACTGCACCAACTAACAGCTCCACTGTTCAATATCAATACGTATCCGGTTTGTGACTTAGAGTCATCCGGATCAGTGTCAAAGCTTGCATCGACGTAACCATTTACGATGAGCTCTTTGTCACCTCCATAAACGAGAAACATATCCTTAGTCCTTTTCAGGTATTTCAGGATGTTCTTGACCGCTGTCCAGGGATCCACTCTAACATCCCAAAATTCTATACAATATGTTTTGAATTATTTTGGAAAATAGGGTAAAATGATTCCATACAACAGAAAATTGGAGAGAAATAAATTTGAAATCATTTTGGTATTTTTAAAATGATTTTCATTGGATTTTATTAGAGAAGTAGCACTCTTTGCTTTATTTGAATTTTTGTGGATTTTATTTGATGCTAAAAAAATGTTCAGGTTATAGGAAATCCTTTTCTGAAAATTTTGATATATAATATGCCTATATATAATTTTTATATTTTTGCTTCTTATTTTATTTTTTTGTTGTCAGTTAAGAAAAACTCTTCGAACAGTGACAGGCCGAAGCCCAGCACTGGTCTCTCTCTCTCTCTCTCTCTCTCTCTCTCTCTCTCTCTCTCTCTCTCTCTCTCTCTCTCGCGTCAGGCCAGTCGGCCCAGCCCAGGAGCGGCCTGCGCCCGCGCCCGAATCGCCTCCGCCTCGATTGCACGCTAGCTCGCCGCTTCACCCAGTCACCGACAGGTGGGTCCACCTGTCGGGACCTTCTCCTACCCGCCGCCGGAGTTCGGCTCCAGCACTCGTCACCGGCGACGCCGTGTCCAGCGGGACTCCTCTCCCTCTGCCCCCTCACGCAAGACGACCCCTACTCCTATTTATACCGCCGCCCGACTCCTCTTCTCTCCTCCTCCCTAGCCGCCGCACCCCGCTGCCGCAAATCATCGCCTCCGCCGCCATCGAGCCGCTGTCGCCGCTACTCGCCTCGCCACCGTCCGCCGCCGACCCAGCCGACAACTCCGCCGCTCCGCGCCGCCCCTTCCCAACGTCTCTGTCGTCCTCTACGTCCGTCGGAACGCCGCCCCCGATTGGATCCGAGCCACCACCGACGTCCTTTTCCTCGCCGCCGATGACCCCGCCGCCGCGGTAACCGCCACCTCCACCTTCTCGGTCCGATTTCGATCCGGCGGCCTAGATTGCTTTTGTTTTTTTTTGAATCATTTTCTTTTATTTAGCAAACGTTCACTAGTTAAGGCTCTATAGCAAACACTTTCATCTAATAAGTTTTTGCAGTGGACGTTCATCTGATAGTTTTCGGTCACGTAGCTAGGGACCCAATTGCAATTCTTTTATTTAAGATTAGCCCCTAGTTTTCAAATGATCGCTACTTTTAAACCGTTTATCCAAATCCAACGAACCCAACACCCACTTCTTCGTTATGAACCCCTCTATCTAGATAATTAACTTGAACATGTTTTTGAAAGTTTTAAAATTTGAATTCAAACATATTTGTATTTGAACTTTGTTTGATCGTAACTTGAGTTATATAACTCCGCTTGAGTTGATTCTTTTTGCAAATCGAAGCTCTTGACCTAAACTTTCTGATAAGGCCAAATTCACCCAATTTTGGTACTGTTAGAAATTGTTTTATGTTGCAAGAGTTATTTGATTGTTTTCAAAGTTCTCCGAGATCTTTTCTTTGATTCTTTTGCATGAGTGTTTATGTATGAAGTTGCTTGCTCACAATAGATTGAACGGAGTGTGACGAGTAGAACTATCAGGAGTTATGAGTGCGAATCATCTTCATCAACAATACAAGTAAGTTCACACATTGATCATACTCTTTTCATACCCAATTTTTATGCATTAGTTACAATCCTCAAACACTGCATGAATAGGATGTGACTAACTTGTGGGTATTGGGAAGTAGATGATAAGGTAGAACCTATTGTCCTGTTTATTACTAAACCCTTGGGAGTTACTTCTACGTTATGCTTATATTGCTATGCTATGCTCGTAGACGTGTTTTGGTTTGAGAGAATCCATGACAGATGTGAGATTGTTAATTAATGGTTCAACTTAAGGTGGCAACTTTAATACACATCTGGGTGGATTGTTGGTTTGGGCACCTGGGGTTATACCAGTGTTGTCCTAGGAGATCATGGGGTTATACCGTGTGATCCTCCTATGGTCCGCCACACAGGCTCAAAGGGATCATAAGATTGTTCATGCTAGAAACTTCCGTGTGCAGCCACAAGCTATTATGGGCTCTAGCATAGTTGAGTAGGTTGCATGACCTCTTCCAGTGGTAGGCTAGCAGATGTAGGGGATGTAGGTTGGTACTATCTACCCAGGGTTAGAGTTATTGCTTCTGAAAGACTATGTCTCAGTCATCCGTTGCTCAAACACCATGTAGTGCGAGAAATCCAACGGAGCAGATCGAGTCTTGTGGGGAAAAGTGCGCAAACCTCTGCAGAGTGTACAAACTAATCATGATTAGTCGTGTCCCCGGTTATGGACATCTTGAGTATCTGGTTCTTGGATTATCATGTTGATCTCGTCACTTTACTTAATTAATTTGTTGGGTTGTTAACTTTTAATTGGGATTAAGTTGGAGTAACCATCTCAATAATTTTCAACAAACTTTGTAGTTAAATAAAATATATTCCTTTGCAGTAGGGAAAAATTGGCTTTATGCAAAAATAAACATAGAGCTTTCCACCAGCCAAATATGCATGTAGTGATAGCTATTATTCATCATTATCCTATGGTGTGAATTTCCAAGTACATTCAATGTACTGACCCTTTGCGGATGCAACGTCTCATGTTGCAGGAATCTTACGACGAGTAAGTGATACGTTAGGGTTACGATTTCTACACTCAACTTTGTCGTTGGTGTTGATGGGAATCCACAACCTTGTTGTTACTTCGGCTATTTGGATTGAGGTAATAGTATTTACGTTACTTTATACATGTGATTTACCTTTGTTATAAAACCTCGAGTACTGTGTGTGTCAGCATACCGATCTAGGGATGACACTTAAGCACAGAGACTGGACCGTCTGAGGTTGGGTCGCTACAAGATGGTATTAGAGCACATGTTGACTGTAGGACGTCACCCCTAGAAACTGGCAAGCCCATAGGAAAGGTTTTCTCTACAACTTCATCTTCAAAAAATATCTATTACCTCTCTTCTCTTCTGAGCTTATTCAAATATCCCCTTTTAGAGAGACTATACCCTTTCCCCTTTTGACCACGAAAAATTCGACTGATGAGACCACTCCAAGAAGGACAAGATATCGGACAACTAAGACCACTTCGGAATGAAGAGGAATTTACCGTGCATTATAATAATGGAAACTACAACAGTTGAAGAATCCGAAGACTAGGAGAATTTGAAGGGCATGTAGAATTTCCGATTCGTATGACTAGGAAGACTATCCTTATGGAACTTGGCAGACTATGGAAGCTGTCAATACCCGAGATCAAGGTATGTCGGAGAAAGACCGGAACATGGAGCATGGGAACTCAAAGTTTTGTCAAGAAAACCCTAAGGCAGGAGATATCAACTATGGAATGATAGCTCATGGAAATGACAAGAGCAAAAACACGGCTATCGGTGATGTCACCGCCCGCTGATGCTATGGCCATCGTGCTGAGTTAAGCATGCATTTCTTAGGAAGGATTGGATGGTAGAAGGCTGATGGAGCACCTATCAGCAAAAGATGCAGTTTTAACCTTAGCTGGTGTATCATCAGGATCTGGAGTAATACATCAAGAATTTTAAGATGGACTTGCAGGAAGTCGTATTTGACAAGGAAGCATTTTGTGAAAAACTCATAACCCAGAAGTTGAAAGTAGCCAAGCTGGAGGAGCAAAACCTCGAGATATCGGAGATTCGTTAGGAACTGAAGGACAGTAGGACCATGGTTCATGCCAAGGATGTTGAAACCCAGAAGTTTGGAACGCAACTACAGAAATATTAAGGGACATCACAAGAGACGTCGCATCAACACAGATGATCTGGCAAAAGAACTTGAGAAGGACAAGCACGATCTGAAGAAACCATCAGAGACATGATCAAGACTTGAAGAGTTTGGCGACTTTTAATATTTATTGAACTTTAGAAGACCAAACCCCTGTTATATACTTACGTTAGATGCGATGTTTGTGAGCTGTCATTTGTTTGATGTTTTCCCGACAGCCACAAAATAAAATCTGTCTTTTCAAAACTATTTGTTTGTATTGTGTGCATCCCTCTCTATCTCGCTTATCCCACCCCAAAACCCTTGGAACCAATAGAGGGTGAATGGAGATGAGCTTATATTTTCTAGAACGATGACTCAATTGGAGACGGACCGATGGATTCATAACATGGAGGATCATATGGATAAAGTATATGGCCCAGCATGCCCTTTAGTTCTTTGAAAGAGGTGCTACTACTTGGTGGAGGATGTACCAAACCATCAATGGATGGCAAGGAGTGACCACTTGGAAAGAATTTAAGCTGTCTATGCTAAAGGTGTCCCAGAAATTCAAGCCTTATGGAAATGATATGAAGAAACCCTGTGCATGCAAGCTGTGTGCTGAAATAGGACACAATCATAAAGAACACAAGGATGAATGCCCTAATTGTGAAGGAAGTCACCTAGCTGAAGAATGCCCAACTAGGCAGATCACTTGTTTCTTGTGTGAGGGAACTACCCACTACCCTGCTCAGTGTCACATTTACCCCATGGTACAAAGAACCATCCAACAAAAGAAAGAAGCAATGAAAGGAGCCCTCATGGAAATTTTAGAAGAACCGGTGATGAAGGAAGATGTCGAGGACACACACAAAGGAAACAGAATTAAAGCCTGCACCAAGTCATGCTATTCATGTGGAGAAGAAGGACACCTCTCCCAAGATTGTCTGAATGGGGACCTAGTAGAATTCCCAACAGAGGAAGTAGAGTATGACCCACAGGAAATAGAAGCCCTTATTGGAATATAAAAGTCCAGGAAGAGAAGTAGATTGGATTCTAGGAAGGACCTGAGTCATATCACCTATTTCAGGTGCAAGGAGTCAGGGCACTACTTCAGCAGTTGCCCAAAAAGGAAGCCGAGGACCCAAGGAGGCTATGTAGTCATAAGGAAACCACGAGACTTGTCGGAAGTAATATGTTTTCGTTGTAATGAAGCAAGGAACTTTGCCAGAGATTGTCTCAAGGAGAAGGAAACTTGTGATAATTAGTTGTGTCTGTAAGAAGTATAGTAGTGGTAGTGAGAACATTTTCCTTTATATTGAGTCGATGAGTTGAGGCATGTAATGGAAAAGCAAGAGATTGTAATCATTGGAGAACCAATAAAGTTAGCATCATTGGTACTGATTGGATTTTATGAGTTGTTACTCTATGAAGAAAGATTTTGACCATTTTCGAGGATATGAGAAACATGGTCTATGGAAGAATTTGTGCATTTCAAGGGTAGTAATACGCTATGAGGACACTTGAACCCTGGAAAAGATAAAGATATTCCACGGAGTGGACTTTGGACAAAGTAAGTACGAGTTTTATCTCGATATGTGGGATATCCCAATAAGTATGAAGGGATGAAGTATTATTGGATATAAAGGAGGTAGGATGTTGGTAAAATGGAGCAATTGTAAATCCATGATGAGTCTGAGTAATCACGTCTTACTTTTGGTACTAATAGAAGGAAGGGAGACAGTACAATTGGATGGATTTAAGAATGCTAGGAAGCTGGATGTTGGAATAATGATCAGTTGCCCCGATGATGATTTCAAGGTTTGCAAGTGATGAGATGGGCCATAACCCACAGGCCCCAGGACCTGCCAAGAAGCAAGCACACTCTTGTTAAAGGAAAAACCCTGGAAGAAGTTACGACCTTATCGACAGTTGTGAAGAACGCTAGATGTTTTGTTTAGCTTGAAGAATCCACGGATTTATCTGAACCCAGTTCGTGGACAAGAGAAATTCTGCAACGCTTGTGAGGATGACCGAGTGTTAGAATGCGAGATTTGCTAAACCAAATACAAGGTAATGATTTGGGTGCGGGATGGATTGATCACCATACCGACTTACTCTTATTATTCCCCTTGCTATGTGGAATGGTAAATCTGAGTGACTTACCCATAGTAGAGAGACGACGATTAAAACCTTGTTTGAACCTTAGAATGGTATGGAAATGTTTCCCCTTGTACAAGGCAGTTGTGGCCAATCGTAGGATATTAGGTGAGGTTCAGCCCAGACCCGTTTTTCTACAGGGACCCAGTCTAATTGTTGGATGACCACCATGAGATATTGACGGTTGTTTAGTTTTGGCACCAGATCTGTCAGCTAAGAATACCTAGTCTCAGAAGGAACTTACTAAGATGGAAGGACAGAAGAGTTGAGGAAAAGGTTATACCCCTACCGGAAGAGCCCAGCGAAGGAATTTTTCCTGAGAATCTGAGAAGACCAACACTGTCAACAATAAGGATGGAGTATATGAGTTTTGATGGAGCCGTAACCATGCTTCTAAGGGTGGTAGCACCCGAGACCCCGGAGATGATCGATGGATTTTGAGAAGACCCCCCCCCCCCACCCAAACCTAACCTATTTCTTTCTAGCCTCTTCGAATCTCGAGGACGAGATTCATTTTAAGGGTTGTAGGTTTGTAACATCCCAAAATTCTCAATTTTGGAATGTTATAAATAGATTTGAATGATTGTTTGATTGTTGTGTGATTGATTGACTGAAAGTGAGTGAAATTGAAACTTTTGAAAGTTAAATCAGAGGGAATAAAAGGACTTTCCCAAACTTTCATTTTTGCATTTATGATCTCCGTGGATTCATATACTATTCATCACAAAATCCTGGAGAGAAGGTAACATGACTTCTTCCATTTAAAATGAAATGGGTTTTTGAAAAGATTTGAATTTTATTTGGAAATATTTTGCAATTCAAAAACTTTAAGCAACTCAATGATTTTCATGAGAGAAGATAAAATGACTTCTTCAAAACATATGAAATATGAGTGGGAGTTTAAAAGAATTAAATTTAAAGTCCTTTTGAAAAATATTTTCAATTTGGAGTTATTTGGGTTTTATTCAAATTATTTTTCTCCAAAAATAAAATATATGAAAAATAGGGTAAAATAATTCCTGCAACTGAAAATTGGAGAGAAATAAATTTGAAATCATTTTGGTATTTTTAAAATGATTTTTATTGGATTTTATTAGAGCAGTAGCACTCTTTGCTTTCTTCGGATTTTTGAGGATTTTATTTGATGCTAGAAAAATGTTCAGGTTGTAGGAAATCCTTTTCAGAAAATTTTGATATATAATATGCCTATATATAGTTTGTATATTTTTGCTTCTTATTTTTTTTTTGTGTTAAAAAAACTCTTCGAACAGTGCCAGGCCGAAGCCCAGCACTTCTCTCTCTCTATCTCTATCTCTCTCTCTCTCTCTCTCTCTCTCTCTCTCTCTCTCTCTCTCTCTCTCTCTCTCTCTCGAGGCCAGCCGGCCCAACCCAGGAGCGGCCTGCGCCCGTGCCCGAATCGCCTCCGCCTCACTCGCCCTCTAGCTCGCCCGTTCGCACGCCGCTTCGCCCAGTCACCGACAGGGGGGTCCACCTTTCGGGACCTTCTCCTATCCGCCGCCGGAGTCCGGCTCCAGCACTCATCGCCAGCGATGCCGTGTCCAGGAGGGACTCCTCTCCCTCTGCCCCCTCGCGCAAGCCGACCCCTACTCCTATTTATACCGCTGCCCGACCCCTCTTCTCTCCTCCTCCCTAGCCACCGCACCCCGCCGCCGCAAATCATCGCCATCGCCGCCGTCGAGCCGATGCAGCCGCTGCTCGCCTCGCCGCCGTCCGTCGCCGACCCCACCGACAACTCCATCGCTCCGCGCCGACCCTCCCCAACATCTCCGCCGTCCTCTACGACCGCCGGGACGCTGCCCCTGATTGGATCCGAGCCGACACCGCCGTCCTTTTCCTCGCCGCCGACGACTCCGCCACCGCGGTAACCGCCACCTCCACCATCCCCGTCCGATCTCGATCCGGCGGCCCAGATCGCTTCTGTTTTTTTTTTTGAATCATTTTCTTTTATTTAGCAAATATTCACTAGTTAAGCCTCTATAGCAAACACTTTCATCTAATAGGTTTCTACTGTGGACGTTCGTCTGATAGTTTTTCTGTCACGAAGCCAGGGACCCAGTTGCAATTATTTTATTTATAGATTAGCCCCTTTTTCAAACGATCGCTACTTTTAAACCGTTTATCCAAATCCAACGAAACCAATGCCCACTTCTTTGTTATGAACCCCTCTATTCAGATAATTAACTTGAACATGTTTTTGAAAGTTCTAAAATTTGAATTCAAACAGATTTGTATTTGAACTTAGTTTGATCGTAACTTGAGTTTTATAACTCCGTTTGAATTGATTCTTTTTGAAAATCGAAGCTCTTGACCTAAACTTTCTGATAAGGCCAAATTCACCCAATTTTGGTACTGTTAGAAATTGTTTTCTGTTGCAAGAGTTATTTGATTGTTTTCGAAGTTCTTTGAGATCTTTTCTTTGATTCTTTTGCATGAGTGCTTATGTATGCAATTGCTTGCTCATGATAGATTGAACGGAGTGTGACGAGTAGAACTATTAGGAGTTATGAGTGCGAATCATCTTCATCAACAGTACAGGCAAGTTCAGACATTGATCATACTCTTTTCATACCTAGTTTTTATGCATTTGTTACAATCCTCAAACACTGCATGAATAGGATGTGATTAACTTGTGGGTATTGGGAAGTAGATGATAAGGTAGAACCTATTGCCCTGTTTGTTACTAAACCCTTGGGAGTTACTTCTACGTTATGCTTATATTGCTATGCTATGCTCGTAGACGTGGTTTGGTTTGAGAGAATCCATGACAGATGTGAGATTATTAATTAATGGTTCAACTTAAGGTGGCAACTTTAATACACATCTGGGTGGATTGTTAGTTTGGGCACCTGGGGTTATACCAGTGTTGTCCTAGGAGATCCCGGTGTTATACCATGTGATCCTCCTATGGTCGACCACCCAGGCTCAAAGGGATCATAAGATTGTTCATGCTAGAAACTTCCGTGTGGAGCCACAAGCTATTATGGGCTCTAGCATAGTTGAGTAGGTTGCATGACTTCTTCCAGTGGTAGGCTAGGAGATGTAGGGGATGTAGGTTGGTACTGTCTACCCAGGGTTAGAGTTATTTCTTCTGAAAGATTGTGTCTCGGTCATCCGTTTCTCAAACACCATGTAGTGCGAGAAATCCAACGGAGGAGATTGAGTCTTGTGGGGAAAAGTGTGCAAACCTCTGCAGAGTGTACAAACTAATCATGATTAGTCGTGTCCCCGGTTATGGACATCTTGAGTATTTGGTTCTTGGATTATCATGTTGATCTCATCACTTTACTTAATTAATATGTTGGGTTGTTAACTTTTAATTGGGATTGAGTTGGAGGAACCTTCTCGATAATTTTCAAAAAAGTTTGTAGTTAAATAAAATATATTCCTTTGCAGTAGGGAAAAATTGGCTTTATGCAAAAATAAACATAGAGCTTTCCACCAGCCAAATATGCATGTAGTGATAGCTATTATTCATCATTATCCTATGGTGTGAATTTGCCAGTACATTCAATGTACTTACCCTTTGTAGCTGCTACGTCTCATGTTGCAGGTATCTTACGACGAGTAAGTGATACGTTAGGGTTACAATTTCTACACTCAACTTTGTCGTTGGTGTTGATGGGAATCCACGACCTTATTGTTACTTCCGCTATTTGGATTGAGGTAATAGTATTTACGTTACTTTATACATGTGATTTACCTCTGTTATAAATCCTCGAGTACTGTGTGTGTCAGCATACCGATCCAGGGATGACACTTAAGCACAGAGACTTGACCATCTGAGGTCGGGTCGCTATATCCACTCCTGGATTACTTTGGTACCTCCCTGCTAAACTAATAGCAAGGCATACATCAGGTCTGGTACACAGGATTGCATACATGATATAGCCTATGGCTGAAGCATAGGGAACACCTTTCATTTTCTCTCTATCTTCTGCAGTGGTCGGACATTGAGTCTGACTCAACTTCACACCTTGTAACACAGGCAAGAACCCTTTCTTTGCTAGATCCATTTTGAACTTCTTCAAAACTTTATCAAGGTATGTGCTTTGTGAAAGTCCAATTAAGCGTCTCGATCTATCTCTATAGGTCTTGATGCCCAATATATAAGCAGCTTCACCGAGGTCTTTCATTGAAAAACTCTTGTTCAAGTATCCTTTTATGTTATCCAGAAATATGTCATCCACCAGGTCAAAAAAACAATATGTCATCCACATATAATATTAGAAATGCTACAGAGCTCCCACTCACTTTCTTGTAAATACAAGCTTCTCCAAAAGTCTGTATAAAACCATATGCTTTGATTACACTATCTAAACGTTTATTCCAACTCCGAGATGCTTGCACCAGTCCATAAATGGATCGCTGGAGCTTGCACACTTTGTTAGCATCCTTTGGATCGATAAAACCTTCATGTTGCATCATATACAACTCTTCTTCCAGAAATCCATTCAGGAATGCAGTCTTTACATCCATTTGCCAAATTTCATAATCATAAAATGCAACAATTGCTAACATGATTCGGACGGACTTAAGCATCGCTACGAGTGAGAAGGTCTCATCGTAGTCAACTCCTTGAACTTGTCGAAAACCTTTTGCAACAAGTCGAGCTTTGTAGACAGTAACATTACCGTCAGAACCAGTCTTCTTCTTGAAGATCCATTTATTCTCGATGGCTTGCCGGTCATCGGGCAAGTCAACCAAAGTCCACACTTTGTTCTCATACATGGATCCCATTTCAGATTTCATGGCCTCAAACATTTCGTGGAATCTGGGCTCATCATCGCTTCCTCATAGTTCGTAGGTTCGTCATGGTCAAGTAATGTGACCTCCAGAACAGGATTGCCATACCACTCTGGTGCGGATCTTACTCTGGTTGGCCTACGAGGTTCGGTAGTAACTTGATCTGAAGTTACATGATCATCATCATTAGCTTCCTCACTAATTAGTGTATGAATCACAGGAACAGATTTCTGTGATGAACTACTTTCCAATAAGGGAGCAGGTACAGTTACCTCATCAAGTTCTACTTTCCTCCCACTCACTTCTTTCGAGAGAAACTCCTTCCCTAGAAAGGATCCATTCTTAGCAACGAATGTCTTGCCTTCGAATTTGTGATAGAAGGTGTACCCAACAGTCTCCTTTGGGTATCCTATGAAGACACATTTCTCTGATTTGGGTTCGAGCTTATCAGGTTGAAGCTTTTTCACATAAGAATCGCAGCCCCAAACTTTAAGAAATGACAACTTGGGTTTCTTACCAAACCACAGTTCATAAGGTGTCGTCTCAACGGATTTAGATGGTGCCCTATTTAACGTGAATGCAGCCGTCTCTAAAGCATAACCCCAAAACGATAGCGGTAAATCAGTAAGAGACATCATAGATCGCACCATATCTAATAAAGTACAATTACAATGTTCGGATACACCATTACGCTATGGTGTTCCGGGTGGCGTGAGTTGCGAAACTATTCCGCATTGTTTCAAATGATTTTCCACTTCACTCTGAAATTCTTTGAACATTTCAAATGTTTCAGACTTATGCTTCATCAAGTAGATATACCCATATCTGCTCAAATCATCTGTGAAGGTGAGAAAATAACGATACCCGCCGTGAGCCTCAACATTCATCGGACCACATACATCCGTATGTATGATTTCCAACAGATCGATTGCTCGCTCCATTGTTCCGGAGAACGGCGTTTTAGTCATCTTGCCCATGAGGCATGGTTCGCAAGTACCAAGTGATTCCAAAAGTCCATCAGAATGGAGTTTCTTCATGCGCTTTACACCAATATGACCTAAACGGCAGTGCAACAAATATGTTGCACTATCATTATCAACTCTGCATCTTTTGGCTTCAATATTATGAATAGGTATGTCACTACTATCGAGATTCAACAAAAATAGACCACTCTTCAAGGGTGCATGACCATAAAAGATATTACTCACATAAATAGAACAACCATTATTCTCTGATTTAAATGAATAACCGTCTCGCATCAAACAAGATCCAGATATAATGTTCATGCTTAACGCTGGCACCAAATAACAATTATTCAGGTCTAAAACTAATCCCGAAGGTAGATGTGGAGGTAGCGTGCCGACTACGATCACATCGACTTTGGAACCATTTCCCACGTGCATCGTCACCTCGTCCTTAGCCAATCTTCGCTTAATCCGTAGTCCCTGTTTAGACTTCCAAATATTAGCAACAGAACCAGTATCAAATACCCAGGCACTACTGCGAGCATTAGTAAGGTACACATCAATAACATGTATATCACATATACCTTTGTTCACCTTGCCATCCTTCTTATCCTCCAAATACTTGGGGCAGTTCCGCTTCCAGTGACCAGTCCCTTTGCAGTAGAAGAACTCAGTCTGAGGCTTAGGTCCAGACTTGGGCTTCTTCACTTGGGCAGCAACTTGCTTGCCGTTCTTCTTGAAGTTTACCTTCTTCCCTTTACCCTTTTTCTTGAAACTAGTGGTCTTGTTGACCATCAACACTTGATGCTCTTTCTTGATTTCTACCTCCGCAGCCTTTAGCATTGCAAAGAGCTCGGGAATTGTCTTATCCATCCCCTGCATATTATAGTTCATCACGAAGCTCTTGTAGCTTGGTGGCCGTGATTGAAGAATTCTGTCAATGACACTATCATCAGGAAAATTAACTCCCAGTTGAATCAAGTGATTGTTATACCCAGACATTTTGAATATATGCTCACTGACAGAACTATTCTCCTCCATTTTGCAGCTGTATAACTTATTGGAGACTTCATATCTCTCAATTCGGGCATTTGCTTGAAATATTAACTTCAACTCCTAGAACATCTCATATGCTCCATGATGTTCAAAACGTCGTTGAAGTCCCGGTTCTAAGACGTAAAGCATGGCACACTGAACTATCGAGTAGTCATCAGTTTTGCTCTGCCAGACGTTCATAACATCTAGCGTTGCTCCTGCAGCGGGTTTGGCACCTAGCGGTGCTTCCAGGATGTAATTCTTATGTGCAGCAATGAGGATAATCCTCAAGTTACGGACCCAGTCCGTGTAGTTGCTACCATCATATTTCAACTTAGCTTTCTCTAGGAACGCATTAAAATTCAACGGAACAACAACACGAGCCATCTATCTACAACAACATAGACATGCAAAATACTATCAGGTACTAAGTTCATGATAAATTGAAGTTCAATGAATCATATTACTAAAGAACTCCCACTTAGATAGACATCCCTCTAATCATCTAAGTGATCACGTGATCCATATCAACTAAACCATGTCCGATCATAACGTGATATGGAGTAGTTTTCAATGGTGAACATCACTATGTTGATCATATCTACTCAATGTTGGGGATATCGCTTATCGCGAACTTATCGGTCGACCCATGATAAGGGGTAAATCGCCTGTTTATCGACATATCGTCCAATTTATCACTGTATCTGCTGATTTATCGGCCAATTTATCTTATCGGTCAGACACCGATAAGCGATAAATCGGTCGATTTATCAGAATATCAAAAGATATCTTGAACAGTGTATCTACTATATGATTCATGCTCGACCTTTCAGTCTTAGTGTTCCGAGGCCATATCTGCATATGCTAGGCTCGTCAAGTTTAACCCGAGTATTCTGCGTGTGCAAAACTGGCTTGCACCCGTTGTATGTGAACATAGAGCTTATCACACCCGATCATCACGTGGTGTCTCGGCACGACAAACTTTCGCAACGGTGCATGCTCAAGGAGAACAGTTGTACCTTGAAATTTAGTGAGAGATCATCTTATAATGCTACCGCCGAACTAAGCAAAATAAGATGCATAAAGGATAAACATCACATGCAATCAATATAAGTGATATGATATGGCCATCATCATCTTGTGCCTTTGATCTCCATCTCCAAAGCACCATCATGATCACCATCGTCACCGGCGTGACATCTTGATCTCCATCGTAGCATCATTGTCGTCTCGCCAACTATTGATTCTACGACTATCTCTACCGCTTAGTGATAAAGTAAAGCAATTACATGGCGATTGCACTTCATACAATAAAGCGACAAACATATGGCTCCTGCCAGTTGCAGATAACTTTGTTACCAAACATGATCATCTCATACAATAAAATTTAGCATCATGTCTTGACCATATCACATCACAACATGCCTTCCAAAAACAAGTTAGACGTCCTCTACTTTGTTGTTGCAAGTTTTACGTGGCTGCTACCGGCTGAGTAAGAACCGTTCTTACCTACGCATCAAAACCACAATGATTTTTCGTCAAGTGTGTTGTTTTAACCTTCAACAAGGACCGGGTGTAGCCACACTCGATTCATCTAAAGTTGGGAAAAATGACACCCGCCAGCCACCTGTGTGCGAAGCATGTTGGTAGAACCAGTCTCGCGTAAGCATATGCGTAATGTCAGTCCCGGCCGCTTCATCCAACAATACCGCCAAATCAAAGTATGACATGCTGGTAAGCAGTATGACTATTATCGCCCACAACTCATTTGTGTTCTACTCGTGCATATAACATCTACGCATAAACCTGGCTCGGATGCCACTATTGGGGAACGCAGTAATTTCAAAAAAAAATCCTACGCACACGCAAGATCATGGTGATGCATAGCAACGAGAGGGGAGAGTGTAGTCCACGTACCCTCTTAGACCATAAGCGGAAGCGTTATGACAACGCGGTTGATGTAGTCGTACGTATTCATGATCCGACCGATCCTAGTACCGAAAGTACGGCACCTACGCCATCTGCACACGTTCGGCTCGGTGACGTCCCACGAACTCTCGATCCAGCTGAGTATCGAGGGAGAGCTTCGTCAGCACGACGGCGTGATGACAGCGATGATGAAACTACCAGCGCAGGGCTTCGCCTAAGCACTGCAACAATATGGCCGGGGTGGATTATGGTGGAGGGTTGCACCGCACACGGCTAAGATATCAATGATCAACGTGTGTGTCTATGGGGTGCCCCCTCCCCCGTATATAAAGGAGTGGAGGAGGGGGGAGGGCCGGCCCTCTATGGCGCGCCCTAGAGGAGTCCTACTCCCACCGGGAGTAGGATTCCCCCCTTCCCTAGTTGGACTAGGAGAGAAGGAAGGGGGAGAGAGGGAGGAAGGAAAGGGGGCGCCCCCTCCTAGTCCAATTCGGACCAGAGGGGGAGGGGGCGCGCGGCCTGCCCTGGCTGCCCCTCTCTCTCCACTAAAGCCCATTAGGGCCCATATACTCCCTGGGGGGTTCCGGTAACCCCCCGGTACCCCGGTATATGCCCGAACTCTCTCGAAACCTTTCTAATGTCCAAACATAGTCATCCAATATGACGACCTTTATGTCTCGACCATTTTGAGACTCCTCGTCATGTCTGTGATCATATCCGGGACTCCGAACTACCTTCGGTACATCAAAACTCATAATACCGATCGTCACCAAACGTTAAGCGTGCGGACCGTATGGGTTCGAGAACTATGTAGACATGCCCGAGACTTATCTCTGGTCAATAACCAATAGCGGAACCTGGATGCTCATATTGGTTCCTACATATTCCACGAAGATCTTTATCGGTCAAACCGCATAACAACATATGTTGTTCCCTTTGTCATCGGTATGTTACTTGCCCGTGATTCGATCGTCGGTATCTCAATACCTAGTTCAATCACGTAACTGGAAAGTCTCTTTACTCGTTCTGTGATGCATCATCCCTCAACTAACTCATTAGTCACATTGCTTGCAAGGCTTATAGTGATGTGCATTACCGAGAGGGCCCAGAGATACCTCTCCGACAATCGGAGTGACAAATCCTAATCTCGATCTATGCCAACTCACCAAGTACCATCGGAGACACCTATAGAGCACCTTTATAATCACCCAGTTACGTTGTGATGTTTGGTAGCACACAAAGTGTTCATCCGGTATTCGGGAGTTGCATAATTTCATAGTCATAGGAACTTGTATAAGTCATGAAGAAAGCAATAGCAACATACTAAATGATCAAGTTCTAAGCTAACGGAATGGGTCAAGTCAATCACATCATTCTCTAATGATGTGATCCCGTTATCAAATGAAAACTCATGTCTATGGCTAGGAAACTTAACCATCTTTGATTCAACGAGCTAGTCAAGTAGATGCATACTAGTGACACTCTGTTTGTCTATGTATTCACACATGTACTAAGTTTCCGGTTAATACAATTCTAGCATGAATAATAATCATTTATCATGATATAAGGAAATATAAATAACAACTTTATTATTGCCTCTAGGGCATATTTCCTTCAGTAACTCCTCTTTTACCCGTTGTAATCTCTACTTAAACATGGTGCTCAACGCTATATATTATCTCCCAATGATGTATGGCTATCCTATGATGTTTGAGTAGATCCCTTTTTTCCTATGGGTTAATTGATGATCGTGATTCGTTTGAGCTGCATGTTTTATTATTGGTGTTGTCCTATGGTGCTCTCCGTGTCGTGCAAGCGTGAGGGATCCCCGCTGTAGGGTTTGCCGTATGTTCATGATTTGCTTATGGTGGGTGGCGTGAGTGACAGAAGCACAGACCCGAGTAAGTAGGTTGTTTGCGTATGGGAGTAAAGAGGACTTGATACTTTAATGCTATGGTTGGGTTTTACCTTAATGATGTTTAGTAGTTGTGGATGCTTGCTAGAGTTCCAATCATAAGTGCATATGATCCAAGAAGAGAAAGTATGTTATCTTATGTCTCTCCCTCAAATAAAATTGCAATAATGATTACCGGTCTAGTTATTGATTGCCTAGGGACAAATAACTTTCTTGTGACAAAAAACTCTTTACTAAGACTAACTTAGTTATTTCTTTATCTAAACAGCCCCTAGTTTTTATTTAGGCGCTCTTTATTATCTTTCAAACCTATCCAACAACACCTGCAAAGTACTTCTAGTTTCATACTTGTTCTAGGTAAAGCGAACATTAATCGTTCGTAGAGTTGTATCAGTGGTCAATAGAACTTGAGGGAATATTTGTTCTACCTTTAGCTCCTCGTTGGGTTCAACACTCTTACTTATCGAAAGAGGATACAATTGATCCCCTATACTTGTGGGTTATCAAGACCTTTTTCTGGCGCCGTTGCTGGGGAGCAATAGCATGGGGTGAATATTCTCGTTTGTGCATGTTTGCTTTATCACTAAGTAGTTTTTACTTTCTGTTATAAGTTGTTCTCTATCTTTAGTTATGGGTAGGAAACACAAAATACCAAAAAAAATATTTGTACCTATTAAACCAATGGTTGAAGAACCACCCAAAATCTATCATACTGCTGAAGCTTTTT
>CM038681.1:526132694-526306692 GCA_021605205.1 Aegilops longissima | reverse complement strand
TCAATCGGCCTCCCACGAGCTCCGTGCGTCATTAACAGACAAGAGAGAGGAATGGCATGATGATGGCCGCCGGGCGGCGAGCTGCCTGCCATTATCCCCACGACAAGCTGGCGTCATTAGAAGCGACTACGATAACCCGGCCGGCAAGACCCGCCCGTGGTGACAAGCTGACCCCTATCTTTGGACCGTCGGCGGGCCCCGGAGTCGGCGGAGAAGCTGACTTAAGAGGCCAGCGGCTAGGACCAGCCACGGATTACCGACGTACCCGAAGTAGGCCTATATAAACCCCGGGGCACCCATACAAAGGTTGGAACCTAGTAGTTAGACACACACATAGAGGGAAGAGGAGGAGCTAGCCTTGCTCTTCTCCTTCCTCACCCGAACAGCTCAAGGAAATCTTGTACTCACTTTGCCATAGTGATCATGCGGGACCCAGAGGAGCAGCGATAGGGGTGTTATCTCCTGGAGAAACCACTGAAGCTGGGTAAGATTCGGCGAGGCGTGCATGCCTTCGCCTCATCCGTTTCGAGGCACCGCGGCGTTCTACGCCCCTCCATGATAAGCCATCCTTTGGCATATGTCGCACCAACCCCGACCTTTAGGCGCCCAGGTGGGGCTAGGTGCACCGTCGTCGGAGACACGCCTGCGGGCAGGAACCCTCTTCCTCCCACGGCGGCGCAAGAGCCGGCCCGGCGCCCGAGAGGTTTTGCGTCTGCGCTGCATGGCGCTGAGGTCCTTTCTTGCGGCAAGCTGCCTCGCCGAACTTGTCGGCGAGGTTAGCCTCAAGCGAGCTTGCATCCAAGCCTTGACGCAGACGGCCCCGATAACCTCCTCGCGGGCCTCCTCGGCAGCTCCGTCGCGGGCGAAGCACTGCGTCGACACGAGTCCGTGAAACTCCACCACCCGATCTTTGATGCGACTCGACACCGCGTCACTCGCGTTCCCCTTAGCGTGGTGGTATATGGCGAAACGCTCCCTCGGCGGCGGGCGGCGGCGGAAGCTTACCGTCCGCGAGGTGCTCACGTCGCCGATCCTGGCCGAGCCTTCCGATGAGGGAGCTCGTGACCCTCTCGGCGGATCCTGCAAGACCTAACGCGCCTATTCCGAAAACGCCCGGCGCTGGGGCCTGAAGCGCGCGCCTCCAGCTCCTCGTGGGCACAAAGAAGATGGCAAGCATGAGGCGGCATCGAAGCCTACTGGCCGAGATGGATCGCGCGATGGGCGGCTCACCCGGCTCCGGCCCAGGCCTAGCCGCCTGGCGGTCGGTCCAGCCAGCGGCGTAGCCATCGCCAACCTGTTTGGGGCCAATCGCCCGATGTGCACACCAGCGGAGAACATCCGCGCCGCCCGTAGCGGCGGCGTATTTAGCTGGATAACGAAGCGAGGCGCCGCTGATGATGGAAGCGAGTCCAGCAGCTCCTCGGCGGCTGCTGCTGTGAAAGTGATTGGCTGCCACCGCGAAAAGCCGCGCGACAACACGGCGACTGCCTCCCCGCGAGATCGGTAGCGGCGTCTCGGACGCCGGCGGCGGCGTCGTGGCGTAAAAAACAAGGACCCGCTATCAGCCATAGCGGACTCACATCTCCATCGAGTGTGATGAAGCTGGCCGCCAAGAAGCGGTGGAGTGGCGGGCGACTATCTGCCTCCACCTCCCGCGAGAGAAAGGTGAGTCTCCCGCCACCCGTCGAGCATCCGACTATCGGCGACCGCCTTGGCGCCGAGAGGAGTCGAACAAGCAGCGCCCGCCACGGATCGGCGACTCCACCGATCCTGGCGCTGCGGAAGAAGGCGAGTTGAGCCGCCCCTGTTTGGACCTCGCATCCGAGGCCCCCCTTCCCGGAGGTTCACACTCCCGAGATCGCCCAAATACACCGCGCCGTGAAGCGGGAGGACCAGGCTAGTGGACTACTCCACGGCCGTCGGCGCATACAAGCGGCAACAAGCGTGTTGCCGTAAAGTATATTCCCCTCATGCTCCGGGCACGGCCGGACATGGTTGAACAACTTGAGCCCCGCAGCATCAACAGCTGGGTCGACTTTGCCGAGGCCTTCATCCGCAACAGCGAGCACATACTGGCGACCTCCCAAGCCTGCCAACTTTCCTTGTGTGTGCAAGGCCCCAGCAAGTCTACTCGCGACTACCTCACCTTGGGCCAAGCTCCGGAACTCCTGCGAGGTGTCCACGAGGTTGAGCAATCAGTACTTCACATGCAGGTGCAGAGAGGCACCCTCCTCAAGCGCAAGCTCGCTGCGGCGAGCGAGACCCTCGGCGAGGCTGCTGATCATAGCGAGACAAATGCGCCATGCCGACTCCTCCATGAAGTGGAGATCAAAGTCAGTCTTGGCCAGCAAGCTGGCTCCTCGAGGCTCCCAGAACTCCGGCTTGTGACACCGGTCGGCGGCAGCAGAATGATCCTGGCGCAAGGCCCGCAGCGGCTTCCAACAACTGCGGGTGGCGGCGAGTCGAACCAACAGCGGAAGGGCAGCCTCTCCCCTGGCGTGAAAAGCGGCAAGTCCAAGCGGTTGCGGCCTTCTCTTCTGACAGACTCTGGATGGACCTGCAAGTTCCATAGCGGTAGCGGCGTCGAACCCACACCACCGGAAGTGCCAGCTGGCTCACCGGGATCGCCAAGGGAGGCGGCCTCATCCCTCCCCTTTCTTTGGGCGCCTCCTCCACCACGCCCTGACAGCCCGGCTTCCGAGGCCGTCGGCCTTGATACAAAACGAGTACCGAGCATGGAGCCTATGTAGTGTTCACGGTGTGGCGACAATCGCGCGGCGGCAGCGGCAGAAAGTGAATGCGTAGCATCGAGATACTCGAATTCATGCGGGTTCGAGAAACCTATCGGTTGGAGCCGAGCTGATCACCCGAGTGATGCGAATCGAGGCTCTCGCTGGTCTTGGGAGCCCCCTTGCTGCGGATAGGCGGGCGGCTCGCTTCTCGCTAGTGTTGATGAAGCGGAGGTAGCAGCATCAACATCGTGTACAAGGATACAATGGAGAAGTTAGGAATCAAGCAAAACAGCTTCAACCACAGACGAATTTGTGTTCCACGGAATTCTACGGCCTTTCCCTGCTCACCGGTCGGCAAGATCGATGAGCGTCCTCTTTGGGACAAAGATCACTTCGCCGAGAGCCGGTCTGGTTTGAAGTGGTGGACCTCAGCCCATACCATGCTGCCTTGGCGGCCTGCTCTGGCCAAGTTCATGGCGATCCCCATCGCCTACCTCAAGATGAAGATGCCGAGTACCAAGGGATTCTGACCATAGCGGCGACTCTGATCGTCGCCTATCAGCTTGAAGCGATCGGTGGCGAGTCCACAGTGATCGCAGCTAAGTAGTGGCTTCTTGATCGGGTTGTGGCAATGGCCCCTAAAGACATGCGGAGTGTACCACGGGAATTCGCCGAGCACAAGTTACATGTCGATCAGATGTGAAGCCCGTCGAGCAGCCCTTGGCGCCGCTGTCGGAGAGAAAAGAAGAGTTGTTGGAGAAGAGATAGCCCGGCTCCTGTAGGCGGTTTCATCATGGAAGTGTTCTTTCTAGAGTGGTTAGCGAACCGGTCTTGGTACTAAAGAAGAACAAGCAGTGGCGGATGTGTATTGACTACACAAGCCTCAACAAAGCCGCCCCAAGGACCTGTTCACTTTGCGAGAATTGATCGGTGATAGACTCGAGAGCGGATGCGAGCTGTTGAGCTTCTTAGATGCATACTCGGGATATCACGGATCAAGCTAAACCGGCGTTGGGCGAAGACCGCCTTCATCATGCCATTTGGAGTCTTACGCTGCACGACCATGACGTTCGCTTGAGGAATGCGGCGCCACCTTTCAGCGTTGCATGCAGAAGTGCCTCCTCAAGCAGCTCGGCAGAAACGCCCATGTTTACGTGGATGACATGGTGGTGAAGACGGAGAAGCGAGGAATGCTGTTGGAAGACCTCAAGGAGACCTTTGAAAATCTGCGCCGATTCGAGATCAAACTCAACCGGAGAAGTCGTCTTGAATTACCGGCCGGCCAGCTCCTTGGTTTCCTGGTCTCTGAGCAGCGGCATAGAGTGCAACCTGTGAAGATCAAAGGCAATCGAAAGGATGGAAGTACCGCCCGATCGCTAGATGTGCAAAAGTTCACGGCTGCTTGGCGTCCATCGGCCGATTCATCGGCCGGTGAGAAAGCTCTTCCTCTATACCAGCTCATGAAGAAGACCACCTTCTTCATGGAACTCAAAGCGGATGACTTTTCTCGGTTGAAGAAAATGCTGCTTCTCCCCGATCTTTGGCTCCGACTCAAAGGCCCATGCTCCTGTATATTACCACCACCGGCGGGGTAGTCGGCCTGATCATTGTAGTTGAGCATAAGGAGGAAGGCAAGGCGCTACATCCGAAGACGGTATATTACTGACGAAGTATTGTCAACCTCCAGCGAACTACCCCACTACGGAAAGATGTGTTCTGGCGTGCACTTTGCCGCCAATAAGTTGAAGCCTTACTTTCAAGAGCATCCAATCACCGTGGTTTCACGGCCCCACTAGCGAGAGATCAGCGGGCCGAGATGCTTCGGCCGAGTGGCCAAATGGGCCATAGAGTTGGCCCCCTACACCATCTATTACCAGCCCTGCACGCCATCAAGTCACAAGCAGGCCGACTTCCTCGTCATTGGGCGAGATCGATACCCTGCCGCGGTGCAGACTCCACCATTGGTGGATGCATTTCGATGACTCAAGATGCGCACCAGCTTGGGAGCAGCGTGGTCCTCACTTCCCAAAGGCGACAAGCTCAAGTGCAGCGCAGATCCATTTCGCCGCCTCCAACAACGTTGCCCGAATCTGGCGCTCATTCACGAACTCCGGCTTGCCAAAGAGCTTGGCATTCACGGATCTGTGTTATGGCGACTCCGACTTGGTGGTCAACGGTCATCCGCAACGAGGGGCGTAAAGATGCAAATATGGCGAGCTACCGTTTCTGGTACAGCAGTGAGTGGATATTTTGAGGGTGCGAGTTCCTCCACGTGCCAAGAAAGCGACAGCGACCAGCGGACACCACTGGCAAAAATCGGCTCCACCGCCCGGTAATACCATCAGGCATCGCCCTTCAGCGCCTCCTCAAGCCATCTGTCAAGCCGTCACCAGATTCAGACTCCATTTTTGTGCCGGCTCCCCCTGAAGAAGTCGGATCCGTCTCCAAAGCCTCAGCAGATGGCACAAGAATCCTTGTAGACGCCCCCAAGAACGCGGCAGTCGAAGCCGGCCCGGGGACTTCAGAACCCGGCCCGGGGACTACGGCGACCATTGCGAAGACTCCAGCACTTGGCCCGGGGACTGCGCCAGTCGGCCCGGGGACTTCTTCAACCCAGCAAGCTGCTGTGGACTCCAACCGCCGCCTCCCAGCCTAGCCGCCCTCGTCCAAGTAGCAGTACTGGCAGTCGAAGAAATAGCAGCTCCCTCATGGGCCCAGCCCATCCTGAAGTTCTTAGGAAGCGGAGAGCTACCAACCGATGAGACCTTGGCTCGGCAAGTGCAACGCCGAGCAGCAACCTACTATAGTCAGCAGAGAGCTGGTCGGTAGCGGCGTCCTTTGGTGTCTACGGGCGCTGCGTCGAGTCGAGCAAGGCAAGCAATTCTGAAGACATCCATCGAGGCGAGTGTGGCCATCATGCAGCCTCAAGAGCACTTTCGTCGCCAAAGCCTTCCGACCACGGTTTCTTGTCCGACTGCCTAGAAGAGGCCAAGGAATTAGTTCAAAAATTCAAGGGTGCCGGTGTTCCGCTCCAAGCCGCCGGTAAACCGCACTCAAGACTATCCCCATCGCTGGCCCTTTGCTGTTTGAGGCTGGACATGGTGGGACCATTCAAAATGGCACAAGGCGGCCTAACTCACTTACTTGTCGCGGTGGACAAGTTCACCAAGTGGATAGAAGCCCTGTTCAAGAATTCATCCGATTAACCAGTTAACTTGCCGATTAATCCCTACTCATCGGGTCACCGAGTAGCTGATAAACCGAAAAATCGTCCAGATTAATTGATTAAATGGCGATTAACTTGCCGATTAGCGATTAATTCCCTACTAAGCTAGCATAGCGAGCAGCTACCGATTAACGATTTCCTCAACAATGGATAGAAGCAAAACCCATCAAAAGTTGAATGGTCCTACTTGGTGACTTTCATCGCCGACATCACGACTCGATGCGGCGTACCACAGCATCATCACCGACAATGGCACAAATTTTGCCAAAGCGCCTGGCTCGTTTACGTATGCGCAAGGCATCGGCTGGACTTAGCGTCCGTTGCCCACCCGCGATCAAGCGGCGGGTGGAAGCGGCGAACGGCCTCATCTGTCGGCATCAAGCCTCGTTGGTCGAACCATTGGAAGCGTTAGGCGGTACATTGGATTGAGAATTGCCGGCCGTCCTCTGGAGTCTGCGCCGCGACTCCAAACAAGTCGGCGGCTTCACACCTTCTTCCTCGTCTCGGTTGCGAAGCCGTCGCCATAGCGAATATAGAGTTTGACTCCCGTGAGTCACCATGTACACCAAAGAGAGCGCGAAGAAGCACGTCAAGGCGGCGTCGATCTCTTTGGAAGAGGGCGGCTGTTGGCACTTAGCGGTCCGGCATCTACCAGCGAGCCTGCGCGCTACTACAACAAGAAGGTCAAGCCAAGATCATTCCTAGAGGCGACCTTGTGCTCGGCTGATCCGGTGAACAGCCGGCCGGCCTAAGCTGTCGGCGCCTTGGAAAACCCATTCATCATCAGCAAAGTGCCGAACAGCGACTCCTACTACTGATCGGCCTTTCGAAGCCCGAGCACGCAAGAGGGCGACTCCGGCAAAGAGACGAAACGGCCATGGAATCTGAATCTCCTCAAAAATTTTCGATTGATGCGGTATGTACCACGCCACCCTTTGTGTTTAAAGTACCAAAACTTCGCCCCGAGATGAGCTGGGGACTGCCCTCTTTGTTGTGCGTATGATAAGAATTATGCCTTTGAGTATGTTACTCTTTGTTATGCTATTTGGCACGGGCTCGATTAATCGGCCGGGGACTCGCCATGCTGGGCTATGAAATGCTTCTGCGGTCGGACAAGTAATGTCTTGATTGCCTAAAGCCGTCTCTGTCGAAGCCGCAGCTTTCGTGAAGCGACTATTTAGTGGGCAGGAGTAAGGAAGAGCAGCGCTCACGAAAAAATGGCTAAGGACCTAAAGCATAAACATAGTTTAAATCGGCTTCCAGCCCGTTTTGTAAAACCGACTCTTAAGTGAGTCGACTTGCCGCTTCTACTCAACATACTGACTCTAAAAATGGCCAAGTACTTGCCTTCTCAAGGTAGCCAAGCACTTGACCTGAGGCGGCAGATCCATGAGCAGTTCCCGATGGGCAAAGCGGCAAATAAGGGAAAGGCGGCAAAGGAAAAAGCCGCAAGAGCAATAAGCAAGGAAAGATAAAATTAGAATAATATTTACACAGCTTAGGCCCTTGGCGGATCTTGAACAGAAGTTGAGAATACACCCATGGGTGGGGTGTGTCTTGAATTAACAAGTTCTTTTAAAGACTAGCAAAGCAGATAAAATAAAAGGCAAGGCAGCGGCCTAAGCGTGGAGATGGGGTCGGAGGCGGAGGCGGCAAGCGGCGTCGAGCCCAGGCGGCTGGCCGATCTCGGCTTTGATCGGCTCCCGGCGATGCCGCCAGACAAGCGCGACTTCGTTCTTTGGGCGTGATCGAGCTGAGGTTAGTCGCCCTCCGTCTTCAGGCGCCTCCATGTCGTCTCCGTCCTCCGCCTCGTCTTCCTCCTCGGGCTGGAGTCGATCACCTCCGCCGAATCCTCGTCGTGGTCCGGGTTCATCCCGAACCACTCGTGGCGCCTCCCCACCACCTCGGCTTTGCTCGAGGGGCGAAAGGCGCTGGTGTCCGTGTAGTCGGCAATCGCCGCCGCGACGCTCGGCGAGGCGTCCTCGCGACCAGCTACTCCGCTGGGCCTCGACCGGGCGCGGCCAGCGGTCAGATCAGCCACAGATACCACGCCTTGAGCGAACTCGGGGCTCGGCGAACTCCAGCCGAGCAGCGGAACCGTTCCAGCCTCAAGGCGGCCAGCCAGCGACCTCCGGCCGGTCGGCGGTCGGTGAGAATCATAAAACCGGCATGTCCGGCCACAAAGCAGCGATCGCTGGCGCGACACAGCTGAAGCCGGCGCAACATCCGATGGGCGGCGCGCAGAGCGAGCCTCAATGCTCGGAGATGCTCGTCAAGGGTCGAGGCGTTGGCTGCGATCTCAGCACCACCCACCCTTTTCAAGGCCTCGCGATCAGCCTCGATAAGCGATTGGCGCTGCGTGTGACCGGGAAGAAGTCGCCAAGAAGAAGAAGAAGCAAGTCGAAAAAAGCGAGTCGGCGACCCATAGTCGGCGACCCAAAAGAAGAAGTAAAAGCAAACTCACCATCGATGATGTCCTCGATTTAGTGGAAGCGGAGGTTAGCGGCCTTCCTTGTAGGTCCAGGAGGCGCTTCGCTCTAAAACTCGGCCGGAGGTGGCCTCTTTCTTCTCCGCCTCGTCTGCGCCGCCTTAAGCAGCTCATACGCTCCGCCACCTGCATAGCCCGCAGGTCGCTCGTGGCGAGCTTGCTGCCTCCTCCTCCTTAAGCGCGCAAGGTGGTGTTGGCCGTACCCAGCTGCCGAAGAGTGGCGGTGGCCTCTGAAGAATAAAAAAGAAGAAGGGGCCTTGCGAAGTGCGTCGGCTAAGAAGGTCGCCGGAAGATCCGGCCATTGCTGCAGCGATCGCCCGAATCTCGGGGACTACAGCCAGCAGCTGCCACCAGCCTTCGCCCAAGAAGAAAACTCACCTTGGCTCCTCGCCAAGTCGGCGATCCGCTTGCTCAGCTCCTCAATGTTGCGGTTGAAGGCAGTGGCGCGGAGGTTGTGATACTCTGCGACAAGAGTTTGAGACTAAGGTAAAATTTGGAAGCCAGCAAATAGAGTTCGAGCCGCTTTGCTTTCGGCCGCCCGAAACTCGGGACTACACCAGTGGGTCTGGCGCCTCTACGAAGAAGGGCAAAAAATTCAAAGAAGAAACTTACCCGCACGGCGGCTCGCGATGCCAGGTGCGCCTTGGAGCAGTTCTGGATGGCCTCGCCCTCGGCTCGCAGCTTCACCTGGACGTCCAGGAGCGTAGTGTTCAGCGGGCCTGTGCCGCCTCCTCGCACCCACCCAATGGGCCCGGCGCTTGTCGCCTCGGCATCTGGAATGGCCGAGCTAGCGGCGCCGGTCTCCATGGGGCGCGGCACCGAAGTCGCTTTCTCAAGACGGCGTCGCGCTGGCGAGGCGACCTGAAGAAACAGCTTCGCCACGGCCTCTTCGTCGGTCGGCAGCACAGGCGGGTCCGCCGGCTCTTTGCCTCGCGCGCTCTCGGACTACGGTGGAGGCGGCGGGGGTGGCTCGGCCGTGCCCCATAAGGAGGCCTCGCCGCCTTCCTTCTCTGCGACGGGGACCTCACCGCCGACTCCCTCCGTCTGCCCCGTGAACTCCGGGCGGCGGCCCAGAGCTTAGCGAGGGTGACGAGCAGCGGCCCGGAGGCCGCGGCCTCCTCGGCTTCGCCTCTTGGCTGCAGCGGCGGCCCGACCTCCTCCAGCTTCTTCGGCGGAAGCCGCCGCCTTCTCAGCCTCCGCCTTCTCTAGGCAGGTGGCCTCCTCCTCGTCGCGCTTCTCCTCAGCGTTCTGCTCCGTCGCCTCCGGGGCTGACGCGGATCAATCCGTCAGTATTGGCGGGCGTCTCTTCCGACCCCATGACGGGCGGCGGTGACCCTCTCCAAGGTGAGGGAGCCACGATGAAAAAAAACATATAAAGACTTGGACAAGACGGACGAGAAGAAAACAAGACAAAACTAGAAGTACTTGCGGAGACCAGCGGCGGCTTCTTCACTTCCTTGCAGAGCGGTTGGCCTTGACCGCCTCTTGGCGCTGGAGTCACGCGGCCGTCCCCTGAGTTTCTTCGCCGGCCGCTGCCAGGCTCGGCCGGCCGGCGCTTCTTCGCGCCGCCTCGACCACCAAGGCGGCGGAGGAACTTCGCGCTGGATGGCGGCTTTCTGCTGGCGGCGAGGGACGACTTCCTTTTCGCCGTCGTCGTCGAGGCCCGATCGGCGAAGGTTGCGAAACTGAAATCGTCGGCCCCTCCTCCTCCTCGGCGTCGGTCTCCATCGCCGCCACCCCCAAGTCGGGTCGTCGACGTCGCTCTCTGCCAGTCGGGGCGATTCACGAGCCGCCCAGCGGTGCCGGGCCGAGGGCTGCATGAGGGATTCTGAATCGGAAAAGACCAAAGAAAATTAGAGCCGGATTTGGCTGAAGAAGGAAACAGAGAAGCAAGAGATGACTTACCACAGGCGTGGGGTTGGCGCGCGAGTACGGTGTAACGCCCCGGATCCGATGCGCCAGGTGTTTGCCAGTTATTCGCCGTCCTTGCCATGTCATGTGCTTGCGTGTTGCATTTTGCCATGTCATCATCTGCATTTCATATCATGTCATCATGTGTATTTCATTTGGCATACGTGTTCGTCTCATGCATCCGAGCATTTTCCCCGTTGTCCGTTTTGCAATCCGGCGCTCCTGTGTCTCCCGGCGCCCCCTTTTACCTCTTTTCATGTGCGGGTGCTAAACGGTCTCGGAATGGACCGAGGTTTGTCAAGCAGCCTTGGTATACCACGGGTAGACTGCCTGTCAAGTTTCGTGCCATTCGGAGGTCGTTTGATACTCCAACGGTTAACCGAGTAACCGTAAAGCCCTCTTTAAGTTGCAGCCCAACACCCCCTCCAAAGTGGCCCAAAACCCAGCAAACTCCCCTCCATGCTCTCGGTCGTTCGATCACGATCGCGTGGCCGAAAACCGCTCCTCATTTGGACTCTTCTAGCTCCCTCTACCTATATGAACACCTCCCCCTCCGAAATTCGCGGTCAAATCCCCCCTAACCCTAAAAATCGCCCTCCGGCGCCCCCGGACACGTCCGGCCGCAGCCGGACACGTCCGCCGTCTCCTCCGTCCAATCCGCCCCCGCCACGTGGCCTGCCGCCACCCGCCGCCCGGCCAGAGACCAGGCTGGGCCAGCGGGCACGCCCGCCGCCGCCGCCCGCCCCGAGCCGGCTCCGCGTGCTCCTTCGCCGCCCGCTTCGCGCCGTCGCCGGCGACCAACTCCGGCGGCCGGCGCGCCCGCGCCTCCGCCGTCCCGCCGCCTCGCCGGGAGGGCTCCAGCGCCGCCGCGCAGCTCCTCGCCCGCCGCGTCCTCCGCCGCCGCCCACGCCTGCGCGCCGCCGCCGCCAACTTCGCCCGGCGCGCCGCCGCTTCCGCGTCTCCCTCCACTCGCCATCGCCCGGATCGGGCCAACTCCGGCAGATCCGGCAGCCCCGCCCCGTCCCAGCGTCCCTCGTCGCGCCCGCCGTCCCGATCGCTGCGCCTCGCGGAAACTCTCCGTCCTTGCCGCCACTGGCGGGATCGGGAAAAGCCCGATCCGCCTCTGCCAGCGTGGGCCCCGCTGCCCAGCGGCAACCTCCGGCCCGCTCCTCCTCTGACCTGGGCCAGGCCCGCTAGGTGAGACCGCCTAAAACCCGCCCGGTCATGTCTTAGTTATATTGCGCTCGTCCGGTTTTTTTTCCAAATATGACCTAGTCCCAGATTCCAGTTTTATCATGCCATGTTTGACCTGTTGTATCTCTGCATCCGTAGGTCCGTTTTGCGCGTGTAATATGTCAAAATGTTCGTCTCGAATAGTAGATCATTTCATATCATTGCATCATTCTCATTTGAGCTCATCTTGTTGCCCGAAATGCTGTTTGAAGAGGGCTATGTGATGTTAGTTTCATTTCTTAACGAAACATGCACTTTGTTATTTTGCTATGATTGATGTGTGCACCCTATGAAATTGAGTCCTACATGTGTTTTGTAATATGTCATGCCATATTTCCATGGGTGTATGCCATGTATTTTTGTGATCTATGTGGTGACTAGCACAAGCATGCAAAGTAGGTGTCCTGATGTTGCTGTTTTCAGCTCTGTTTTGCTGATATTTTGATGCCATGTTAACTTGATGCTACCGAGAGATCCATGCTTATTTTGAGATACTTCAGTAAGGATGTTTTGTTATACATGTCATGCTCTATCCATCCATGCCCTTGTTTGCAATTATGGAGTGCCATAGCTTGAGTCAATCGAGCTCTACTTTTGCTTCAAAATGTTTCCTAGCAGGTTGTTTACATGTTATTCAATTTTGCCAAGGTTGTTGTAGTTGATCCTTGCATGCTATGATGTTGTTCTTGCCATGTATAGCTTCTATTCCATGTCTTCTTGATGTATGTATGCTTAGTTTATCATGTATTGCTCTGTGGTGAGTGATTCAAGCTCACCAACAAGCCTACTTGTCGTTGTTCCTTCCATGTATGAATCTGTAATATAACTTGTCATGTTTACATGGGTGCCATCATATTTTCTAATCCTTTTTGGCTTATGGTCAGTAAGGGACTTTTGTTCTATGCTTTGAGTAGATTAATGCCATGCCTTTTTTTGCCATGATAAGTTCCTGTAACATGTTGTTTGATAGCTCCAAACATTGCAACCTGATGTTATTTCTGCCAATGTCTGAAACTGTTATTATTTGCAATATTGCCATGTCATTTTGAGCATGTTCTAGTTGTTTCTGGAGATAGTTCAGTGTTCATGTTTTGTAATGCTTTACCTGTACATCATGCCCATGCCTTTTTTTATTATGTTGAGGTCCTGTAGCTTGTTGTTTTGATGCTTACAATATGCCTAGTTGCTGTTTTGGACAGCTTGTCCTTTAAACTTGTATTGTGTGTATGTGTTGAACCGTTGCTCCGTTTTGAGTGTGCTCTATATGAAACTTGCTTGATTTTGCATGTAGTTTCATATTATCATGTTGCATACTTGTTTTGAGGTGTTTGCTTGATGTTTGGGTGCATTTTGCATCAATGCCATGCTTATCTTGTTTTGCTCATATCTTCTAGGCCGTAGCTCCGAATTAAATGAACTTTATACGTAACTTGACTAGAATTTCGTGTAGATCATCGTGGTGCATCTTAACTTGCTGTTTAACAACTTTAACATAAGGCTTATTCAGATCTGGACCAATTTCGAAATTTGCATATGAGGACTTACCGAAATTGTTCTATGTTGTTTCCGGCCTCATTTAAACTTGCTTTGATGTGTTGCTCTTGTTTGCATCATATCTTGCCATGAGTAGCTTCATGTAGCCTTTGTCATGCATCATGGTTGTTGTGCATCATGTCTTGTTCATGTGTGGTGTGTTTACCTTGTTGTGTGCTTCTTCTTGTTAGTTCCTGTTTCGTTGCGATCGTGAGGATTCGTTCGTCTACGCTTGGTTCGGCTTCATCCGTTCGTCTTCTTCATGGACTTGTTCTTCTTCCTTGCGGGATTTCAGGCAAGATGACCGCTACCCTGGATCTCACTACTATCATTGCTATGCTAGTTGCTTCGTTCTATCGCTATGCTGCGCTACCCATTACCTGTTTATCAAGTCATCCCAAATTGCCATGTCAGCCTCTAACCTTTTGCACCCTTCCTATGCAAACCGTTGTTTGGCTATGTTACCGCTTTGCTCAGCCCTTCTTATAGCGTTGTTAGTTGCAGGTGAAGATGAAGTTTGTTCCTTGTTGGAACATGGAGATGTTGTTCCTTGTTGGAACATGCTTACTTGTTGGGATATCACAATATATCTTATTTAATTAATGCATCTATATATTTGGTAAAGGGTGGAAGGCTCGGCCTTATGCCTGGTGTTTTGTTCCACTCTTGCCGCCCTAGTTTCCGTCATTTCGGTATTATGTTCCCGGATTTTGCGTCCCTAACGCGGTCGGGTGATTTATGGGACCCCCTTGACAGTTCGCTTTGAATAAGACTCCTCCAGCAAGGCCCAACATTGGTTTTACCATTTGCCTCACCTAGCCTTTTTCCCTTGGGAGTCGCGCATCCCGAGGGTCATCTTTATTTACCCCCCGGGCCAATGCTTGTCTAAGTGTTGGTCCAAACTAGAGCCACTTGCGGTGCCGCCCCGAGGCAACTTGGGGTATCGTCGGTTGCCGTACGTAGTGTTCATCCGGTCGTGGCCTGAGACGAGATACGCGCGGCTACTATCAGGGTGTCGGCACGCCGGGAGGTCTTGCTGGACTTGTTTTATTGCTGTCGAATTGCCTTGTAGCCGGGATTCCGAGACTGATCGGGTCTTCCCGGGGAGAAGGAATATCCTTCGTTGATCGCGAGAGCTTATCATGGGCTAAGTTGGGACACCCCTGCAAGGTTTGAACTTTCGAAAGCCGTGCCCGCGGTTATGTGGCAGATGGGAATTTGTTAATATCCGGTTGTAGTAAACTTGAAGCAAACTCTTCTAAAATACACCAACCGTATGCGTAACGTGAGTGTCTCTTTTCGGGGTTGATCGAGAGGAGAACACGGTTTCGGGTTATGTCGGCGTAAGTAGGAGTTCAGGATCACTTCTTGATCATTACTAGTTGACGACCGTTCCTTTGTTTCTCTTCTCGCTCTCATTTGCGAATGTTAGCCACCTTATATGCTTAGTCGCTGCTGCAACCTCACCACTTTATCCCTTCCTTTCCCATTAAGCTTTGCTAGTCTTGATACCCATGGTAATGGGATTGCTGAGTCCTCGTGGCTCACATATTACTACACCATCAGTTGCAGGTACAGGTTGCGATGATCATGACGCGAGAGCGATGCTTGCTTGTCTTGAGTTCTTCTTCTGCTTCTTCTTCGATCAGGGGATAGGCCCCAGGTCGGCAGCCTGGGCTAGCATGGTGGATGTTGTTTGAGCTTCTGTTTATGTTGCATCCGTAGTCAGATGTTGATCTTGTATATGATGTTGATGTATTCTTGTGGCATTTGTGCCTTATGTATTTATCCCCACTATTATGTAATGTTGATGTAATGATATCCACCTTGCAAAAGCGTTTCAATATGCGGGTCTATCCTTGGTGGGACCGTCGAGTTCCTTTTGGATAGGGTCGCATATTGGGCGTGACATACGGCTCCTTGCCGAACTGCCATTCCTCCGTGAGGCCGCAGTTCGCCAGGAAGTTCACCGTGTCCACCACCTCCGCGTGGGGCATGTCTTTGGAGCACAGCGGACTGGGGTCCCGGCGGCCGCTCATCTGACAGATCAGATGAGGTCGGCCTTGAAGAGGAAGGACTCGCTGCGCCATGAAGGCGGCCAGCAAGTCAGCCCCAGTCAGGCCCTCCGACTGCGTCATCACACGGAGCCGCGCGACGGTGGCGTTGCCTGCGGGAGTCAGCATCCTGGCCCGATGGGACCAGCTGGGGAGTCGCCCCGCCAACTCGCCGGCCACGTAAGGCGGCAAGTTGACCCGATCGCCCTCGGGCGGCGTTCTTGACGTAAATGCGTGCGCTGCCACATCTTCACCGACTTGATGAGGGGATGGCAGGGAAGGGTTCTCGGGCACCGGCCTCCTCATGGCGATGAGCGTGCGCGCCTGAGCTGCACGGCGGCGTGGGTTCGAGCTTGGCTTGAAGAATTCCCCACAGCTCGATGGTGGGAGAACGCCAAGAAAGCCCTCACATAAGGATGCGGCGGCCAACAGCACCACCGTGTTTGGAGTGAGGTGGTGCGGTGGAGCCCGTAGAACTCCGAGAACGCGGAAGAAGCCGCTCGCGGCAGCCCTAGCCAGCGCATGAGGCGGCGGAATATGACCCGCCGCCCTCCTCGGCCGCCGGCGTAATTTACGCCCTTGGCCGTGGGTCCGCAATAGGTGGCTGTCGAGGATCCGGCGCGTTGGCGGGCTTCGATGATGTAAATGCGTCAACGATGGAGCCATCCCACACGCCGGAGCGCGCAGCAGGAGGCGCGGCGGCGGAGGAGGAGCTCATCTCCACGGCGCGGCGTGGTTCGGCGCGGCGGAGCGAGGAGGAAGATGAAGCAAGGAAGGAGACGAAGCGAGCAGGGGAGGAAGCGAGAGGAAGCGGGGAAGAGTGGGTGCGCGTGTGTCGCGGCCCCCCTCCTCCCGCCTACTTATAGGCGCCTAGGCTGAGAAGCGAGGCGGCGTGGGATTAACCGCGCCCGTCGTCCCCACGCCCCACGATTTAACCCATGACGATCTGCGGCGATAACGGCGTGAAAGCCAACCGCCCGCACGGCCGCAGCGGATCCGCCAGTGCGCCGAGGCGCGGTAGTGGCGGGCCCCGCCTGACGGGCCTGTCTAGTCACGCGCGTGGGCTAGCAAACTGGCCCTGCCGCGTGGCGTCACGTGGCGGGCCCGCAACGAGCAGCTGCCTGGAAGCTTATCAGGCAGGCTGCCCGGATCCTGCCACGACCTTCGAAACCTTTGAGGAGCAAGACGGCCTCCTGCAAGGCCGACTCCAGCTAGTCGGCTCAAGATAGAGATGGCGAGCCGAGCCCAGATTCTTCCACTAAAGGGATGAAACTGTTGAGGCTCCTCGACATGTTGACCTCGGCGCCTCACCAGCTTCGGGGACTACTGTCGGAGTAATGGGCCACGAGTAGGCAAATCCGAGCCCCTGGACCTTTCAAAACATCGGGGCAGACTGCGCCCCTTGAGACCCCAAGACGAAGAGCCGCTTTCTGAGAGTCGGCGACGGAGTCGCCGACTGCCCCTCCTAGCCAAGTCCCAGAGATGGACTCAAGACAAGCCGACTCCAAGCCATCGACTTCCGATGAAGCCGGCTACGGGGAGTCGGCCGGCGACTCCAACCGCCTCCTACTGATGCGACTACTGACGGGACGGGATGGGGCCGCCTCGCAGCCCCACCCCTGCCCCGCTCATAAAGGACAGGCGTGGCCACAGAGCGTCGTACTGACGGAGATCTCCGTCCGTGCGCAACCATGTTACCACGCTGCCTCGCGTCAGCCCGTGGGCAGATTCACAGTACCCACGATGGCACATCATGCGACCTGAAGACGGCGGGACCCGCCTGTCGGCGGGAGTGCAGAAGACGGCGAGAGCACCCCAAAGACGGACCTGCTGGGAGTCGGCCTCCGAGAGTCAGCCGGCCCCTCCCACGGGCTCCGTGCGCCATTAACCGGACAAGACAGGGAATGGCAACAGTGATCGCCCGCCAGGCGGCGACACTATTGCCATGACCCCATGACCAAGCTCGCGTCATTAGAAGCGCGACTACAGTAACCCACAACCGGCAAGACCCGCCCGCAGCGGACAAGGGCTGACGGCCCCATGCTGGTCCGTCGGCGGGGCCCACTAGTCGGCGGGCCCCAGAAGTCGGCGGAGAAGACGACGACTTAAGAGACTGACGGCTGGGACCCGCGCCCAGCCAGATTACCATTGTACCCCTGGGGGGTAGGCCTATATAAACCCCCGGGGCACCCATGCAAAGGGTTGGAATCTAGTAGTTAGACACACACATAGAGGGAAGAGAGGAGCTAGCCTTGCCCTTCTCCTTCCTCACCCCGAACAGCTCAAGGAGCAATCTTGTACTCACTTTGCCATAGTGATCATGCGGAGACCCCGCAGAGCAACAGTAGGGGTGTTATCTCCTCGGAGAGCCCTGAAGCTGGGTAAGATTCGCCGGCGTGCATGCCTTCGGCTCATCCCGTTTCCAGGCACCGGCGACGTTCTACTCGCCCCCTCCATGATAAGCCATCCTTTGGCATATGTCGCACCCAACCCCCGACAGTCACGGTTCCAAACCATTTATACCACACCTTCAACTAAACACTTCCTAAGACAGTGTCACAGTTTGTACCTAGTATCTTAAATTGTTCCCGTCTCATCAAGTGCCATTAGAAAATTATTTGGCACCGCTTTAGCAGTTTGTGCAGCCAACTTTGATCCACACATCCGAGCAGCCAAGCAGTAAAATACTAAATCTTTATGGCACGAAGAAACTGGGCATCGAAGCAACTACGTGCTCCGGAGTCTGGGTCACTGATTTTTTCCGCTCCATCGGCTTGCCAGTGCAGGGCACCGGTGCGAGATGTAGCAACAGTTGTCTTTATCGTAGTTTTGGCATACGTAGTGGATGGCCTTAGTGCTATTAGTTCTATGTAACTAAATTTGTGCATGTACACACCTGTTAGTATCACTTTTAATGTCATCTAAACACTGTCGCTATGCTGTTGCAGTTATATTTACCTTCCTCATAAAATGTTCAATTTGTTATTTATTGTACATGAGTAAGAACTTGTAGCGTTGTTGTAGTTAATTATAGCTTCTGATGTTCCAAAATCTGGTTGTTGTCTGAGTAGCTATTAACTCATTTGCACATTGATCTTTTTGAGAAGATATGTCATAATTAACATGTTTCTTCAGTTTTTCAAAATAAGCATTGGTGATTTTCTATGTTTCTATAAACCCAATTGTCGGTGTCAAAACCGGCGGATCTCGGGTAGGGGGTCCCGAACTATGCGTCTAGGATCGATGGTAACAGGAGACGGGGGACACAATGTTTACCCAGGTTCGGGCCCTCTCTATGGAGGTAATACCCTACTTCCTGCTTGATTGATCTTGATGAATATGAGTGTTACAAGAGTTGATCTACCACGAGATCATAATGGCTAAACCCTAGAAGCCTAGCATGTATGACTATGGTAATGTGTATATATCCTTTCCGGACTAACCCCTCCGGTTTATATAGACACCGGGGAGGATCTAGGGTTTACATGGAGTCAGTTACATGAGAAGGAATCTTCATAATTGGTTGCCAAGCTTGCCTTCCACGCCAAGTAGAGTCCAATCCGGACACGGGTGCAGTCTTCGGCCTTCATGTCTTCACAGCCCATCAGTCCGGCCCATGGATAACAGGCCGGACGCCCGAGGACCCCTTAGTCCAGGACTCCCTCGGTAGCCCCCGAACCAGTCTTCAATAGCGAGGTGTTTGGCACACATATTGTCTTCGGTATTGCAAGGCGGGTTCCTCCTTCGATGATCTCCAAGTAATGTATTCGGCCATTGGTCCAATGTCGCCTCCTTGGCTTCTGCACGTCAAATAATCTTCGTCCTCCACGTGTCGAGCGAATGTGGAAAGTCAGGGTATTTTTGCAAATAACACCTCGTCTACGCAAGGAAGAGCGCCTATTTAAAGAGATTGGATCCTAGATCCATTCAGCGCTATGCAGAAGAAATCCCCAGAGACTGCTTAGGAGAAACCATTCCGGCATGGCCATTGTTCCCAGCTCCTCCGCTCGTCCCAGCCCAGAGAAAGGCGAGTGGGAGAGGTGTTCTGTGTCCCATAGCCAATTGACGAAGTTGTAAACGCAGGGATTCCTCCCCCTGCAGATCTAGTCCCTGTTCGAACGGGGCTAGCTTCCTTCAATGAGGGGACTCAGGCAGAGGACTTCCTCAATCCGTTCGGGGGAGAGCGAGTGTGTTTTGTCCCCTACCCGCTAAGAGGCGTTGGATTTCCAATCCATCCGTTCCTCCGAGGGCTTCTGGAGTACTACGGCCTCTAGCTGCACAACTTCACTCCGGCCTCTATTCTGCACATTGCGGGTTACGTCGCTTTATGCGAACTATTCCTAGGCGTCGAGGCTCATTTCTAGTTGTGGAGGAAGTTGTTCTGTCTCGTCCCGCGCAATCACGAAGGGTCAATATTTGAAGTGGGCGGAGCCGAAGTATGGTGCGTTGCCAATACCGGATATCCATCTGGCACACCAAGGAAGGCACCTGATGAATGGCCCTCCGAATGGTTCTATATCAAGGACGTCGCGCTTCCCGACCCGGTTCGAAAGGGTCTTCCTGAATTTGTGAGCATCCCGCTGAAGAAACGCTACAGTTGGCGTCCCCGGAGCCTTGAAGAGGAAGGCGGCGCGGAGGTTCGTCAGCCGATGAGTAAGATAAAAGAGCTTGCTCAGTCCGGACTCATAGTAATTGAGTTTATGGCGATCTCCATAGCGCGAGGGGTTCAGCCGCTCCAATACAGAGGGCTTCCAATGTGGCACTACAATGGGGAGGATGACGCCTCTAGCTGCGGCCGGAAAGGTCCGGATACCCCTGCCGCTTTGGCCAAGATATTAGCCGAACTATTCAAAGGGGAGGAAAAGGAATTTCTTCGTATCAAACTCAGAGACGGGTGCTCTATGTATAACCCTCCCAGTTGGGTAAGGCCCAATCACTCTGTTTTTACTCCTTCCATCTCCAAATTGCCTTTGATAAATTTCTAGTTTGTTTGATTATGACAGCACCGGCGAAAGGTCACGAGGGTTTCTGTTGTCCCGACCCACAGCCGAAGGACCACAACCGGGAGCTTGATCCCGAGTTTGAAGAGGATCCGGATATATTTGTGGTGCTCGCGGAGGGGGTATTTTACCAGACGAGCTATGATGGCACAAAAGTGGCCATCATCGCCGACTACCCTGGTCTCCTTCCTTCTTCACAGGTAAGTAATCAAGAAACACCTTCTCTGAAAGGGTGCTCTTACTCTGCCTCACCCATCACGCGTTCTACAGGGGAGGCGTTCGACGATACCGAGGAAATCGGTTCCTGCGTCGGGCAGGACTTCGAAGAGGAGGGCCGGTGAAGGCACCGCTGGGCCTTCATCGAGGAGGTACGGATAAATATATTTTTCAATGGACGTATCCAACCGTGACCTATGCGCCTGTTTGATTACAGGAAAAAGGTTTGCCGAACTGTGTCCGGGGATCCGGCCGGCCGCGCTCCCAACAACCAAGGTGTAGATTTAGTCGGGTAGACGGGGGCCGACGTAGGAACAAAGTCGGACTGCGCTTCGGCCGAGGGTTCGGACAATATGTCTATTACCAACTTGGAAGTAGAGAGCGCCATGAATCATCGGCGCTGCAGGGCCGTTTTACGAGACCCGAAGTTCTCGGACAAGGCATTTAATGCCTTTAGCTCGGGCGACACATACATCCGAGCTGCTCGAGACGGGCTTAGAAAAGCCACGAGGCAATATCTGACAGATGTGTAGGTAAGTTTTCTTTGTCAAAAAAGGATAGCCATATAACCATAGCCCCCAATACTGAAAGCAGTTGGCACAACTGATTTAAGGAGTGTTGAACAACCAGGTCCTCGCAGAGAAGAATGGTCTGCTAGCCCAAGAGCTGGAGCAGTGTCGGGCGTAGCTAAAAGCGGCTACCGCCGACCTAGGAGACTTGAAGAAGTCGTCCTCTGGTATTGTTCCCTTCCACCAAGGAACAATAATTGTGTAACCACTGCGCTAATGTTGCTGCTGATTTCGCATAATAGGGCCGTCTGATCAACTTGAAGAGAAACTGAAGGTCGCCCAAGATGGAGAAAAAGAGGCGAAAAGGTGATACATCTCCAACGTATCTATAATTTTTTATTGTTCCATGCTATTATATTATCTGTTTTGGATGTTTGTGGGCTTTATTATTCACTTTTATATTACTTTTGGGACTAACCTATTGACCCAGAGCCCAGTGCCAGTTCCTGTTTTTCCTTGTTTCAGTGTTTCGAAGAAAAGGAATATCAAACGGAGTCGAAACGGACTGAAACCATCTAGAGAAGTTATTTTTCGAAGGAAAGCAACCCGGGAGACTTGGAGTCCATGTCAAGGCAGCAACGAGGAAGGCACGAGGCAGGGGGGCGCGCCCACCCCCTGGGCGGGCCCTCCACCCTCGTGGCTCCCCAGATGTACTTCTTCCGCCTACATATCTCCATATACCCTAAAAACTTCGGGTAACAGAATAGATCGGGAGTTCCGGCGCCACAAGCCTCTGTAGCCACCAAAAACCAATCGGCACCCTGTTCCGACACCCTGCCGGAGGGGGGAACCCTCACAGGTGGCCATCTTCATCATCCCGGCGCTCTCCATGATGAGGAGGGAGTAGTTCAACCTCGGGGCTGAGGGTATGTACCAATAGCTATGTGTTTGATCTCTCTCTCTCTCTCTCTCTCTCTCTCTCTCTCTCGTGTTCTTGATTTGTCACGATCTTGATGTATCACGAGCTTTGCTATTATAGTTGGATCTTATGTTGCTTCTCCCCCTCTACTCTCTTGTAATGGATTGAGTTTTCCCTTTGAAGTAATCTTATCGGATTGAGTCTTTAATGATTTGAGAACTCTTGATGTATGTCTTGCCGTGCGTACCTGTGGTGACAATGGGATATCACGTGATTCACTTGATGTATGTTTTGGTGATCAACTTGCGGGTTCCGCCCATGAACCTATGCATAGGGGTTGGCACACGTTTTCATCTTGATTCTCCGGTAGAAACTTTGGGGCACTCTTTGAGGTTCTATGTGTTGGTTGAATAGATGAATATGAGATTGTATGATGCATATCGTATAATCATACCCGCGGATACTTGAGGTGACATTGGAGTATCTAGGTGACATTAGGGTTTTGGTTGATTTGTGTCTTAAGGTGTTATTCTAGTATGAACTCTAGGGCTGTTTGTGACACTTATAGGAATAGCCCAACTGACTGATTGGAAAGAATAACTTTGAGGTTGTTTCGTACCCTACCATAATCTCTTCGTTTGTTATCCACTATTAGTGACTTTGGAGTGACTCTTTGTTGCATGTTGAGGGGTAGTTATATGATCCAATTATGTTATTATTGTTGAGAGAACATGCACTAGTGAAAGTATGAACCCTAGGCCTTGTTTCCTAGCATTGCAATACCGTTTACACTCACTTTTACCACTTGCCACCTTGCTGTTTTTATATTTTCAGATTAGAAATACCTATATCTACCGTCCATATTACACTTGTATCACCATCTCTTCGCCAAACTAGTGCACCTATACAATTTGCCATTGTATCGGGTGTGTAGGGGACACAAGAGACTCTTTGTTATTTGGTTGCAGGGTTGTTTGAGAGAGACCATCTTCGTCCTACGCCTCCCATGGATTGATAAACCTTAGGTCATCCACTTGAGGGAAATTTGCTACTGTCCTACAAACCTCTGCACTTGGAGGCCCAACAACATCTACAAGAAGAAGGTTGTGTAGTAGACATCAAGCTCTTTTCTGGCGCCGTTGCCGAGGAGGTGAGTGCTTGAAGGTATATCTTTAGATCTTGCAATCGAATCTTTTTGTTTCTTGTTTTAGCACTAGTTTAGTTTATAAAAGAAAACTACAAAAAATGGAATTGAGTTTGTCTCATACACTTCGTCTTTTTAACATCTTTCGTGAGTATGATGGAAAGGAAAATTGTGCCAAAGTGTTAGAAGAAGAATGTATTAAATTGTTTGGCACTAAATCTTTGAATGATGAGCATGATTGCAATGTTGTTAGTATGAAATCCTTGAATATCCATAATACTAATGATGATTGCACTAGTTATGATGAAAATGTCTCCTATAAACATGTCAATTTTTGTGGAGTACATTGGGTTTGCAAGTACACACCAAATAGGGAAGATAGATATTGCAAGAGTCATAAGCATTTAGAAACTAAATGGTTTCAAGAAAGGCTAGATGCGTGTGCTGAAAATTTAAACTTTCTTAGCCATACTTGTGAACTTTGCGATGAACGTGATCATTTCAGTACCCAATGTAAATTGTTTCATGATCGTATCGTGTCCAAAAATTGTGATGACTTGATTTCCCTTGCACATCATAATGAACTTAGTTTGCTCTTGGGTTATGAAGAAATGAAACTTATAACTAAGAATATTCTAGAATTTGCCCTTGATAGAGTTCTTCATTTTGATCTAGAGGAAATTTATATGTATTGCGCGGTGAATTGCATTGAAAATCCTTATATTGCCAACTACATAAAGAAAAGAAAACAAATAGAAGATGAATAAAATACTAATGAAAGGGAAGATACTTTCCAACATCCTCCTATTATTTCTTATGATGAATCAGGTAACGAGGAGGAGCCTTCTATACAACCAATCTCGTTAATAAGGAGCTCCAAAAGGAGGATTGAACCCACACATGATGTGGTGAAGAAGAAGAAAAGAAAAAGGGAAGAGAGGTAAAAAGATATCTCTCCCAAATAATGTTGCTCCTATTATTGTTGTGCCCCATGAAAATGAATCAAAAATAATTGTGGAAGATGATGCACTTTATGATGATCTCGTTATTCCTATTGCTTGTTGTGATGATTAAGATTGGGAAGATAATAATACTTCTTATGATCTTGAAAATCTTTCTGGCAGTTGCTTGGAAGAATATGATAATTGCTATACTATTGGTTCTATCCATACTATTAATGATGAGAGTGATTATGCTTATGATATGAAAAGGCCCAAGCTTGGGGATGCTATGTTTGATGAAGATGATGTTTTTGAGAATATATTTGCTGCAATTAATGTTTGTCACAAGCTTGGGGAGGCTATGTTTAATGAAGATGATGTTACTAACCTCCCAAGTTTTGATATGCAAATTTGTTATGATGTTAGCATGCCTCCTACTTATCATGACTATATTTATGAAAGTGTATTTGGAGAGGTCATGACTTTATTTAGTGATGTATCCACTATTTCGGAAGAGGTTTCAATTGATTATGATGAGAACAAAGTTGCTACTTATGATGATTATTGTGATGAAACTTATGCTATAAAAAGTAGTGATGATTATATTTATAAAACTTGTCATTATTATGATTACTCTTTTTCTTAACATTACTCTTTTAATGTGGAAACAATTTATAGTATTCAAGTCTCTTATGATACTCCCACTATTCCGAATAAGTATAATTTTGCTTATGTGGGGAGTACTAAAATTTCTATAAAAGTAGATCATGAAAAGAATGCTTTAGGTGCTGGTTATATTGTTGAATTCATTCATTATGCTACTGAAAATTATTATGAGGGAGGAACATATGCTTGTAGGAATTGCAATAATATCGAGTTTCCTCCCTATGTGCTTAAAGTTTTGAAGTTATGCTTGTTTTGCCTTCCTATGCTAGTTGATTATTGTTCCCATAAGTTGTTTGCTCACAAAATCCCTATGCATAGGAAGTGGGTTAGACTTAAATGTGCTAGTCATATTCTTCATGATGCTCTCTTTATGTTTTGATTCTTATGTCTTATGTGAGCATCATTGAAATCATCATGCCTAGCTAGTGGCTTTAAACGTTAGCGCTTGTTGGGAGGCAACCCAATTTTATTTTAGTTTCTTGCTTTTTGGTTCTGTTTAGTAATAAATAATTCATATAGCTTCTGTTTGGATGTGGTTTTATGTTTTAATTAGTGTTTGTGTCAAGTAGAACCTTTGGGAAGACTTGGGTGAAGTCTTTATGATCATGCTGTAAAAAACAGAAACTTTAGCGCTCACGAGATTAGCTAAAACTTTTTACTGGAGAGTGCTATTTAGTTGATTCTTTTTGCAGATGATTACTAGACAAATTCCTCAGGTCCACCAATTTATTTTAGAATTTTTGGAGTACCATAAGTTTGCATTAGTTACAGATTACTACAGACTGTTCTGTTTTTGACAGATTCTGTTTTTCGTGTGTTGTTTGCTTATTTTGATGAATCTATGGCTAGTAAAGTAGTTTGTAAACCATAGAGAAGTTGGAATACAGTAGGTTTAAAACCAATATAAATAAATAATGAGTTCATTACAGTACCATGAAGTGGTGTTTTCTTTTCTTTCGCTAACGGAGCTCACGAGATTTTCTGTTAAGTTTTGTGTTGTGAAGTTTTCAAGTTTTGGGTGAAGATTCGATGGACTATGGAATAATGAGTGGAAAGAGCCTAAGCTTGGGGATGCCCAAGGCATCCCAAGGTAATATTCAAGGACAACATAGAGCCTAAGCTTGGGGATGCCCCGGAAGGCATCCCCTTTTTAGTCTTCGTTCATCGGTAACTTTACTTGGAGCTATATTTTTATTCACCACATGATATGTGTTTTGCTTGGAGCGTCATTTTATTTTGTTAGTATTTTCTTGCTGTTACTTAGAATAATGTTTTGAATCTCTATTTTCAATAAAAATGCCAAGGATAGCCTTTACCATGCTTATTTTGCAATTATACATGTTGCTGTTTCAAAACAGAAAGTTTACCGCTGTTGCAAAAATTCCCTAGAAAAGTCAGAATGTGATAAAATGTTGAAACCTGTTGCATAGTAAGATCTGATAAATTTACTACAGTGGTAATTTTCTTTCATAATTTTTTGAGTTAGGGAAGTATGATTAATCTTGCATTCTTTACAGACTGTACTGTTTTGGCAGATTGCTGTTATGTTTACATTGTTTGCATATGTTTGCTTGTTTAATGATTCTATTTGAGGACAGGAGTATTAAATATGCAGACTCATTTAGTATGAAATGTTGAATAATAATTTTAGTGATTTGTTACAGTATAAAATGGTAAGGTTTTTGCATTGGTTTATACTAACTTATCTCACGAGTCTCTGTTGAGTTTTGTGTGGGTGAAGCTTTTGAGATTTAGGAAACCGTGATATGAGAGGAATTAAGGAGACAAAAAATCTCAAGCTTGGGGATGCCCAAGGCACCCCAAGATAATATTTCAAGAAGTCTCAAGCATCTAAGCTTGGGGATGCCCCGGTAGGCATCCCATCTTTCTTCTCCAACAATTATCGGTTAGTGTCGGAGTAAATGACCACGGGTAGCCTAGCCGGCTCCCCCTGGCACTTCTGAAAAATTACGGGCCGATCGAGCCCTCAAGCATCCAAGACGCAGGGCCGCCTTCCCTCGGCCGGCTGTCTCTTAGGCCGGCTACCGGGAGGCGGCCCGGCCCTAAAACCTACAGGAAGAAGGCCACAAGAGAGCCGACTCCCAAGGAGCCGGCCACCAGAGGGCCGACTCCATGAAGCCGACCACGAGAAGGCCGACTCCAAGAAGCCGGCCCCCCAGCATGCGGCCGGGACCACACCCTCAAACTTTGCACCCACATAACGGCGAGGAGACGGGGCGTGGCTACAGTGAAGCCTGTCACCCCCGAATCCCGGAGCGTGCATGGCCATAGTACGCCGTACGGGGCGGCCATCACCCGTCCGGCGCGACACTGTTGCCATGTTGACCATGTTGTCACGCGCGACAGGTTGTCAGCATGGCCCGTGGGCGGCGGGCCCCTCCAGTCAGAGAGATACCCGAAGGCGGCCAGGCGTCCTCCGGTCGGCCTGAGATATGGCCGTCTCCCTGTAGCCGGCTTGCTCCCTCCCTCGAAGGAGGCGCCTCATTAAGGAGACAAGATGAGGTAAGGCTCTCCAAAGCGGCGGCACTGTAGCCATGCTTACCTCGACAAAGCCCTCATCATCAGGATTGAGGCAACAATAACCAGCCCGCGACAAGGCCCCCCGACGGTGGGGCCAGCTTGTCAACCAGGAAGCCGGCAGCCGACGGGACTCACCAGTCGGCGGGCCCCAGCGGCCGGCGGAGAAGCCGGCGAGCGTAGACACTGACGGCTAGGGCCCTCACCCAGCCGGATTACCATTGTACCCCTGGGGGGTAGGCCTATATAAACCCCCCAAGGCACCCATGCAAAGGGTTGATCTCTTAGAGTTTTATACACGACATAGAGGGAAGAGGAGAGCTAGCCGTGCCCTTCTTCTTCCTCTCACCAAAACAGCTAAGGGAGCCTCTTGTAGCTACTTGTTCACCTAGTGATCATGCGGAGACCCTGCAAAGTAGCAGTAGGGGTGTCATCTCCACGGAGAGCCCTGAAGCTGGGTAAGATTCTCCGGCGTGCATGTCTTCACCTCATCCCGTTTCCAGGCACCGGCGACGTCTTATTGGCTCCCACAATGATAAGCCACCCGTTGGCATATGTCGCACCTATCACCCGACAGTTAGTATCGGTTGAACCTAAGTTTTTGCTTCTTCACATGATGTGTGATATCCTTGAAATGTCATTTTATTTTGTTTTGCTTGCTGCTTGAATAAAATACCAAGATATGAAATTATTAAATGGGAGAGTCTTCACATAGTTGCATAATTATTCGGCTACTCATTGATCTTCACTTATATCTTTCGTAGTAGTTTGTCATTTGCTCTAGTGCTTCACTTATATATTTTAGAGCATGGTGGTGGATTTGTTTTATAGAAACTATTGATCTCTCATGCTTCACTTGGATTATTTTGAGAGTCTTAAATAGCATCGTAATTTGCTTAAAATAATCGTAACATGCTAGGAATTCAAGATTAGTAAAAAATTCTTATGAGTGTGTTGAATACTATGAGAAGTTTGATACTTGATAATTGTTTTGAGATATAAAGATGGTGATATTAGAGTCATGCTAGTTGAGTAGTTGTGAATTTGAGAGATACTTGTGTTAAAGTTTGTGATTCCCGTAGCATGCACGTATGGTGAACCGTTATGCGATGAAGTCGGAGCATGATTTATTTATTGATTGTCTTCCTTATGAGTGGCGATCGGGGACGAGCGATGGTATTTTCCTACCAATCTATCCCCCTAGGAGCATGCGCGTAATACTTTGCTTCAATAACTTGTAGATTTTTACAACAAGTATATGAGTTCTTTATGACTAATGTTGAGTCCATGGATTATACACACTCTCTTCCTTCCACCATTGTTAGCCTCTCTAATGTCGTGCACTTTTCGCCGGTATCAAACACCCACCATATACTTTCCTCAAAACAGCCACCATACCTACCTATCATGGCATTTCCATAGCCATTCCGAGATATATTGCCATGCAACTTACCACCGTTCCGTTTGCTATGACACGCTACATCATTGTCATATTGCTTTGCATGATCATGTAGTTGACATTGTATTTGTGGCAAAGCCACCGTTCATAATTCTTTCATACATGTCACTCATGAGTCATTGCATATCCCGGTACTCTGCCGGAGGCATTCATATAGAGTCATTGCCGCGACCGGTTTTCCGGGAATCAATTTCCAGAAATGGCCGCTGTGCTCACCAGCCCCAGGTTTACTGTTAGCTGATAAGGCACCAACTTGATAAAGAAATTCCAAGCAGAATACAAAAATATGAAGTACAAGACCATTCTGGCCTGGAAGTTCAACAAATGGTTTCTAGTGGTTGATGCCGGAAGCGGTTTGTGGATCATCAGTGTCCATGGAACTCCATTTCCCACAGGAACAGCTGACCAGGTTAACTCCTATCTTCGCGGGGCTGCTATCTCCATGCTTAGGTTCCGTGGCTGTCATCGCAACGCTCCTCTCCATGCAAGGAATCTGGCCAAGACAATAGCCAGGGACAAGCCAGTGAGTACTTTGAATGTACTCGCAAACATTCTGAACACAGGTATAATATAACAATCAAAAATCATGCCTTGATGAACATTTTATGATCACAACGTCAGTCATAAAGAAATGAAATCCTTGGTGCATACATGTGGATTATTAATAAGTGGCCACAAATTTGTAATGACGGAGCAGTAGTAAATACCACAGTCGGGAGTCTGAGCGACACCACATAAAGGGCTTATAAATAAACAAAACAAATGCCACAGTCGGGCGTCTGAGCGACACCACATAAAGGGCTTATAAATAAACAGAAGAAATGCCACGATCGAGGCGTCGGCGACACCACAAAAAGGGCTTATAAATAAATGTAAGAAATGCCACGATCGGCGTCGAGCGACACCACATAAAGGGCTTATAAATAAATGTAAGAAATGCCACGATCGAGGCGTCGGCGACACCACATAAAGGGCTTATAAATAAATGAAGAAATGCCACGATCGGCGCCTCGAGCGACACCACATAAAGGGCTTATAAATAAATGTAAGAAATGCCACGATCGAGGCCCGAGCGACACCACATAAAGGGCTTATAAATAAATGTAAGAAATGCCACGATGGCCGTCGAGCGACACCACATAAAGGGCTTATAAATAAATGTAAGAAATGCCACGATCGAGCGTCGAGCGACACCACATAAAGGGCTTATAAATAAGCGTAAGAAATGCCACGATCGAGGCCCGAGCGACACCACATAAAGAGCTTATAAATAAATGCAATGAATATCCAGGAGGTAGAACCGTCCCAGGGATACTCAATAATTCAAATAATATAAAGGGGTTAGTCCATAATAATAATCATTATCATCATCACAAGTCACAATCATAAACCAAGTTCTGGTTTAGTAGCTCTCCTCCGGAGACTGACACTAAGACCGACACTTGACCCATCCTAGAATGGAATCCTTAACCGAGGACAGGGTTATTCGAATAGGTTTAATACCTCTGCAGAGGGTGTGCTACTTACCCACGAGTAACGGATTTCTTTAGTCCATCGGGACTAATTCCGTCTACGGTCTTTTAGTCGAAAACACGCCTGGCTTGCACACACCAGCTTTACTCGTGTCTGGAATCACCCACGACACTTGTTAAGCAAAACTCTAAGTGGGGAGGCTACAACCTCGCGTAGCATGGGATCAAATTTCTATCGCGCGCTCTAAGGGGTGCCCCCCTCTCGGTCCCAACCGGATACACCCATGCTCCCGGACCGGGTGGCATGCCTACCGGATGCAGCCGGTATCTTCCACCATGGCCTCTCTGTACGGTGTGTGCCAAGACAAGGGTTAACAACTTACTGAACCATACCCTACCTATGGCAGGGACTAATGGCAGCACGAAACAAGTTTGGGGTTTACTGGAACAAGGCTCGAGCTACGGCCGACTCAGGAGACTTAAATATTTCCTGCATGATATGTAAAACAAACATATTTTCAATCAACAGGATCACCGCTCATTATACCTTACTATGCCACACCAGACATAACCGTCCCAACGGAGACCGGCGACAAGCTCACGCCTACCCAAGGCAGATGCTTTCCGGGATTCCTTTCCGGCATGCATGCAAGGTACATGAGGATGATTACCATCACAAGTATATTCATTTCCAACAGCAAGGAAAACATTGATATGCATCCATGCAAATGATCATGTCACATGAAATAACAAGTTCCCGAAAATGAGGTGGTGTTATAAACGTGTCAACTAACAATCCAAAATTATTATGTCGGGGTTCAGAATGCTTGCCTTCAATTTGTGTAGAGGCAGGGTGCATCCTAAAAACTTTTGAAAGTTTTCTGCTTCTCTCCAAAATCCTATTTTGAAAAATATTCAAATAACAAACACTTTAAAATCAGTACAAAAAAGTTGCTTGGAAAATTTTCAAATAAATATGAAAATAAACTAGACAATGTTTGGGAAGCAACAAAAAAAGAATCAAGTCATTTGGAGTTATATTTAAAAAGTTAAGCCCAGTCAAAGTTTAGTCAAAGTTCTGTTTTAAAAAAGACAGAAAAAAAGAAAACGGTTCGCCTGGACTGCGTCTTTTGAGATTGGTCGCGTACTTACCGGAAATACGCTTCCACCAGAGAAAAACGTATCGGTCGGTTTGCGCCACTAGTGGCTTGGGTTGGCTCACCGACAGTGGTCCCCACTGTCGGGTTCATCTCTCCCCGCGCGCCTCGACATAGACAGGGGCCGTTTCCAACGGCGATCCCCGATGACACAAGCCACCGTTCGACGCGCTCGTGATGTGGGGGTGATCGGGAAGAGGTACCGCATCAATCTGCGGTGGTTAGGGGCGTGGTGAAGTTTGGGGGTGAGAGCTCCTTCCTCCATGGCGGAGGGGAAGCTTCGGGAGGGAATGGGGCTTGGTATACCGTGGCTCCCGGGTGAAAATGGGAGTGGGAAAGGGTTCGCGGGGTCGACATGGAGCTAATGGAGGAGAGCATGGAGGGGAAGCAGCTCTGTTTGCTCGGAATCGACCGGAGGGCGGCGGCGGCCCAAACTGCCAGAGACGGGGAGATCGATGGCCTCTGGAGGAATGCAAGCTAGAGGGGCCTTTTAATGGCATTGAGGAGGGTTCCTGTCCAACGTGAAGAGCTCGGAGTGTGTTCATATAGGCACGGAGAGGCGGTTCGGCGACGACCATGGATGAGGGCGGTGGCTCACCGCCACTGTGGTTTGCAGGGCAACGTGGCGAGGCTAGCGGGTCACGGCGTGGCTGAAGGAGCTGGGGGGATGAGAACGGCCTGTTCACGAGGGCAGCTGGCGAGCGGAGGAGGTTTGGGCGGCGCCGTCCATGGATGCGGCCGCAAGCATGCCGCCAAGAAGCTTGCTGCGGCGCCGATGTAGCGAGCCAGGGGCGGTCGGGTGGGGTGCGACACGGCTATACCAGCGGATCAGATCGAGCTCGGGGGGAGGGGTCAACCTGGGACGCGGCAGCTCGGGCGCACATCGCAAACGCAGCTCGCTCTGGCGCGCCAGAGCACGACGCCAACCGTTCGGCAAAATGCCAGGGCATGCTAGGAGGCCTTGGTGGGGTTGGGGATTTACATGTCTTGGTTAGCATTAGTTAGAAGCTTAGTGGACAAGGTCGCTGGGTCAGAGGATCAGGTTCACAATGCAAACCAAAACTCATGCCAAAACTGTTCATGCTCTCAAGGTGTTTGACAAAATGCCACAGGCACCTAGGCATTACTTGGGGTGACCAACTTCTCCAGATCAGTGTCTTCTTGGATGGATAAGGGGATGGTGAAGCTAGTTTGTCAAAAGAAGAAACTTGATAGTGCAATTTTTGCAAAACCTCAGTTTCTGACAGAAAGAAGAGGGCATGATTGCAAGCACTTAGGATCATCCAACGGGTCCACTCTCCTGGACTTAAGGGTTGTGTAGGGTGGTCTACAAGCAGGGGAAGGAATCAAGGGTCAAGGAGCAAGCAATAATATGGATGCTGTACAAACCATCATGTTGGACCAGAATGAAAATGAGGTTGATTCACTCAAAATTTTCACATGACAACACTGGGTTTTTGCATAAAGTTGAACCATAGGCTTCTACTAACATCCCAAAATTTTAGTGGAGGCTAGAAAGAAATATTTAAATAGGTTGTAGTGCAAAATTGTCCACTGGACCAGAGAAGAAAATTGGGTGTAGAGCTCAAAATATCTAGGGAATGAAATATCTTTTTGCATAAAATTGGTTTGGTGACATCACAAGATATCTCCAATTTTTTGTTGATCTTTCATACACTTATAGCTCGAGTGCATCCGTTGCATTGCAATCCCTACTCACTCACATTGATATCTATTGATGGGCGTCTCCATAGCCCGTTGATACGCCTAGTTGATGTGAGACTATCTTCTCCTTTTTGTGTTCTCCACAACCACCATTTTATTCCACATATAGTGCTTTCTCCATGGCTCATTCTCATGTATTGCGTGAAGATTGAAAAAGTTTGAGAACGTCAAAAGTATGAAACAATTGCTTGGCTTGTCATCGGGGTTGTGCATGATTTAAATACTTTGTGTGGTGAAGATATAGCATAGGCAGACTATATGATTTTGTAGGGATAACTTTCTTTGGCCATGTTATTTTGAGAAGACATAATTGCTTTGTTAGTATGCTTGAAGTATTAATATTTTTATGTCAATATTGAACTTTTCTCTTGAATCTTTCGAATCTAAATATTCATACCACAATTAAGAAGAATTACATTGAAATTATGCCATGTAGCATTCCACATCAAAAATTCAGTTTTTATCATTTACCTACTCGAGGACGAGCAGGAACTTAGCTTGGGGATGCTGATACGTCTCCAACGTATCTATAATTTTTTATTGTTCCATGCTATTATATTATCTGTTTTGGATGTTTGTGGGCTCTATTATTCACTTTTATATTACTTTTGGGACTAACCGATTGACCCAGAGCCCAGTGCCAGTTCCTGTTTTTCCTTGTTTTAGTGTTTCGAAGGAAAGGAATATCAAACGGAGTCGAAACAGAATGAAACCTTCTGGAGAAGTTATTTTTGGAAGGAAAGCAACCCGGGAGACTTGGAGTCCACGTCAAGGAAGCAACGAGGAAGGCACGAGGCAGCAGGCGCGCCCACCCCCACTGGGCACGCCCTCCACCCTCGTGGGCCACTCGTGGCTCCCCTGACGTACTTCTTCCGCCTATATATCTCCATATACCCTAAAAACTTCGGGGAACAGAACATATCGGGAGTTCCGCCGCTGCAAGCCTCTGTAGCCACCAAAAACCAATTGGGACCTTGTTCCGACAACCTGCAGGAGGGGGGAACCCTCATCGGTGGCCATCGTCATCATTCCGGCACTCTCCATGATGAGGAGGGAGTAGTTCACCCTCGGGGCTAAGGGTATGTACCAGTAGCTATGTGTTTGATCTCTCTCTCTCTCGTGTTCTTGATTTGACACGATCTTGATGTATCGCGAGCTTTGCTATTATAGTTGGATCTTATGTTGCTTCTCCCCCTCTACTCTCTTGTAATGGACTGAGTTTTCCCTTTGAAGTAATCTTATCGTATTGAGTCTTTAATGATTTGAAAACACTTGATGTATGTCTTGCCGTGCGTATCTGTGGTTACAATGGGATATCACGTGATTCACTTGATGTATGTTTTGGTGATCAACTTGCGGGTTCCGCCCATGAATCTATGCATAGGGGTTGGCACACGTTTTCGTCTTGATTCTCCGGTAGAAACTTTGGGGCACTCTTTGAGGTTCTATGTGTTGGTTGAATAGATGAATCTGAGATGTGTGATGCATATCGTATAATCATAGCCACGGATACTTGAGGTGACATTGGAGTATCTAGTTGACATTAGGGTTTTGGTTGATTTGTGTCTTAAGGTGTTATTCTAGTACGAACTCTAGGGCTGTTTGTGACACTTATGGGAATAGCCCAACGGATTGATTGGAAAGAATAACTTGGAGGTGGTTTCGTACCCTACCATAATCTCTTCGTTCGTTATCCACTATTGTTGACTTTGGAGTGACTCTTTGTTGCATGTTGAGGGATAGTCATATGATCCAATTATGTTATTATTGTTGAGAGAACTTTCACTAGTGAAAGTATGAACCCTAGGCCTTGTTTCCTAGCATTGCAATACCGTTTACGCTCACTTTTACCACTTGCTACCTTGCTGTTTTTATATTTTCAGATTACAAATACCTATATCTACCATCCATGTTGCACTTGTATCACCATCTCTTCGCCGAACTAGTGCACCTATACAATTTACCATTGTATCGAGTGTGTTGGGGACACAAGAGACTCTTTGTTATTTGGTTGCAGGGTTGTTTGAGAGAGACCATCTTCATCCTGCGCCTCCCATGGATTGATAAACCTTAGGTCATCCACTTGAGGGAAATTTGCTACTGTCCCACAAACCTCTGCACTTGGAGGCCCAACAACGTCTACAAGAAGAAGGTTGTGTAGTAGACATCAAGCTCTTTTCTGGCACCGTTGCCGGGGAGGTGAGTGCTTGAAGGTATATCTTTAGATCTTGCAATCGAATCTTTTTGTTTCTTGTTTTAGCATTAATTTCGTTTATAAAAGAAAACTACAAAAAAATGGAATTGAGTTTGTCTCATACGCTTCGTCTTTTTAACATCTTTTGTGGGTATGATGGAAAGGAAAATTGTGCCAAAGTGTTAGAAGAAGAATGTATTAAAATGTTTGGCACTAAATCTTTGAATGATGAGCATGATTGCAATGCTGTTAGTATGAACTCCTTGAATATCCATAATACTAATGATGATTGCACTAGTTATCATGAAAATGTCTCCTATAAACATGTCAATTTTTGTGGAGTACATTGGGTTTGCAAGTACACACCAAATAGGGAAGATAGATATTGCAAGAGGCATAAGCATTTAGAAACTAAATGGTTGCAAGAAAGGCTAGATGCGTGTGCTGAAAATTTGAACTTTCTTAGCCATACTTGTGAACTTGGCAATGAACGTGATCATTTCAGTACCCAATGCAAATTGTTTCATGATCGTATCGTGTCCAAACATTGTGATGACTTGATTTCCCTTGCACATCATAATGAACTTAGTGGCAGACCTTTTCGCTTCAACCTCCAGACTCACGGGTGCGGAGTGTTTCCGGATACCCGCATGGTCGACTAAGCTGGGGCATGCCTGGAAAACTAGGCGTAGGGGTCATAGTTGCTTGAACAGGCCAGTTGTATTCTGCTAGTTATGTTATGTTACATTTGAGTCGTAAGAAACATCTTGCAGAGAGAATAGTTTCATAAAGGGTTCCTTTCTCTGGGTGTGCATGTATTAATATACATGTCCGAGTTGTGATGGAAAAATCACCGTTTATGTAACGTCTGGGGGTTACCAATGGAGTGATTGAAAAACGTCTTTAATTCATCGACCGAATATTCCCTTAAGAACGCTAGCTTTCGGCTTCACCCAGTCTGAGGTACACATCCGGATGACCCGGCAGTAACAATCGCAGAGGTGCTCCCTTTATGCCCTAGCCGAACTAACGGGAACGTAGGGCATATGCACAGGAGCCAGGCAACCCAGCTTGGCCAAAACTTAAGTCATATTGATGCATATAGTGGCGAAGAAAAGGTACATGTGGAAGAACTCATATGTCAAGAGCTTGATGCTCGAAGAACTAATGATAAAAAAATTCTGTCTAAGAAGCCCCCAGGTATAATGGACATACATATTTGAAATATGTATGTGTAAGCGGTGTGCGGTCTGCTACCTCTTGAGCACTGCGTTGGTTTTCCCTTGAAGAGGAAAGGGTGATGCAGCAAAGTAGCGTAAGTATTTCCCTCAGTTTTTGAGAACCAAGGTATCAATCCAGTAGGAGGCCACGCACGAGTCCCTCGCTACACAAACAAATAAATCCTCGCAACCAATGCAATAAAGGGATTGTCAATCCCTTCACGGTCACTTACGAGAGTGAGATCTGATAGATATGATAAGATAATATTTTTGGTATTTTTATGATAGAGATGCAAAGTAAAGAAAACAAAATAAAAATGGCGACAGAAATAGCTTGTTGTCGGTGTAACACCCCAAAAATTTAACCATATTTTGTTTATAAAATTTTTGCAAGGAAATTTTTTTATTTTATTTTCTGGATTTATCTTTAATTTCAGAACCTTTCTTTTCTTTTATATTGTGGAGTTTTTGCCCCAAGTAAAAACTTTTCAAAAATGTTGTTGGGTTTCTATACCCTCTCTTGAAACATTTCTTTTATCAGTGGAATTATTTATATAATTATTTTCCCTGGGCTCTATTTCTCAGAAAATGATTTCTCATAAGATTTAGGGTCCCATTTGCACTGTAACCCTTTGATAACTTCATTTAAAAATCCCAACAAAATTTGGGGATGACATATGATGTCCCTAAATCACTTTTATGCAAAAATATTCCTTATTCATTTGGAGATTTTTAGTTTTACCACAAGTTTTCAAGTCTGGTCCAGTTGCACTTTTGCACTACAACCTATTTAAATATTTCTTTAAAACTTCCACCAAAATTAGGGGATGTTAGTAGGAGTATATTATTCATCTTTGTGCAAAAACCCACCAATGTTCTTTAAAAAAATTGAGCAAATCATCCTCTTTTGCTCTCTGGTCTAGTTTGGCATTTTCTACTGCAACCATATTTTAACTTTCCCTTTTTCCCATGATTCCTTTTCCTGCTTATAGTCCACCCTACAAACCCTTAAGTCCAGGAGAATGGACCCATTGGAGTATTTTTGGTCCATGAAACTATGCCCTTTTCTTTCTGTCCAGAAATGATTTTCTCAAAAACTTGCACTATCAAGTTTCTAGTCTTGACCAACTAACCTTGCCACCATCACCTACACCTAAAGAGACACTGGTCTGGAGATTTTGGCCACCCCAAGAGTTTCCTAGATGCACACGGCATTCTGTCAAACACCTTGAGTGCATGCACAAATTTGGCATGATCTTTAGTTTGCATTGTAAACTTGATCTTCTGACCCAACAAGCTTGTCCACTAAGCTCCTAGAGGACCCTAACCTATACCTGTTAATCCCCAACCCCACCCAAGCCTCTTGGCATGCCTTGGCATTTTGCCGAACGCCTGGCGTGCGTGCCTTTGAAGCGCCAGAGCACTTTTTGCATGCTGCGTGAAACCGAAACGCCGATTCGCCGCTTCGCCCGTGACCTTTGCTCGCCCGCAGAGCCACGCTCGTCCTCATCCGCTCGCCAGAACCATCCAAGCCCCGGCGCCCTCTGGCGCCGCCGTCGGCCATGGCCATAGCAAGCAATGGCCACAGCAGTCTCTGCCATGGACGGCGCCGCCCGAGCCACTCCAGCGTGCCAGCTCGCCCCTGGAGCAGCTCAAACTCATCCCCTCGCCCTGCCAGACCCCGCCAGCCATCGCCACGCGCCCCTGGCTACAGAACGGCGGTTTGCCGTCAAGCTTATCTCTGGCCGCCGCGGAACCGACCTTGGCCGCCTATAAAAGGACCTCCGAGCTCGCCTAGGCCCTCAGGCAACCTCAAGCCAACCCTCTGGAGCTCCCCTAGCCAGTAATCGACAGCGGGAAGCTTTCTTCCCCATCTCCGGTTAGCTCGGCCGCCGCCACGTTCCGGTCCCGCTCGTTGCAACCAGAGCCTCCCCAGCCCATCCAGTACCACCGTCCAACTCCTCTCAACCTTGCGGAGCCTCCCAACTGCTTAGCCTCACTCGAGGACCACCGTAGCGCAAAGCCCCAACTCCCCCGAAGCCGCCGTCCGCCACGGAGCTCGCCGCCGGCGACTCCCTCCATCCCCGCCACCCCCTCGACCACCGGGAGGACCGCCCTGGACTGGCGGATCCATCCCCGCCCCCAGAACCCCGCGAGGAGCCGCCGTTCACCGGCGTTGATCGCCGGAGCCCTGCCTCTGTTCGACCAGAGGAGGAAGGAGGCGGGGGCGAACTGTCAAACCTGACTAGTGGGCCCCCTGGACCCACTGTCAGCGACCCCGAGCCGGTCCACACTGGCTAAGTGGAAACGTAAAGCACAGAGTATGCTTTCCCCCTGAACCTTTTTCTTTTCTGTTTCTTTTATTTAATTTTTTTAAAAACAGAAATCTGACTAAACTTTGACTAGCTATAACTCTTTAAATATAACTCCAAATGAGTTGATTCTTTTTCCTACCCTTCTCAAATTTTGTCTAGTTTATTTCCATATTTATTTGAAAAAAATTCAAACAACTTTTTTGCACTGTTTTGAATCTATGTGTTAATTTGAATATTTTCAAAAATAGGATTTGTTGGAGAGAGAAGAAAACTTTCAAAAGTTTTGGAATGCACCCTGCCTCTCCACAACTTGAAGGCAAGCATTCTGAACTATGGCATAATATTTTTGTGTGTCGTTTGAATACGGTTACAACAATCCTTGTCACGGAGTTTTCGTTATTTTATGTGATGATATGAACATACTCATGAGTGCATATTGATGATTCCGTGCTACTGAAATTTGATATCTTGTGATAGTAATCACCCTCGTATGCTTTTCATGCATACCGGAAGGAAGCCGGGAAAGTCTCTGTCTTGGGTAGACACGAGCTTGTCCCTAGTTCCTCGTCGAGACGGTTGTGTCCGGTATGGCATGACGGGGTATGATGAGTGGTGATTCTGTCTGTTGGTTGAAATACATTTGTTATGCTAATCATGCAGGAATACTTAAACCTCCTGAGTTGGCCATAGATCGAGTCTTGTTCCAGTAACCCCCATACTTGTTTCGTACTACCACTTGTCCCTGCCACAGGTAGGGTACGGTTCAGTAAGTTGTCAACCCGTTTCTTGGCACACACCATACAGAGAGGCCATGGTGGAAGATACCGGCTGCATCCGGTAGGCATGCCACCTGGTCCGGGGGCATGGGTGTTTCCGTGGGACCGAGAGGGGGGCACCCCTTATTAGCGCGCGGTATAAATTTGATCCCATGCTAATCGAGGTTGTAGCCTCCCCACTTAGAGTTTTGCTTGACAGGTGTCGTGGGTGATTCCAGACACCGGTAAGTTAAGCTGGTGTGTGCGGGTCAGGTGTGTTTTCAATTAAAAGACCGTAAAGGGGATTAGTCCCGATGGACTAAAGGAATCCGTTACTCGTGGGTAAAGAGTACACCCTCTGCAGAGGTTAAATCTATTCGAATAGCCGTGTCCATGGTTAAGGACTACAGTCTGGGATGGGTCAAGTGTCGGTCTTAGTGTCGTTCTTCGGAGGAGAAACTTCTAAACCAGAACATGGATCATGACATGTGACTTATGATAATTATGATTATTATTATTAAGGACTAACCCTTTATATTATTTTCATTATTGAATATCCCTGGGACGGTTCTACCTCCTGGATATTCATTGTGATTATCTTCTTATAAGCCCTTTATGTGGTGTCGCTCAGACGCCCGACTGTGGCATGCTTGTTATTTGTTTACTTTATAAGCCCTTTTTGTGGTGTCGCTCAGACGCCCGACTGTGGCAAGTTTGTTATTTGTTTACCTTATAAGCCCTTTATGTGGTGTCGCACAGACGCCCGACTGTGGCATGTTTGTTACTTATTTCACTTATAAGCCCTTTATGTGGTGTCGCTCAGACGCCCGACTGAGGCACGCTTTCTGTTATTGTCCCTTCGAGGCGTCGCTTCAGACACCCGATCGGTGCATTTTATTTCTATTCTCTGATTGCATATTCATGTTTTATATGAATAACCTGCTTGCGTGCATCATGGATTTTTATTTCATGACTGACATTGTGATCATAGAATATTTCAGAGCATGAATATCATTTGTTATATTATACCCGTGTTCATAATGTTTGCGAGTACATTCAAAGTACTCACTGGCTTGTCCCTGGCTATTGTCTTGGCCAGATTTCTTTCTTGGAGAGGAGCGTTGCGATGACACCCACGGAACCTACGCAATGATGAGAGCAGCCTCATGAAGATAGGAGTTATCCTGGTCAGCTGTTCCTGTGGGAAATGGAGTCCCATAGACCCTGGTGAACCACAAACCGCTTCCGCCATCAGCCACTAGAAACCATTTGTTGTACTCATAGGCCAGAATGGCCTTGTACTACATATTTTGTACTTTGCTTGGAAATTCTGTATCAAGTTGGTGTCTCATCAGCAAACAGTAATCCTGGGGCTGGTGAGAACAAGGACCATTTTTTGGGAAATTGATATCCCGAAAATCCGGTCCTGACAGTCGGGAGATTAATATGATGGAAAATAGACCTGGGGGCCATAGGTTTCACTAGTGGCTCCTCTCAAGAGCATAAGTATTACGGCGGGTGAACAAATTACTATTGAGCAATTGACAGAATTGAGCATAGTTATGAGAATATCTAGGTATGATCATGTATATAGGCATCACGTCCGAGACAAGTAGACCGACTCCTGCCTGCATCTACTACTATTACTCCACACATCGACCGCTATCCAGCATGCATCAAGAGTATTAAGTTCATAAGAACAGAGTAACGCTTTAAGCAAGATGACATGATGTAGAGGGATAAATTCATGCAATATGATATAAACCCCATCTTGTTATCCTCGATGGCAAATACAATACGTGCCTTGCTGCCCCAACTGTCACTGGGAAAGGACACCGCAAGATTGAACCCAAAACTAAACACTTCTCCCATTGCAAGAAAGATCAATCTAGTAGGCCAAACCAAACTGATAATTCGAAGAGACTTGCAAAGATAACCAATCATACATAAAAGAATTCAGAGAAGATTCAAATATTGTTCATAGATAAACTTGATCATAAACCCACAATTCATCGGTCTCAACAAACACACCGCAAAAGAAGATTACATCGAATAGATCTCCACGAGAGAGGGGGAGAACATTGTATTGAGATCCAAAAAGAGAGAAGAAGCCATCTAGCTAATAACTACGGACCCGAAGGTCTGAGGTAAACTACTCACACATCATCGGAGAGGCTATGGTGTTGATGTAGAAGCCCTCCATGATCGATGCCCCCCCATGGAGTTCAAAAAGGCCCCAAGATGGGATCTCACGGGTACAGAAGGTTGCGACGGTGGAATTAGGTTTTTGGCTCAGTATCTGGTAGTTTGGGGGTACGTAGGTATATGTAGGCGGAAGAAGTACGTCGGTGGAGCTACGTGGGGCCCACGAGGGTGGAGGGCGCGCTCTAGGGGGGGGGTAGGTGCGCCCCCTACCTTGTGCCCTCCTGGTTGATGTCTTGACGTAGGGTCCAAGTCCTCGGGATCACGTTCGTTCCGAGAATCTCGTTCCCGAAGGTTTCATTCCGTTTGGACTCCGTTTGATATTATTTTCTGCGAAACTCTGAAATAGGCAAAAAACAGCAATTCTGGGCTGGGCCTCCGGTTAATAGGTTAGTCCCAAAAATAATATAAAAGTGTATAATAAAGCCCAATAATGTCCAAAACAGAATATAATATAGCATGGAACAATAAAAAATTATAGATACGTTGGAGACGTATCAAGCATCCCCAAGCTTAATTCCTGCTCGTCCTCGGTAGGTAAATGATAAAAATAGAATTTTGATGTGGAATGCTACTTGGCATAATTTCAATGTAATTCTTCTTAATTGTGGTATGAATATTCAGATCCGAAAGATTCAAGATAAAAGTTCAATATTGACATAAAAATAATAATACTTCAAGCATACTAACTAACAATTATGTCCTCTCAAAATAACATGGCCAAAGAAAGTTCATCCCTACAAAATCATATAGTTTAGTCATGCTCCATTTTCGTCACACAAGAATGCTCTCATCATGCACAACCCCAATGACAAGCCAAGCAATTGTTTCATACTTTAGTAATCTCAAACCTTTTCAACTTTCACGCAATACATGAGCGTGAGCCATGGATATAGCACTATGGGTGGAATAGAATATAATGATGGGGTTTATGTGGAGAAGACAAAAAAGGAGAAAGTATCACATCAACGAGGCTAATCAATGAGCTATGGAGATGCCCATCGATTGATGTTAATGCAAGGAGTAGGGATTGTCATGCAACGGATGCACTAGAGCTATAAATATATGAAAGCTCAACAAAAGAAACTAAGTGGGTGTGCATCCAACTAGCTTGCTCACTTAGACCTAGGGCATTTGAGGAAGCCCATTGTTGGAATATACAAGCCAAGTTCTATAATGAAAAATTCCCACTAGTATATGAAAGTGACAAAACAAGAGACTCTCTATCCTGAAGATTATGATGCTACTTTGAAGCACAAGTGTGGTAAAAAGGATAGTAACATTGTCCCTTCTCTCTTTTTCTCTCATTTTTTGGGCCTTCTTCATTTTTTATGGCCTTTCTCTTTTTTTTCCTCACTTGGGACAATGCTCTAGAAAATGATGATCATCACACTTCTATTTATTTACAACTCAATGATTACAACTCGATACTAGAACAAAGTATGACTCTATATGAATGCCTCTGACGGTGTACCGGGATATGCAATGAACCAAGAGTGACATGTATGAAAGAATTATGAATTGTGTCTTTGCCACAAATACTATGTCAACTACATGATCATGCAAAGCAATATGACAATGATGAACGTGTCATGATAAACGGAACGATGGAAAGTTGCATGGCGATATATCTCGGAATGGCTATGGAAATGCCATAATAGGTAGGTCTGGTGGCTGTTTTGAGGAAGATATAAGGAGGTTTATGTGTGAAAGAGCGTATCATATCACGGGGTTTTGATGCACCGGCGAAGTTTGCACCAACTCTCAATGTGAGAAAGGGCAATGCACGGTACCGAAGAGGCTAGCAATGATGGAAAGGTGAGAATGCGTATAATCCATGGACTCAACATTAGTCATAAAGAACTCACATACTTATTGCAAAAATCTGCAAGTCATCAAAAACCAAGCACTATGCTCATGCTCCTAGGGGGATAGATTGGTAGGAAAAGACCATCGCTCGTCCCCGACCGCCACTCATAAGGAGGACAATCAAAGAACACCTCGTGTTTCAAATTTGTTACATCACGTTTACCATATGTGCATGCTACGGGACTTGCAAACTTCAACACAAGTATTTCTCAAATTCACAACTACTCAACTAGCACAACTTTGATATCACTACCTCCATGTCTCAAAACAATCATCAATCATCAAACTTCTCTTAGTATTCGACACACTCATAAGAAAGTTTTTACTAGTCTTGAATACCTAGCATATTAGAATTATTTAAGAAAATTACCATGCTGTTTAAGACTCCCAAAATAATCTAAATGAAGCATGAGAGAATAATAGTTTCTATAAAACAAAGTTACCACCATGCTCTAAAAGATATAAGTGAAGTACTAGAGCAAAAACTATATAACTCAATAGATATAAGTGAAGCACATAGAGTATTCTAATAATTTCCGAATCATGTGTGTCTCCCTCAAAAGGTGTGTACAGCAAGGATGACTATGGTAAAATAAAAAGCAAAGAATCAAATCATACAAGACGCTCCAAGCAAAACACATATCATGTGGTGAATAAAAATATAGCTCCAAGTAAAGTTACCGATGGAAGTAGACGAAAGAGGGGATGCCTTCCGGGGCATCCCCAAGCTTTGGCTTTTAGGTGTCCTTAGATTATCTTGGGGTGCCATGGGCATCCCCAAGCCTAGGCTCTTTCCACTCCTTGTTCCATAATCCATCAAATCTTTCACCCAAAACTTGAAAACTTCACAACACAAAACTCAGCAGAAAATCTCGTGAGCTCCGTTAGCGAAAGAAAACAAAAGACCACTTCAAGGTACTGTAATGAACTCATTATTTATTTATATTGGTGTTAAACCTACTTGAGGGAGTCCTGGATTAGGGGGTGTCCGGATAGACGGACTATGACCTTTAGCCGGACTCCTGGACTATGAAGATACAAGATTGAAGACTTCGTCCCGTGTCCGGATGGGACTTTCCTTGGCGTGGAAGGCAAGCTTGGCGATATGGATATGTAGATCTCCTCCCATTGTAACCGACTCTGTGTAACCCTATCCCTCTCCGGTGTCTATATAAACCGGAGGGTTTTAGTCCCTAGGACAAACAACAATCATACCATAGGCTAGCTTCTAGGGTTTAGCCTCTCTGATCTCGTGGTAGATCTACTCTTGTACTACCCATATCATCAATATTAATCAAGCAGGAGTAGGGTTTTACCTCCATCGAGAGGGCCCAAACCTGGGTAAAAACATCGTGTCCTTTGTCTCCTGTTACCATCCGCCTAGACGCACAGTTCGGGACCCCCTACCCGAGATCCGCCGGTTTTGACACCGACATTGGTGCTTTCATTGAGAGTTCCTCTGTGCTGTCGCCATTAGGAAGGATGCCTCATCCCGTCTTTAAAGACGACACTGTTGCTAAAGGAGCTCTGGCTATCGGCCAAACTCTCCTGTTAGGCGGTTTTCTTATGACCGTCTGTTCAGCCGCCGCGCCGATGATGACTTCTCGGGTCATCAAAAGCAATCTTCACGTCAACTCGGAACTCGCCGAGCAGTTAGATCCGATGGAGCTCTCTTCCTTAAACGAGCTCTTGGCTCGCATCGCCGCCCTGGGAGTCGCTACAGACTACGATCAGATTGGGCCTAAACCCGATCCGAGGGAAATTAACTCTCCCCAGGTCACCCATCATGTTGAAGTGGTGGAGGAACAATGCGGCAAGCCTTCATCTATCTTAAGGACTAGTTATGTCCGGATTCCCGATCCCTCCAAGCCGAATACCCGCGGAGGGGAGGACGTCACTCAAGCCCTGAACCTAAAGTCGGGCAGTGGGCTAGATTCATTGGACAACATCCAAGAACCCAAGCTTCCGAGTTCGGAAACTCCTTGGCCCCTGAGTATTAATTGGGCGAAGTTCCGGATTTAATTCCACCCGCCCACCCAAATATAAGTGATCTATCCCAAATTCGGCAAGAGCCCGCAGAAACAGTACACCATTACTGGGCCAGATTCCTCCTGGTCAAGAACAGGATAAAGGACTACCGCGAGGAGGACGCAATTTTATTCTTTTGCATAATTGCACGGACAACGGAATCCTCAACGCCATAAGTTGCCGTGAAATTACACGCTTCGCTGACTTGGCGACCATAGTACGAAAGTACTGTGCGATGGAAAGCGCCTGGAAAACCAAAATAAAATTTTGGGACAATCCGGCCCTGAATACAACCCCAGTCCGAAATAAAAGGGTGCATTATTGCCAGGCACCTGGGTTAAACACCAAAAAGGAAAAACCCTCTATAGGGCATGGAACCGTACTGGAGGGATGGCTCAATGGACCCTGTAAAATTCATAGTACAGAGGGCGCCACGCCAACTCATAGCCTTAGAGCATGTTGGATACTCCGAAGTGGCGAAGAGCTTCTAACTCCGTAATCCACGAGCACCAGCCCAGTGGATACCAAGATGCGGTATTAATAGTCTTGAGACTTTCGCATCAAATAATATGCGGAAACGAACACTCCGCAGGCTTGTCGAAGTCTACCAAGTAGCAACAATAAACCCATGGAGTGACACGGCTATTACCTTTAACGCCAGTGATGAACCTAAATTCCGAACAGCCCGAGCACCAGTCGCATTGGTCCTCAGTCCAATAGTGGACGGCTTTCGCCTTACCAAGGTACTCATGGACGGCGGCAGCGGATTGAACCTCATTTATGAGGAAACCCTTCGAAAAATGGAAATAGACTGGAGCCGCATTGAGCGAAGCAGCACAACCTTTAGAGGAATAATACCTAGTCGGGAAGCGTGCTGCACAGGAAAAATCACACTGGATGTGGTGTTCGGCATGCCGGATAATTACAGGTCCGAGGAGGTCACGTTCCAAGTGGCCCCGTTCAGCAGCGGATACCACGCTCTATTAAGGCGAGAGGCATTCACAATTTTTCAAGCTATGGGTACATGAAGCTCAAAATGCCCGGGCCCAACAGAATCATCACTCTTGCTAGTGACCCGGACATAGCACTCCGCGCCGAAAATGAGACAGCCGCACTGGCCCTTGAGGCACTATCCGAAGCCCTAGCGGCCGAGGAACTGACTGCGCTGCGCTCCACGGTGAACAGGGACGATGTGATACTCGATAAAAGATCCAAGTCCACCTCCTTTAAACCGGCGGACGAAATAGTCAAATTCCAAGTCCATCCAACGGACCCTACAAAAACGGCCTCCATCGGGGCGCAATTAAACCCTGATGTAGATGCCGCACTACGAGAATTCCTAGGCAAAAATTGGGACATTTTTGCCTGGCACCCTTCAGACATGCTAGGAATCCCACGCCGGCTGGCCGAGCACATCCTAAACATCCTAAAAGGATTCAAGCCAGTCAAACAGGCTCTTCGGTGTTTCTCCGAACCTAAGAGACAAGCCATGGGAGAGGAGCTAGCCAAACTACTGGAGGCCGGATTCATCAGAGATATAAAACATCCGGACTGGCTACCAAACTTGGTGATGGTACCAAAGAAGGACAAATCCTGGCGCCTATGCGTCGATTTCAAGGACCTCAACAAGGCTTGACCAAAAGATCCCTTCCCCCTCCCCCGCATTGATCAAATTATCGACGCTACCACAGGACACGATTCATTGTGTTTCCTCGACGCATACTCCGGCTACCATCAAATTAAGATGGCAGAGCCAGACCAAGCCGCAACGGCATTCATCACCCCATACGGCCCATTCTGCTTCAACATAATGCCTTTCGGGCTCAAAAACGCCGGCGCAACATATCAGCGCATGATTCAGACATGTCTGGCAAGCCAGATCGGCAAAACAGTGGAGGCATACGTAGATGACGTGGTCGTCAAAACCAAGCATGTCGAAACTCTGGTAGACGACTTGAGGCTCACATTCGATAACCTCCGAACATACGACATCAAGCTTAACCCGGAAAAATGCGTTTTCGGCGTACCAGCCGGAAAGCTCTTGGGCTTCATTGTATCCGGCAGAGGAATTGAAGCAAACCCAGCCAAGATCCGAGCTCTGTCACAATTGGATGTCCCAAAGGACCTCAAACAAATACAAAAATTGACTGGATGCGTGGCGGCTCTAAGCCGCTTTATCTCCCTCTTGGGAGAAAAGGCATTACCCCTTTATCGCCTCCTTCGGCGCACCGAACACTTCGAGTGGACGGATGCCGCCATGGCCGGACTTGAAGAAATAAAAGACATATTGGCAACAAACCCGGTCCTAGCCGCGCCTAACATGGGCGAACCAATGCTATTATACATCGCGGCAACTCATCAAGTTGTAAGCGCAGTACTCGTCGTCGAACGAGAAACGGACGGACACAAATTCCCCCTTCAAAAGCCAGTTTACTACGTGTCCACTGTCCTGACTCCATCCAAGTCACGGTACCCGCATTATCAAAAGATAGCGTACGCGGTATTTATGGCGTCCCGGAAGCTGCGACACTACTTTCAAGAGTGTTCGATAACAGTAGCCTCTGAAGTACCTCTTAACGATATTATAAACAACCGCGACGCGACGGGCCGGATTGCCAAATGGGCTATTGAGCTCCCCCCGTTCGACATAACCTATAAGCCACGGCGAGCTATTAAGTCGCAAGTTTGGGCCGACTTCGTCGCCGAATGGACTGAAGCCGAACTACCTAAAGAGTATGGCACATATTCCAACTGGATCATGCACTTCGACGGCTCCAAAATGTTGGCTGGTCTAGGGGCTGGCGTCATTCTGATGTCCCCAACAGGAGATACAGTTCAATACGTACTCCAGATAATGTATACGGACTCCAACAACGCAGCCGAATATGAGGCCCTTCTACATGGTCTTCGGATGGCAGTCTCCATGGGCATTCAACGCCTAGAGGTGCGCGGGGATCCGAACCTCGCGATATCCCAAATAAATGGAGACTTTGATGCCAAGGATCCGAAAATGGCAGCTTATCGCAACACCGTCCTAAAATGTCAGCTCGGTTCAAGGGCTCAATTTCACCATATAGCTCGGAAAACAATCAGCAGCGTGAGACGTCTTGGCGCCAGACATTGGTGCAAAGCGCGATGTCGTCTCGCCCCCCCCCCCCCAATATATTCTTGGAGAGGCTATTCAAGCCATCCGTATTATGGGAAGGGGAGTCCAGAAGTAACAGCCTGGACCCAACCGCACTGCCTGACACCGAACATTCTGACACAATGGGAGGCTCTGCCAACGAAGTAACACCTTCAGCCCACATAATAATGGCAGTCATTGCCCCGTGGACAGAACCATTCCTAGCCTACCTAACCAGGCAGGAACTTCCCGAGGACCAAAACGAGGAACGTTGCATAGTGTGGCGATCTAAAGCCTATAAAGTCCATGAGGGAGAGATTTATAAGAAAAGCACGACCGGAGTCCTTCAAAGATGTATCTCCGAAGAGGAAGGGCGGAATCTTCTGGCTGAAATTCATGCCGGACTCGGCGGGCACCACGCCGCAGCCCGGGCCCTTGTAAGCAAGGCCTTCCGTACAGGATTTTATTGGCCGACGGCCCGGGCAGATGCTCAGGACTTAGTCCAACGATGTGTCGGTTGCCAGCTCTTTGCTAAGCAAAGCCATATGCCACCTACCGCCCTCCAAACCATACCCATCACCTGGCCCTTCGCGGTCTGGGGGCTTGACATGGTTGGACCCCTTAAAGGAGGAACCCACAAGCAAAAATACCTACTGGTCATGGGGGATAAATTCACCAAATGGATAGAGGCCAAGCCGGTTAAGACGGCCGAATGCGGACCAGTGATAGACTTCATATCAGGGGTCGTACACCGTTACGGCATCCCCCACAGCATCATCACTGATAACAGCACGAACTTTATGGCCGACAAGGTCAAACTCTGGTGCAAAAACATGGGCATCAAGCTCGACTATGCTTCAGTCTATCATCCTCAAACTAACGGTCAAGTCGAGCGAGCAAATGGTCTAATCATGAGCGGCATCAAATCCAGATTAGTGCGGTCCCTCAAGGAATCTAACACGCACTGGGTAGAGGAGCTCGACTCCGTACTCTGGGGGCTGTGGACCACGCCGAAGCGCACCACCGGATTCACACCATTCTTTATGGTATACGGCGCAGAGGTGGTTCTGCCCTGCGACATAATTCATGACTCACCTCGCGTGCGCATGTACGAAGAAAGAGAAGCCGAACTCAATCGGCAGGACAGTTTGGACGCCTTGGAGGAGGAGCGTGACGTGGCAAAAGCCCGTTCCGCATTCTATCAACAGCAGGCTCGAAGATATCCAAGCAGAGAAGTACGGGCCAAAACTTACAATGTTGGCGAGTTAGTTCTACGCCTGCCAGACAAGAAAAAGGACAAACACAAGCCCAAATGGGAACGTCCCTTTATTATTTACCAAGTCCTGACTGGTGGAGCGTACCGTCTGCGAGATGCATCGGATAACCGACTCGAGCCGAACCCATGGAACACTGCCCTTCTCCGAAGATTCTACGCCTAGCGCCGGACTCTGTGTTCGTCTCCTTCCTCTGTCTATTTTTTACACATTAGTTGTCTTTTATTTCTCTCCTTCTCCCTCCCTTTCCCTTACAGCCTTAAGGGCCTATTCGCGCCTTGTTCGCACACAACTGACGTGCTATCCACGCTCATTATACCCGGGGGCTTCTTTAACAGAAGCTTATTTATACGGGCTTCATGCCCAACACATGTGTCACACTTCCGCATGTACCTTTTATTCACCATTATATGCATCGATATGACTTAAGTTTTGGCCAAGCTGGGTTGCTGGCTCGTGCTTACCCCTCGCTCTCGATTGTTCGGCTAGGCGGTAAAGGAGCACCTCTGCGATTGTTACTGCCGTCACCGGATGTGTACCTCGACTAGGTGAAGCCAAAAGCTAGCGTTCTTAAGGGAATATTCGGTCGGTGAACTAAAGATGATTTCTCACTTGTTTATTTATCTGCCCCGGATGCTTTTCTCTTTTGCAGTCCGGACATGCACTTTAGGGCATGCCTCCCAGGGAAAGGAACCCCTAACGGAACTATTCTCCCTAGAAGATGTTTCTTACTAACCATGTAATATAACATAACTAGTTGGGTACTTGTCTGTTCAAGCACTAATGACCCCTACGCCTGGTCTCCATGCATGCCCCGGTTCCTACATAACCGAGAGGGTGTTCGGACACACTCCGGACTATCGGTCCCGAGGTTGAAGCGAAAAGGTCTGCCATGACAAACGATCTACAATCCGGCTAGAAGGCATTTTACATGTCATCTTAAATTACATAGTCAATTTGACTGGGCATATTCCTCTTCAATACCATCCAACAGCTGTCTAGTTTACAGATCCTGTTGGGAATATTTATGCCAACTCTACTTGGCCGTACACTAAGCTCACAGGATCTCCTTCCCATCGGCCCCCACAGGTCCGACCTCGCCATGTGGTTTGGGTCAGCCTTCCGTACCGCGTCTTCACCATGGCCCAGTGCCTCCTCGGCACCTTGACGGCAGGCCGATATCTTCGATAATCGGAGCGCCGCCGCGCCCTTAAGCCTCTCTCGCAAGCTCTCCAAGGCCTTTGGGCATGGAGGCAGATAGCCACAAGGCCTGGCGACGCTTTTCATCACTGCCGAACTTCGCTCGCAGCGGTTGTAAAGCTCGGGAAGAAGGTCACCCGTAGACCGGCATTTCCTCTACAGACGACTCAGTGAGCATACCTACGACATAACTCGTTAGTCGACTTCCTCGCCAACTCTTTTTCAAAGTTCGTTCAAGCACTTACTAAAAATGCCGCGTCGAAGCCGTCGATTCTCCTTCACGAGTCCGGCTACTAAGGCACGAACATCCTTTAGTTCCTCGCCCAGCTGGGTGTTGGCATCTTGGAGATTATTCTTCTCTGCCTCACCCTCGTAAGCACGCCTCGCCGCCTTTAACCGCGCAAGAGTTGTTGCTTGTCCGGATCTACTCGGCGCCATCTGCAATGATATTGTCGATTTGCACACACGCCGACTTCACAACATACTTATCTTTGGCGTATATTACCGGAGGGGTCTCTTGGCCTCCCTGCGCGGCTAGTGCAGCCTCAAGTTGGGCTTTGCACTCTTCCAGCTCCTGGGACAGTTGGGTATTCTTTTTTGTAAGATCCTGCATAACAAATGATACTTAAATCAGTTATTCTAACTGTTTCAAGTCTCGGGGGCTACTGACATATATAACCGTCAAATTTTCTCACCGGTATGTCTTTCACATAGTGCTCCATGGCTCTGGCTAGACCATTTTGAGCGGCACAGAGGTACACATCTCCCGAATTGAAGGCATCCAATGCCTCTTGGGAGAAACAAGAGTCACGAAGAACTGTCCGGCGACGCCTGTGATTCATGGCACTCTCCACCTCAGGATTGGTGGCGGACAGTCTGTCCGCATCCTCTATCGGAGGAGCGTCCGACACACGCCTCGTGTTTGCCTCTGTTTCTGGACCTGGCTTTGGAGCCTGGCTGGTGGAGGCTCGATTGGCAATCTCTCCGGATATAGTCCGACTGTCAGGACCCCGATCCTAGGTCACACCGATCTAGCATGTAACACATCATATCACTTTGCGGCCTCACGCACGGTATTCCCACGGGTGTCGCCTTACCATGGCCCGGGACCGTTCGCGTCTTTTGGCTCACGTATATGATAGTGTCGCTAGCATCCATATGACGGAGAACCCGGGCCGACATGGCTAGTCGTGAACCCAAAGCGGCGCTAACCTATGGGGACAGGCATACATGAAACACTTCGAGCATGTCGGTCATCAACGATGAACTTGGGCTGTAGCACTGGCTAACAGGACTCCGTATCCCGGGCTGTAGCAGGCTAGGCAGGACTCCAAGTATCACCGCGTGACATTTCCCGAAGGGATGTACATAGGAACGAAATGAATCACATGCCGGCCAGTCAAGTGTCCAAGCAGTAGTCTTTGGGCTAGCGTGACTCCGTGAACCGGCCAGAAGCGGACTACTATCGCCGTAAACACGAGACTACATTTCCCCATATGAGAGGCTGCCAAGGATAAACAACTAGTTTGTCGGATCCCACACATATCAAGCATTTCAAACATGCACACATTATGCTCAATATGCGAGATACAACATGGCATCACAACATAACTCTCGACTCGTAATATTATTCAATAGGCTCCGAAGAGCGAGATATTACAAACATGGGTCTCATGACCCAACACTCGAAACATACAAGTCAAAACACAAGCGAAGCTAATCACATGCAGATACGATAACTATAAATGAAAAAGGCCGAGAAGCCCGACTATCTACCAGATCTCCGCCGGGCACAAGATCGTAGCTGAGGTAACAAGCTAAACGTCAAGTCCAAGCGAACTACTAGCGAGACTGACGTCTCTCTGCAAAACATAAAATAAGCAAACGTGAGTACAATTGTACTCAGCAAGACTTACATCAGAACTAACTACATATGCAACATTATCAAAAGGGGGGTGGTGGAGTTTGACTGCAGCAAGCCAGCTTTGACTCGGTGGCTATCCTGAACTATGACTGCAAGTAACTCTTTTGAGGTGGCGCACACGAGTCCACATATTCACCATAACAATACACCACTATGGATCCGCTCCCGTCTCCCTACGAGAACGCCATCCATAGCACTCACGCTTATCTTGCGCTTTTTAGAGTATCCACTTTCACTTGTCTATGAACTGATATAGGCAACCCAGAAGTCCTTTTCCGTGGACACGGCTATTCGAATAGATCATATTTAACCCTGCAGGGGTGTACTTCTTCACACACGCTCACCACTTACCGCCGTTTACGACATGTACTCGGCAACCTTCAAGCGGAAGCCCAACGTGGGTGTCGGCCACAGCCTACCTAAACACTCGAGTCCCTAGTCCAGGTTTATCGCCTATTCGGGTTCCATCCGCAGGGAGTCCGGCCGAGGTTTCCCATACAGCCCCGAACGATGTGTGCAGGGTTCCCGAGATACCAAACGGGCACTTTCGGTACATCACTCTGGTGCCTACCGCAACACAACCCACCCCTAAGGTCAGCGTTGCGTGCGGCCCCCAGCATGCTACAAACACCAGAAACTACTTGCAACTCCCGGACTGAGGACAAGGGTGGTCAAGAAGCCGAGAGGGTCCATTGGTTTCGGGCCCAATGCGTGGTAGTAGCTAGTTCATGGATCACAAACACAGAACTCAGTTCCTGAGGACGGCTGCAATGAGACAACCCACCATGTACTCCTACATGGCCTCTCACCGCTACCTTTACCAAATTGTGTTCACACACTTAGCTCACACACAATAGGACATGTTCATAACAATTCCAATTCATTCCCGATGAATCAGACCCGACTCAACTCTAAGCAGTAGCAGGCATGACAAACAAGCATAAATGAGTAGGCACAACATGGGCTCAAACAACTCCTACTCATGCTAGTGGGTTTCATCTAATTACTGTGGAATGACAGGTCATGCAAAGGATCAAGGGGTTCAGCTACCGCAGCAAGTAACAGTTGAATCGTTGTTGTCCTAATGCAATAAAATAGAGCAGGAGCGAGAGAGTGGGATTGTATCGGAATGAACAAGGGGGTTTTGCTTGCATGGCACTTCTGAAGATAATAGTTCTTCATCGGTGTCATCGAATAATCATCGTCGGTACATCGCTCTACCGGAGGGACAAATACCGCAAACAAGAGAGAGCACAATCAATGCAATGCACATATATGATGCATGATCATGTTAAGGTACTGAATTCACCTAATGCAATAATAATCCAAGTTAGTTGGAGTGGAATTCAAACAAGGTTGAATTCCAACTCAAAATGCTATTTCCTAAATTACCTAATCATGATTCATCCTATTCAGTGATGTTAACTTGTTCAAACATGCATGATCATGGCATAAACAGATTCTTCACATTTTTCTGATCATTTTCATATATAAATTATTTCAATCCGAGTTACGGTTGAATTTATATGATTTTAGAAGTTTAGAGCATTTTCTGAATTTTACTGAATTAAATTAAATCCGAAAAGAATATTATCGTCGACCGACGTCGAGGTGACGTCGACAAGTCAAAAGCGCCGACCAGGTCAAATCGACGTGTGGGGCCACACGTCGATGACTAACTAACTAACCTAGTTAATTAGTACTAACAAGGGTTAGTTAAGTTAGTTTAAACCTAACTAGAGTGGTTAGCAGGCGGGGCCCGCATGTCGATGAGGAGAGGGAGGTCAAACCGGCGGTGGTCAACCCACGCCGGTCAGCGGTCGATGGGCGCCGGCGTTTAGCCGCCAGCGAACCACGCGGCGCAAGTGCAATGGCCATTCCGCCACCAAAAGGGCCGGGAGAGTACCTCTGAGAGCGGGGATGCGCCGAGGTTCTTGGTGGGGATAGCTGGTCGGGCGGCCGGGATCGACGCCGGCGAGGTTGGCGGCCGCCGGAGTCGGAGTAAGTCTTGCCGCGGTGTTGCGGCTCGTAGGGGAGTGAACGGAGGTGCTAGGCAGCACCTAGAGGGCAGCGGGAGCGCGTCGGAGCTGCTAGGCGAGGCAGAGGCGCTCGGGGGCACGGAGCTCGCCGGCCATGGCGGACGGCGGCTTCGGGTGCCCGCGGGGCAGCGGCTACAGGGCGCGTGAGACAGAGGGGGATGAGGGGAAAAGAAGAGGAGCTCACGAGGAGTGCGGGGGTGGCCTCGGCGTGCTCGGGGAGGGGCTGGTGACGACGGGGGGGTCGCCGGCGATCTCGGTGGCCGAGGAGGAAGAAGACGGCGGTGACGGCGGAGCAGGCCTCCCGGTGACGCCTGGAGCGGTGAGAAGGAGGGGTAGGCCGAGGCGGAGCTTGGGGACACTTCGGGGAGGTGAGGCGGTGGCTGTGGCCGCGGCGAACGGCGACGGTGGCGACGAGGCCGCTCGGTCCCAAGCGAGAGGGAGGGAGCAGAGGAGAGGAGGCGTTCGAGGAGGGAGTGAGAGGGCTGGGGGCGCGGCTGGCTGTCTGGGAGGCGCCCAGGCGTCGGGGTGAAGCAGGCAGGGTGGGAGGTGGCGGTGGCACTGCCAGGCCACACGCCACGCCTCGCCTCTTCCGGCAGAGGAAGACGATGAGCAGCGATGGGGCTGGTGGGCTGGGCCAACCGGCCGGCCAGCAGGGGGGAGAGAACTGGCGGTTCGGGCGCTAGGTAAGCCAGTAAGCATCCTTTTATTTCTGTTTTCTAATTTTCGACATCTGTTTTGATTTAAATAAAATACTAAATCAATTTATTTAATTATGCCAATTTTTGCAGGAGCTAACTATATTATTCCGAGCTCCTCAACAAAAGGGCACAATTTTGGACAATATTTTATATACGTAGTAATATATATCCAAGACAAATATTTACCGTATTAATTCCAAATGCCCAAAATAAATACTTATGAGATCCTAAAAATATTGGTTAGTTTGTTAACCCTGTCCAATATTTTCAGGGGGCCACATGAGCATTTTCTTGGACCTTTTTGGAGCGATTTTTATTTAGGTCATTTCCAAAAGTGATTCTGAGGGTTTCACAAATCCCTATTTCAATTTTCATGGAAATTAACATGATGACATGAATGCCTTAATGCAACTAATGTCAAGCAATTCTAGGGATGTGACAACTCACCCCCACCAAACAAGAATCTCGCCCCGAGATTCAAGACGGGAGGTAAGAGGGAAAAGGAGGTCACAAACTATTACAATCCTCATGACCCATTTGTCTTCTCGAGGATGTTGGTTCACTCCATCTTCTTGGTCTTGACGTCTTCGAGATCTTCACCCGACACGGCAACAGAAAGAAGGGGAAGCCCTACATGATTCGATCTTCACGAAGATTAAGCAAACATGATCGACATTACGGACTGAGATGGTGACACATCTCGAGTTGAGACACAAAATACATCGAGGGGGATGGAAGAACAACAATGAGGTTTGATTAGTGGCAACAATTCCACGCTTTAGGAAGATGGTGGATGGTGTCAAGGTGGCGAGGAAATATTTATCATGATCCCGTAACGGGACACCTCGAGAAAGGTGACGCAAGGAACTATTCCCTTAAGTGGCAAAAAGAATTACTTTTGAATTAGAGATCATGGAGACTCTCCATACCAGCCTAAGGCAACTCACAAACGATCATGTGGTGGAATGCAAAGGAGTGGTACACCCGGACTAGAATGGATGATGTGGACTACCTTGTTGAAGACAACGCAATGGATGATTTTTGCTTATCATCGGAGGTGGAGGGGGCCTAGGGTAAGTCCACTTTGAAGATAACCCTGGACAAGAATTGCTAAGAAGACCGTCTATAGCGAGATAGCACAAGGACGGTGCAAGCTGGGAACGAAATGCAGCTGTTGGAATGTTTCAACCATCATATCTGCCTGAGATTCAGATCTGGTTGGTGTTAGGATATTCCAGACTCATCATGTCTGAAAAGGAAGGGTTGCAACACAATTTGACGAGATGGCGTCGCGAGATTCTCGGGATATGAACTACGATAGCAAGCTCCAAGACATGAGCTGGTTCTGCTACAAACCTGTGAACATGTTGTCCTAGACAAGCATGACCACATGGTAGTCTTATAATGAAACACTACCGAGTTCGGGTGGGGAAACCATCATCGAGGGTATCGAAGTCTTAACATAAGTCATGATTAGCTCTTATGGAAGAACTCCTTTTCCTTGAACAAATCAATCAGTGGCTTGGTGTGCTAGGGATACATATGGAATGAAGATGATCAGTCTATCAAACCATAGAATACTTTGCACATGCATGACGGACTTGGGATGATTCCAGAAGAGGCAAAACAAACCTTTCTCAAGTTCATGGCGGCAACTTACATCAGATGCACATGAACTAGAGGAAGTCACTACTTTCATCCAAACATATGCTTCATGAACAAAACACGAAGAAATGCTTACACAAGCTTCCAATACTAGGTTGATGCTCAACATGACTCATGGGGAGACAAAATGCTACCGATGGGCTCAACAAAGAACTCATCGGAATTTCCATATCACTGGACTTCCACCATCATGTGAACACGTTGATAGCATTGGTTAGACCAAAGATGTAATGGTGTATGCTCGCGGGATCAACCACGAGTAAGACAACATCACACATATCGTTGGTTCTGATTTGACTTGACGATTGCCCACACTCAAGTCAAAGGGTTGATAGGACAATAGATCCAGCAACTGATCACAGGGACCAATCGATGATATATCATCTTTCTTCAATACACACTACACAAAATATCCCTTTGGATCGAACTAGGTTAGGCAAGCTTTTATCTTCCAACTCTCCAAGTTATTGACTAGCTTAACCGACTAGCTCAGGGGTATCCAACACAGATTCTTGGAGAAGGGTGGTTCACAAGAAACCAACGTGATCACGAGCCCAACATAACAGTCAGGGAACAACCCGGTAACACTTCCAAGAAGATATTTGGAAAGTCACGAACCACCGGTATGTTACTAAGCTCGAGAGTAATCTTGCTTTTAAGGGCAAGACGATATGATCAAATGAGTGAGGACTTGACACAATCCTAACTCATCAATCGAAGTGTGCACCAGAAATAAGGACTAGGTAGCACGATCAACCTCAAGATGATGGTTTAATAACCAACACGCTAAGAATGAGAATATTGTCCATTCACTACCAAGCAACAAGTTGCTCGGAGTATTGATTTCACACATCACAATTCACTTGCCGCATCCCGTTACAACAACACGAACAGAGGAATGAATAATGATAGCGAGAGTATCATGCGTCAAGAATTCCTAGGAGGTTGTGCAATTCCATGACACTCTTGACATAAAGATGGTAACACTCAAGGTAGAACAGAACAAAAGCTGAATTGGCGTTTTGATCTGCGGGATGCAACTACTTTGACCCAATCCTAGAAATGGATGAGGTACTGGAGTTTGTTTCTCCTAGTCATTCCGGGATGGAATGGCTTGACGGACCACAAGGATAAAATGCATCGATGAACACAAATGCACACATACCCTTGGCTATCGATTGATAGATGAAGGTCAGAAGGCATCTAAGAGAACAACTCAAAGGAACATATAATTTTCTGAGTTGTGGATGCACAGATTAGTATGTCGAGCAAGCTCAACATTTCTTCCGGATAACCCATGCAGAAAGGTGGAATTGGCAGATTCACAATTATGAATGGAGTACTCCTCAAGAGCACTCTTGTTGTGATCTTTTGGTTCAAAAAGAACTTCTGCTATAATTAGTTCATGGTATTTGGAAGAAGGAGAATACCACGGACTTCGAGGACTATCGCAAGGTTACTAATATCCTAAAGGCACTAGCAAATACTAACAACATGAAGTAAGTAGGGTGAATCTCGGGTCCAGAAACCCAGGAGTAGAATGCCTACTACTAACTGGCATCACGGGATGCTTTCGAAAATGATGGCTTAATCATCGTGACCGGGATGCAAAAGCATTACCAAATTGCTAGGTGACTTCCTAAACATCTAGGGTCATAATAATAGTCCCAACATATATGTCGAGGCAATAAATTACCCCAACGCACCGGTTAGTGTGCTTATTCTGACCAAAGGGACATCGAATGTAGAAGGAAAGGATTGCAAATGCATCGACTATTTAGAGACCTGGATGACTTCGGACAAAGATAACGGCTGTAAATGCTCAAAATGATTTGAGACATCCTGCAGAAAGGGTGGCATAACCACTCAACAACATCATAACAAGATTCTGGGATCAACAGTTATCATACAGGAGTAGTAAGAACTGAACTGGGGATTAAAACCAACAATCTTAAAGGTCTATGGATTAGTAACACGTCATCCTAATAGATAGATGAGAAGCCTAGTTCTTAAACCCCATAGAGGAGAAGAGGATGACTCAGATCAGAAGGTCATGAGGTATAAGGAGTAAAAAGAGCCTTACGTTCCCTTCCACAATCAATTCCCTTACATAACTAGAGCATTTCTAGACTCAACTTCGACCAGTTTGGCTTGGTAATCCTCAGCAACAAGGGCTCGATACCAACGCTGTCAGACCCCGATCCTAGGTCACACCGATCTAGCATGTAACACATCATATCACTTTGCGGCCTCACGACGGTATTCCCACGGTGTCGCCTTACCATGGCCCGGACCGCTTATGTCTTTTGGCTCACGATATGATAGTGTCGCTAGCATCCATATGACGGAGAACCCGGCCGACATGGCTAGTCGTGAACCCAAAGCGGCGCTAACCTATGGGGACAGCATACATGAAACACTTCGAGCATGTCGGTCATCAGCAGATGAACTTGGGCTGTAGCACTGGCTAACAGGACTCCGTATCCCGGCAGTAGCAGCTAGGCAGGACTCCAAGTATCACCGCGTGACATTTCAAGGGATGTATATAGGAACGAAATGAATCACATGCCGCCAATCAAGTGTCCAAGCAAGAGTGTCTGGGCTAGCGAGGACTCGGTGAACCGGGCAGAAGCGGACTACTATCGCCGTAAGCACGAGACTACATTTCCCCATATGAGAGGCTGCCAAGGATAAACAACTAGTTTGTCGGATCCCACACATATCAAGCATTTCAAACATGCACACATTATGCTCAATATGCGAGATACAACATGGCATCACAACATAACTCTACGACTCGAATATTATTCAATAGGCTCCAAGAGCGAGATATTACAAACATGGGTCTCATGACCCAACACTCGAGCATACAAGTAAAAACACAAGCGAAGCTAATCCATGTCTGGGTATGCATAACTATAAATGAAAAAGGCTGAGAAGCCCGACTATCTACCAGATCTCCGGGGCACAAGATCGTAGCTGAGGTAACAAGCTAAACGTCAAGTCCAAGCGAACTACTAGCGAGACCGACGCCTCTCGCAAAACATAAATAAGCAAACGTGAGTACAATTGTACTCAGCAAGACTTACATCGTAACTAACTACATATGCAACATTATCAAAAGGGGTGGTGGAGTTTGACCGCAGCAAGCCAGCTTTGACTCGTGGCTATCCCGAACTATGACCGCAAGTAACTCTTTTGAGGTGGCGCACACGAGTCCACATATTCACCATAACAATACACCACTATGGATCCGCCCCCCGTCTCCCTACGAGAACGCCATCCATAGCACTCACGCTATCTTGCGCTTTTAGAGTATCCACTTTCACTTGTCTATGAACCGATATAGGCAACCCAAGTCCTTTTCCGTGGACACGGCTATTCAATAGATCATATTTAACCCTGCAGGGGTGTACTTCTTCACACACGCTCTCACCACTTAACGTCGCTTACACGACATGTACTCGGCAACCTTCAAGCGGAAGCCCAACGTGGGTGTCGGCCACAGCCTACCTAAACACTCGAGTCCCTAGTCCAGGTTTATCGCCTATTCGGGTTCCATCCGCAGGGAGTCCGGCCGAGGTTTCCCATACAGCCCCGAACGATGTGTGCAGGGTTCCCGAGATACCAAACGGGCACTGCACACCGACACCACGGTGCCTACCGCAACACAACCCACCCCTAAGGTCAGCGCTATGCGTGCCCCAAAGATGCTACAAACACCGTAAACTACTTGCAACTCCCTGACCGAGGACAAGGGTGGTCAAGAAGCCGAGAGGGTCCATTGGTTTCGGGCCCAATGCGTGGTAGTAGCTAGTTCATGGATCACAAACACGTAACTCAGTTCTGAGGACGGCTGCAATGAGACAACCCACCATGTACTCCTACATGGCCTCTCACCGCTACCTTTACCAAATTGTGTTCACACACTTAGCTCACACACAATAGGACATGTTCATAACAATTCCAATTCATTCCCGATGAATCAGACCCGACTCAACTCTAAGCAGAGAGCAGGCATGACAAACAAGCATAAATGAGTAGGCACAACATGGGCTCAAACAACTCCTACTCATGCTAGTGGGTTTCATCTAATTATCGTGGAATGACAGTCATGCAAAGGATCAAGGGTTCAGCTACCGCAGCAAGTAACAGCTGAATCGTTGTTGTCCTAATGCAATAAAATAGAGCAGGAGCGAGAGAGTGGGATTGTATCGGAATGAACAAGGGGTTTTGCTTGCCAGCACTTCAAGATAATAGTTCTTCATCGGTGTCATCGAATAATCATCGCTTGGACATCGCTCACCGGAGGGACAAATACCGCAAACAAGAGAGAGCACAATCAATGCAATGCACATATATGATGCATGATCATGTTAAGGTACTGAATTCACCTAATGCAATAATAATCCAAGTTAGTTGGAGTGGAATTCAAACAAGGTTGAATTCCAACTCAAAATGCTATTTCCTAAATTACCCTAATCATGATTCATCCTATTCAGTGATGTTAACTTGTTCAAACATGCATGATCATGGCATAAACAGATTCTTCACATTTTTCTGATCATTTTTCATATATAAATTATTTCAATCCGAGTTACGGTTGAATTTATATGATTTTTAGAAGTTTAGAGCATTTTCTGAATTTTACTGAATTAAATTAAATCCAGAAAAGAATATTATCAAGTCGACCGACGCCGTGGTGACGCCGACAAGTCAAAAGCGCCGACCAGGTCAAATCTGACGTGTGGGGGCCACACGTCAGTGACTAACTAACTAACCTAGTTAATTAGTACTAACCGGGGTTAGTTAAGTTAGTTTAAACCTAACTAGAGTGGTTAGCCGGGCAGGGCCCGCATGTCGCTGAGGAGAGGGAGGTCAAACCGGCGGTGGTCAACCCACGCCGTCACGGGTCGATGGGCGCCGGCGTTAGCCACCGGGCGAACCACGCGCGCGCAAGTGCAATGGCCATTCCGCCACCAAAAGGGCCGGGGAGAGTACCTACGGAGAGCTGGGATGCGCTGAGGTTCTTGGTGGGGATAGCCGGGGTCGGGGCGGCCGGGATCGACGCCGGCGACGAGGTTGGCGGCCGCCGGAGCTCGGGTAAGTGCGGCCGCGGTGTTGCGGCTCGTAGGGGAGTGAACGGAGGTGCTAGGCAGCACCTAGAGGGCAGCGGAGCGCTGCTCGAGCTGCTAGGCGAGGCAGAGGCGCCGGGGCGTGAGCTCGCCCGCCATGGCGACGGCGGCTGGTGCCATGGGCAGCGGCTACAGGCGCGTGAGACAGAGGGGATGAGGGAAAAGAAGAGGAGCTCACGAGGAGGCGGGGTGGCCTCGGCGTGCTCGGGAGGGGCTGGTGACGACGGGGGTCACCGGCGATCTCGGTGGCCGAGGAGGAAGAAGACGGCAGGACGGCGGAGCAGGCCTCCCGGTGACGCCTGGAGCGGTGAGAAGGAGGGGTAGGCCGAGGCGGAGCTTGGGGACACTTCGGGGAGGTGAGGCGGTGGCTGTGGCCGCGGCGAACGGCGACGGTGGCGACGAGGCCGCTCGGTCCGGGCAAGAGAGGGAGGGAGCAGAGGAGAGGAGGCGTTCGAGGGAGGGAGTGAGAGGGCTGGGGGGCGCGTGGCTGTCTGGGAGGCGCCCAGGCGTCGGGGTGAAGCAGGCAGGGTGGGAGGTGGCCGGTGGCACTGCTGCCCACACGCCGCCTCGCCTCGCCCGGGCAGAGGAAGACGATGAGCGGTGGGGCGCTGGTGGGCTGGGCCAACCGGGCCGGCCAGCAGGGGGGAGAGAAACTGGCCGGTTCGGGCGCTAGGTAAGCCAGGTAAGCATCCCTTTTTATTTCTGTTTTCTAATTTTCTGACATCTGTTTTGATTTAAATAAAATACTAAATCAATTTATTTAATTATGCCAATTTTTGCAGGAGCTAACTATATTATTCCAGAGCTCCTCAACAAAAGGGCACAATTTTGGACAATATTTTATATACATAGTAATATATATCCAAGACAAATATTTACCGTATTAATTCCAAATGCCCAAAATAAATACTTATGAGATCCTAAAAATATTGGTTAGTTTGTTAACCCTGTCCAATATTTTCAGGGGGCCACATGAGCATTTTCTTGGACCTTTTTGGAGCGATTTTTATTTAGGTCATTTCCAAAAGTGATTCTGAGGGTTTCACAAATCCCTATTTCAATTTTCATGGAAATTAACATGATGACATGAATGCCTTAATGCAACTAATGTCAAGCAATTCTAGGGATGTGACACCGACGAGCCCTCTTTTTCCTAAAAAAAGGAGAGCACGGGCGTTAATATGCATCGTAAGAATAATACCTTGGAATAAGGCAGCGCGCCTTACTGCTGCGCCGATGCCTCGACCCGGAGTGCGTGTCTCTTTAGCCTACCCGCCCTCGCGGTCCCTTGTTGGCTAGTCGCCGCAGGCTCGGCATTCCGCCTCGAGATCCTCCCCTGTGAAACACCATTGGTATACGGTGATAAAAAATAAGCACAGATGGATCATCTTCAAAGTATTAGGACTTCGGTCTCGATTACTTGTGAGGCGGGGAGCAGTCCGGGATAATCGGCTGTAATAGCCACCAAGGCATTGTCGATGCTCAATTGGTGAAATACCCCATCGATCAGCTCCACGGATATATCCGGATCCTCTTGGGAGGCCGGATCGAGGGACCGTTCCGGATCCTCGGGTTGTGGAGGAGGGCTGTTTATATCCTTTACGGCTCGGCGCAATTCCTGCGTCGAAATCACAAGATAAGGTACTTGACTATGGGAATATAGAACGGATGGACAAAAAGAAGTGTCCTCTTACCCAGCTTGGAGGATTGTGCATAGAAAATCCGCCCTGTGGATTGACGCGGAGAAATTCCTCCTCTTCTCCCTTGTATAATGCGGACAAGATCTTCGTCAGAGCGGCAACCGATCCCGGCCCCTTACGGCCGCAGCGGGTGGCATCATCCTCCCTGTTGAAATCCCACATGGGGTGGCCTCTATACTGAAGTGGCTGCAACCCCCGCATAATGCATGTGGCCATGACCCCGATCATGGTCAGTCCGGAATGAGCTAACAATCTTATCCGGTCCATTAGGTAAAATACGTCCTTGTCATTTTTCTTCTGAGGGCTCCGTGGACGCCAGCTTAGGCGCTTCTTCAAAGGAGCATTATTGAACTCAGGGAGGCCGATCCGAATAGGGTCCGGCAGGGGGAGATCTTCTATATAAAACCATTCTGAAGGCCAGTCTTCGGACGCCTTCCTTGGGGTTCCGGATAGATATCCGGTCCTGGCGACGCGCCACTTCGGCTCCGCCCACTTGATATATTGACCCCTCCTGAGAACGGGGCACAAGGCAGAACAGCTTCTTCCACAGCGCAAAATGGGCCTCGATGCCCAAAAACAGCTCGCAAAGGGCTACGAAGCCCGCAATATGCAATATGGAGGCAGGCGAAGGTTGTGCAACCGAGGTCAGAGAACTGTGAGCCCCGGAGAAACGGATGAATTGGAAATCCGAGCCTCTTATCAAATAAGGGACAAGCAGACACCCGCTCTCCTTCGGAGGGATTGGGACGCCTCCGCTTGCTCTCCACCATTATAGGAGGCAAGCCCGGCTCGAACCGGGACCATATAGGCTGGGGGGAGAAACCCCTTGGCTTGGAGCGTCACTAGCTCGCTGTGCGGGACGGAACATCTCTCCCAATCTCGAGGCTGAGGGCTGGGAAGGCGAGAGGAGGAGCTGCGTCGACTGGCCATGATGGAATGGATCTCTGTCGGATGCGCTCCTATGAATGCTCGCGAAGGGAAGATGGTGTGATTTGGATCTAAATCCTTGTCTCTTTGAAAGGCAGCTCATTTACACAGCTAGGGGGGTAAATGTAAAAACACCCTGGCTTTTCGCATTCGTCTGACATGTGGAAGATGGCCATTATTGGGCGTGGAAGCCCAGGAGCGCAATACCCATAAGAAGCCGGACACTATTCAACAGGTACACGGAATTTGGAGAAGAACCCGCCTTGCAATGTCGAAGACAATCTGCGCACCGGACTCGTCGTCATTGAAGCCCGGTTCGGGGGCTACTGAGGGAGTCCTGGATTAGGGGGTGTCCGGATAGCCAGACTATGACCTTTGGCCGGACTCCTGGACTATGAAGATACAAGATTGAAGACTTCGTCCCGTGTCCGGATGGGACTTTCCTTGGCGTGGAAGGCAAGCTTGGCGATATGGATATGTAGATCTCCTCCCATTGTAACCGACTCTGTGTAACCCTAGCCCTCTCCGGTGTCTATATAAACCGGAGGGTTTTAGTCCGTAGGACGAACAACAATCATACCATAGGCTAGCTTCTAGGGTTTAGCCTCTCGATCTCGTGGTAGATCTACTCTTGTACTACCCATATCATCAATATTAATCAAGCAGGAGTAGGGTTTTACCTCCTTCGAGAGGGCCCGAACCTGGGTAAAAACATCGTGTCCCTTGTCTCCTGTTACCATCCGCCTAGACGCACAGTTCGGGACCCCCTACCCGAGATCCGCCAGTTTTGACACCGACACTACTGTATTCCAACTTCTCTATGGTTTATAAAATCTTTTAGTAGCCATAGATTCATCAAAATAAACAAACAACACACGAAAAACAGAATCTGTCAAAAACAGAACAGTCTGTAGTAATCTGTAACTAACTCAAACTTCTGGAACTCCAAAAAATCTACCAAAATAGGACGACCTAGAAATTTTTTTTATTGATCAGCAGCAATTGGAATCAATATTTTATCACGTTCTGGTGATTTTTAACAATTATTTTCATCAATAGAAAGTTTCTGGAATTTTCAGCAAGATGAAATAACTATCATCCAAGAAGATCCAATAGGTTAAACTTGGCACAAACACTAATTAAAACATAAAAACACATCTAAGCAGAGGCTAGATCAAATATTTATTCCTAAACATAAGAAAAAAGCGAAAAATTAAAAATAAAATTGGGTTGCCTCCCAACAAGCGCTATCGTTTACGCCCCTAGCTAGGCATTGAGATTTCAATGATGCTCATATGAAAGAAAAGAATTGAAGTGCAAAGAGAGCATCATGAAACACATGACAAACACATCTAAGTCTAACATACTTCCTATGCATAGGCATCTTATAGGCAAACAAATTATCATAGCAAGCAAAAACTAGCCTATGCAAGGAAGCGGAAAGAAACAATAGCAATCTCAACATAACGAGAGGTAATTTAGTAACATGCAAATTTCTACAACCATATTTTCCTCTCTCATAATAATTACATGTGGGATCATAAGAAAATTCAACAAAATAGCTATCACATAAAATATTTTCAACACGATCCACATGCATGCAAAGTTGACACTCTCCAAAATAGTGGGATTAACATTAGCTAAAGTCATGACCTCTCCAAACCCACTTTTATCAAAAATTTCATAAGATTGAATATTCTCCAAATATGTGGGATCTAAAGTTGAAACTCTTCCAAACCCACTTTCAATAATATTGCGAACACTATTATCAATCTCATAATCATCATGGGGCCTAAATAAATTTTCAAGATCAAAAGAAGAATCACCCCAATCATGATCATTGCAACAGGTAGTAGACATAGCAAAACTAGCATCCCCAAGCTTAGGGTTTTGCATATTATTAACACAATTGGCATTAAGAGAATTTATAATAACATCATTGCGATCATGCTTTTCATCGAAGGAACTACCAAGTATGGGTGCAATAGCAACGATCTCATGTTTAACATAAGGAACTATAGCAAATTCATCTTCATAAATATTGGCATCATGGCCACAAGAATAGCAAGCATCATGTTCATCAAGGGATATTTCAACCAAATCATCGGAATCATCATTATCTATAGATTCATGCATATCATTATTTTCTTCCAAAGCAACGGTCATTCTTTCAATAAATTCTTGCACATAGAAATTATGAGCAAAGTTTTCATTGCAATATTTAAGTATGACGGAATTTTCAGATTTGTTGAGACTAAAATCATACTTTTCAATCAAAGAAGCAACTTCTGAGCACCCTTAAAAATGACAAATTCTTCAATTTGTTCGATACCATAGTAGCTGTAAACATCCTTTGCATAAGAAGATAAGATTTCATTATCATTGAACTCAGATAGGTAGGGAAGGTGTTTCTTAGGGTTCTTAGAGGAACAAGTAAAATCACAAATTTCACAAAGATTCCAAGCATAGCATAGAAAACTATATATATGATACCATAAGAGCTTCCCTTTTTCAGACAAACGATGACGCACAAAATGAGCATGCTCATCTAAAGATTTCCCATCAACTAGGCTAGTTGGGGTTTCAAGACGAAAGATAAGGATCAAGATGATCCAAGTAGAAAACTTTAAGTGGATCCATATCAATAGATTTTCAGTGTTTTTAAGATGCAAGCATATAGAAGGAACAAGGAAACACAAACAAAGACACATACGGGAAGAAGGCGAACGAAAAAGAAAGGGCGAATAAAATGGCAAGGGTGAAGTGGGGGAGAGGAAAACGAGAGGCAAATGGAAAATAATGTAATGCAGGAGATAAGGGTTTGTGATGGGTACTTGGTATGTTGACTTCTGCGTAGACTCCCAACAACGGCGCCAGAAATCCTTCTTGCTACCTCTTGAGCACTGCGTTGGTTTTCCCTTGAAAAGGAAAGGGTGATGCAGCAAAGTTACGTAAGTATTTCCCTCAGTTTTTGAGAACCAAGGTATCAATCCAGTAGGAGGCCACGCACGAGTCCCTCGCACTTACACAAACAAATAAATCCTCGCAACCAACGCAATAAAGGGGTTGTCAATCCCTTCACGGTCACTTACGAGAGTGAGATCTGATCGATATGATAAGATAATATTTTTGGTATTTTTATGATAAAGATGCAAAGTAAAGAAAACAAAATAAAAACAACGACAGAAATAGCTTGTTGACGGGAGATTAATATGATGGAAAATAGACCCGGGGGCCATAGGTTTCACTAGTGGCTTCTCTCAAGAGCATAAGTATTACGGTGGGTGAAAAAATTACTGTTGAGCAATTGATAGAATTGAGCATAGTTATGAGAATATCTAGGTATGATCATGTATATAGGTATCACGTCCGAGACAAGTAGACCGACTCCTGCTCGCATCTACTACTATTACTCCACACATCGACCGCTATCCAAAGATGCATCTAGAGTATTAAGTTCATAAGAACAGAGTAACGCTTTAAGCAAGATGACATGATGTAGAGGATAAACTCATGCAATATGATATAAACCCCATGTTGTTATCCTCGATGGCAACAATACAATACGTGCCTTGCTACCCCTCATCACACCGGGAAAGGACACCGCAAGATTGAACCCAAAGCTAAGCACTTCTACCATTGCAAGAAAGATCAATCTAGTAGGCAAAACCAAACCGATAATTCGAAGAGACTTGCAAAGATAACCAATCATACATAAAAGAATTCAGAGAAGATTCAAATATTGTTCATAGATAAACTTGACTATAAACCCACAATTCATTGGTCTCAACAAACACACCGCAAAAGAAGATTACATCGAATAGATCTCCACGAGAGAGGGGGAGAACATTGTATTGAGATCCAAAAAGAGAGAAGAAGCCATCTAGCTAATAACTATGGACCCGAAGGTCTGAGGTAAACTACTCACACATCATCGGAGAGGCTATGGTGTTGATGTAGAAGCACTCCGTGATCGATGCCCTTCCCGTGAAGCTCCTAAAAGGCCCCAAGATGGGATCTCACGGGTATAGAAGGTTGCGGTGTTGGAATTAGGTTTTTGGCTCCGTATCTGGTAGTTTGGGCCTACGTAGGTATATGTAGGAGGAAGAAGTACGTCGGTGGAGCAACATGGGGCCCATGAGGGTGGAGGGCACGCCTGGGGGGGGGGGGGGTAGGCGCGCCCCTACCTCGTGTCCTCCCGGTTGATGTCTTGACGAGGGTCCAAGTCCTCTCGATCACGCTCGTTCCAAAATCAGGTTCCCGAAGGTTTCATTCCGCTTGGACTCTGCTTGATATTCTTTTTCTGTGAAACTCTGAAATAGGCAAAAAACAACAATTCTGGGCTGGGTCTCCGGTTAATAGGTTAGTCCCAAAAATAATATAAAAGTGTATAATAAAGCCCAATAATGTCCAAAATAGAATATATTATAGCATGGAACAATAAAAAATTATAGATACGCTGGAGACGTATCACGGTCTAGCCGTACCAAAACTTTAAAGTGAAGAGGAAAAAGGTAATCGGAAAAGAGAGAAAAATAATGGAAACTACAGGGGAGAAGGAGACGAACAAGGAGTTCGGCGCTAGGCATAGAATCTTCTGAGTCTCTCCGCGTTCCAGGGGTTTGGCTCGACGCGATTGTCTGATGCATCACGAAGACGGTACGCTCCTCCGGTGAGAACTTCGTCAATTATGAAGGGACCCTCCCATTTGGGCTTGAGCTTGTCCTTTTTCTTATCCGACAGGCGTAGAACGAGTTCGCCAACATTGTAAGTCTTGGCCCGTACTTCTCTGCTTTGGTATCTTCGAGCCTGCTGTTGATAGAATGTTGAACGGGCTTTTGTGACATCGCGTTCCTCCTCCAGGGCATCTAGGCTGTCCTACCGATTGAGCTCGACTTCTCTCTCTTCGTACGTACGCACTCGAGGTGAGTCGTGAGTAATATCACAGGGCAATACGGCCTCTGCGCCAGACACCATGAAGAAAGGTGTGTATCCGGTAGTACGGTTGGGCGTGGTCCGCAGCCCCCAGAGTACGGAGTCGAGCTCCTCTACCCAGTGCTTGTCTGATTCTTTCAAGGACCGCACTAGTCTGGGCTTGATGCCGCTCATAATGAGACCATTGGCTCATTCGACTTGACCGTTGGTTTGTGGGTGATAACCAGGTTTTTACCTCGTCGGCTGTGAAATTGGATCCATTGTCGGTGATGATGCTGTGTGGGACACCATAAAGGTGCACAACACCTGATATGAAGTCAATCACCGGGCCTGACTCAGCCGTTTTGACCGGTTTATCCTCTATCCACTTAGTGAATTTGTCTACCATGACTAGCAGATATTTTTTTATTATGGCTTACCCCTTTAAGGGGTCCGACCATATCCAGGCCCCAGACTGCAAAAGCCCAGGTAATGCGGATGGTTTGCAAGGCAGTTGGGGGCATGTGGCTTTGGTTGGCGAAGAGCTGGCATCCGATGCAGCGTCGGACAAGGTCCTGCGCGTCCGCTCGGGTTGTCGGCCAATAAAACCCAGCGGGGAAGGCTTTGCTAGCGAGAGCACGAGCTGTGGCATGGTGTTCGCCGAGGCCAGCGTGAATTTTCGCTAACAGTTGCCGCCCTTCTTCTTCGGAGATACATCTTTGAAGTACTCCGGTAGTGCTTTTCTTGTAGAGCTCTCCGTCGTGGACCTTGTAGGCCTTCGAACGTCTGACAATGCAGCGAGCCTCATTCTGGTCGTCGGGAAGCTCCTTCCTATCAATGTAGGCCAAGAAGGGTTCGGTCCACGGGGCAATGACTACCATAATGAGATGGCCCGATGGTGTTATTTCAGTGGCTGAGCCCCCGGTACTGTCTGTATGTTCGGGATTTGAGGTTGTGTTCGGATCTGAATTGTGGTTGCCGCCTTCCCCTTGCCACACCACGGATGGCTTAAAGAGCCTTTCCAGGAAGATGTTAGGTGGGACGGCGTCGCGCTTAGCGCCAATGCGAGCCAGGACGTCCGCTGCTTGATTGCTTTCTCGGGCAACGTGGTGAAATTCAAGTCCTTCGAACCGAGCCGACATTTTTAATACGGCATTGCAATAAGCTGCCATATTTGGATCTTTGGCGTCAAAGTCGCCGTTTATCTAAGATATCGTGAGGTTCGAGTCCCCCCGGTACTGTCAAAGTCGCCATCCGAAGACCATGCAGTAGGGCCTCATATTCGGCTGGGTTGTTGGAGTCTGTGTATAATATCTGAATACATACTGGACGACGTCTCCAGTAGGGGATGTTAATACGACTCCCGCTCCTAATCCTGCAACATTTTGGAGCCATCAAAATACATGACCCAATTTATGTATGCTCTGTACTCTTTAGGGAGTTCGGCCTCTGTCCATTCAGCGACGAAGTCGGCTAGCACTTGAGATTTGATGGCTTGACGTGGCTTGTATGTTATGTCGAATGGAAGTAGCTCTATGGCCCATTTGGCAATACGTCCCATGGCATCGCGGTTGTTTATTATGTCATTGAGTGGGACCTCGGAAGCCACCGTGATTGAACACTCCTGGAAGTAGTGTCATAGCTTGCGGGATGCCATGAAAACCGTGTACTCTATCTTTTGGTAGTGGGGGTACCGAGATTTGCATGGTGTGAGGACAGTGGATACATAGTATACTGGCTTTTGAAGTGGGAATTTGTGTCCGTCCTGTTCTCGTTCGACGACGAGCACGTGCTGTCACCACTTGATGTGTTGCCGATATGTATAGCAACATGGGTTCACCTGCGTTTGGTGCGGCCAGGATTGGATTGCTTGCTAGGAGGGTCTTTATTACCTCCAGTCCGGCAGTCGCCGCGTCTGTCCATTCGAAGTTATCCGTGCGCCGTAAGAGGCGATAGAGTGGTAGTGCCTTTTCTCCTAGTCTGGAGATAAAGCGGCTTAGTGCTGCCATGCAACCTGCCAGTTTTTGGACCTGTTTAAGGTCTGTTGGTGTAGCTAACTGTGACAGAGCTCGGATTTTGGCCGGATTTGCTTCGATTCCTCTATTGGAAACTATGAAGCCCAGCAGCTTTCCAGCGGGGACGCCGAAGACACACTTCTCCGGGTTGAGCTTAATGTCATACGCCCGGAGGTTGTCAAACATAAGACGTAGGTCATCTATTAGTGTTTCAACATGCCTAGTCTTGATGACGGCGTCATCAACGTAGGCTTCTACCGTTTTGCCGATCTGTTTCTCCAGGCATGTTTGGATCATGCGTTGGTATGTCGCGCGGGCGTTCTTGAGCCCGATGGGCATAGTATTGAAGCAGAATGGCCCGTATGGGGTAATAAATGCTGTTGCAGCTTGATCGGATTCCTTCATTTTGATTTGATGGTATCCGGAATATGCATCGAGGAAACACAGTGAGTCGTGTCCTGCAGTGGCGTCAATGATTTGATCAATGCGGGGAAGGGGAAAAGGATCCTTAGTGCAAGCCTTGTTGAGATCCTTGAAATCGAAACATAGGCGCTAGGATTTATCTTTCTTTGGTACCATCACCAGGTTTGCCAGCCAGTCCGGATGCTTGATTTCTCTAATGAATCTGGCCTCGATGAGCTTGGCCAGCTCCTCCCCCATGGCTTGTCGCTTGGGTTCAGAAAAGCGCCACAGTGTTTGCTTGACTGGTTTAAATCCCTTTAATATGTTGAGTCTATGTTCGGCCAACTTGCATGGGATTCCTGGCATATCCGAAGGGTGCCAGGCAAATATGTCCCAGTTTTCGCGCAGGAATTCTCGTAGTGCGGTGTCAACTGTTGGGTTCAATTGAGCTCCGATAGACACTGTCTTCTTGGGGTCCGTTGGGTGGACCTGGAATTTGACTATTTCTTCTGCGGGTTTAATGAGGTGGATTTGGGGCGTTTGTCGAGGATCACATCGTCCCTATCCACTGTGGAGCGTAGTGCAGTTAATTCTTTGGCCGCGAGGGCTTCGGATAGCGCTTCCAGGGCCAGGGATGCGGTTTTGTTTTCAGCGCGGCGTGCTATGTACGGATCACTTACGAGAGTGATTATACCGTTTGGTCCGGCCATTTTGAGATTCATATATTCGTAGTGAGGTATAGCTTGGAAGCACGTAAAAGCATCCCGCCCCAACAAGGCATGATATCCGCTGCTGAAAGGGGCCACTTGGAAGGTTACTTCTTCAGACCGATAGTTCTCCGGCGTGCCGAATACCACGTCAAGTGTGATTTTGCCCGCGCACCGCGCCTTCCGACTAGGAATAATTCCTCGGAAGGTTGTGTTACATTGTTTGATGCGGCTCCTGTCTATTTCCATTTTATGGAGTTTGTCCTCATAAATGAGATTTAGTCCGCTGCCGCCATCCATGAGGACCTTGGCAAGTCGAAACCCATCCACGATGGGGCTGAGGACTAACGCGGCTGGTGCTCGTACTGTTATGTACTTTGGTTCATCGCCGGCGTTGAATGTTATAGCCGTGTCGTTCCATGGGTTTATTACAACAATTTGGCAGACTTCGTCAAGCTCGCGAAGTGCCCTTTTGCACTTGTTATTTGAAGCGAATGTCTCAAAGACTGTCAATACTCTTGGGTCATCGTCTTCTGGGGGTGCAGTTCCGGGGCGTCCTTGATAAGGATGTCCTCGCCGCTCTTGGCTACCTGTTGTAGTATCCAACATGCTCTAAGGCTGTGGGTTGCCATGGTATCTGTTATTGTATGTATTTTGCATGGGCCATCGAGCCACCCCTCCAGAACGGTGTTGTGCCGTATAGCAGCTTTGTGTTTTTTGACTGTTGGACTGGGCGTGCCACGAGGGCACACCCTTTTCGCCTGTAGGGGGAGTTGGGTTGGGGCTGATGGTTCCCAGCGAGCTGCCCGAGTTTCCCAGGCGCTCTCCATCGTGCAGTACTTTTGTACGATGGTTGCTAAGTCAGCAAATTTCAGTATGCGGCGGCGATTGATGGCGTTGAGGATTCCTTCGTCCGCGCAATTTTTGCATAATGCTGATATTGCGTCCTCGTCACAGCAATCTTTTACCTTGTCCTTGACAAGGAGGAATCTGGCCCAGAAGTGGTGGACCTTTCCTTGAGACTACTGTTTTATGCTCATGAGAGCCTCTATGTCCGGGTGGGTGGGTGGAATTAAATCCAAACCCTGACCTAACCAATTGTCCGGAGTCTGATGACCTTCTAGACTGGACAGTCCGGGTTCCGGAATATCTTTTGATTGTTTGGGACCGCCGTCCGATGCTATGTTCGGAGGGCTGGTCGCATCCTTTCGCGGGTGAGTATCCGGCTCTTCATGAACGGCGATCCGAACATAGTCCGTCTTCGATATAGAAGAAGACTCGTTGTCTTGCTCCACGACTATCGCAATCTAGTGGGTGACCGGTGGAGTTTTGGTTTCTCCTTGATCGGTTTTAGGCCCGATCTGATCGTAATCGGTGGCGATTACCAAAGCGGCAATGCGATCTAGGAGCTCGTTTAAGGACAAAAACTCAACCGGATCCATCTGCTTGGAGTGCTCGGAGTTGATGCGAAGGGGATTTTCGATGGCCCGGGAGGTCATCGTCGGCTCCACAGGTGAACGGGCGATCATAGTAAAGTCGCCCAGCCGGAGGGTTTGGCCCGGGGCCAGAACTACCCCGACGGTAATGTTGTCTTTAATGACAAGGCGAGCCATTGAGCCTTTCATCGACGACATAGTGGAACTCTCAATGAAAGCACCAATATCGGTGTAAAAACCGACGGATCTCGGATAGGGGTCCCGCACTGTGCGTCTAGGATCGATGGTAATAAGAGACGGGGGACACAATGTTTACCCAAGTTCGGGCCCTCTCTATGGAGGTAATACCCTACTTCCTGCTTGATTGATCTTGATGAATATGAGTGTTACAAGAGTTGATCTACCACGAGATCGTAATGTCTAAACCCTAGAAGCCTAGCTTGTATGACTATGGTAATGTGTATATATCCTTTTTGGACTAACCCCTTCGGTTTATATAGACACCGGGGAGGATCTAGGGTTTACATGGAGTCGGTTTCATGAGAAGGAATCTTCATAATTGGTCGCCAAGCTTGCCTTCCACGCCAAGTAGAGTCCAATCCGGACATGGGTGTAGTCTTCGGCCTTCATGTCTTCACAGCCCATCGGTCCTGCCCATGCATAATAGACCGGACGCCCAAGGACCCCTTAGTCCAGGACTCCCTCACCAATTCCCTACAATTGTTACTGATCTAATTTTAAATATTATAGGTTGAACGAAAGTGTTCTTACTTGGAGTGGGTTGATCAAGAGTGGCCATAGTCTTTGAAGATGTGCCTAGTGAATCTTTGGAGCATGTATGAGGAAGAGAACAGACGTAGGCTTAGAGAAATTGTTGTCAACGCTGAAGAATATTTGAAGATGCGGGATAAAAAGTTGAAGGTGGAAAATGAGATCAGATTTTTTTAAATCAGACTTTGCTAAGACGGTGTTGGCGAAGGAGGAGGCACTTTCCCAGTTGGCCCGTGCAAAACAGGTTCTTACTGAACTAAAAGCAGAGGTGGATAAGATGAGCCTGGATGATCTCGGTTAGGGAAATGAATACATTGTTCTTATGAAGTTGAACTTGCTATGTGTTGTACTGTGCTATTTTCATGTAGCTATCGTATTGTAATGTTATAATATATTTATGTGCCTGATATGAAATTAGCAAACAACTGTTCGATATGAAATGTGAATTTGCGTAATACTGGAATTATTAATTGTAAACTAATAAACCTGCTAAATGTGTCATGGACCTTTGCGAACGGTTCTAGCAGTAAAAGCTTGTGATGGATAGCCCAATGCCACACAGTTTTCTTCATCAAATCGTGTGTGATGTAGTTGATAAAAGAAAACAGTTAACCAAGGCAGAGCGTGTGTGATAGTTACACCTTTCACACACGAGCCTACACATAAAACTGTGTGGGATGTACATACGAATGGAAACGTTTTCCCTGGATTGACTGTGTGGGATGTACAGAAGAACATAAATGTATTCCTCGGATTGACTATGTTATATACATACCTACGGAAATGTTTTTCTGGGATTCACCGTGTGGATGTACATACCTACGGAAATGTTTTTCTGGGATTCACCGTGTGGGATGTACATACCTACGGAAATGTTTTTCTGGGATTTACCGTGTGGGATGTACATTGTTGGGGAACGCAGTATTTCAAAAAATTTACCTACGATCACGCAAGATCTATCTAGGAGATGCATAGCAATGAGCGGGGATAGTGTGTCCACATACCCTCGTAGACCGCAAGCAGAAGTGTTTAGTAACACGGTTGATGTAGTCAAACGTCTTCACGATCCAACCGATCCAAGCACCAAATGTACGGTACATGCGCGATCAGCACATGTTCAGCTCGATGACGTCCCTTGAACTCTTGATCCAGTTGAGGCCGATGGAGAGTTCCGTCAGCACGACGGCGTGGCGACGGTGATGATGAAGTTACCGGCCCAGGGCTTCGCCTAAGCACTACAACGATATGACCGAGGTGTGTAACTATGGAGGGGGGCACCACACACGGCTAAGAGAAGACTTGGTGTGCCTTTGGAGTGCCTCCCTCCCACGTATATAAAGGGGGGAGGAGAGGAGTCCGGCCCTAGAGGGGGTGCGCCAAGGGGGGAGTCCTACTTGGACTCCCGGTCCAAATAGGATTCAACCCCCCTTTCCTATTCCCACTAGGAGAAGGAGGGAAGCAGGAGGAGAAGAGAAGGAAAGGGGGGCGCCCCCCAACCCTAGTCCAATTCGGTTTGGGCTTGGGGGGGGGGGTGCGCACCACCACCTCGCCGCCTCCTCTCTCCACTAGGGCCCATGAAGGGACTTTAACTCCCCGGGGGTTCCAATAACCCCCGGTACTCCAGAAAATGTCCAAACCTATCCGAAACCATTCCGGTGTCCAAACATAACCTTCCAATATATCAATCTTTATTTCTCAACCATTTCGAGACTCCTCATCATGTCCGTGATCCCATCCGGGCCTCGGAACAACCTTCGGTTCATCAAATCACATAACTCATTATAGAAATCGTCATCGAGCGTTAAGCGTGCGGATCCTACGGGTTCGATAACTATGTAGACATGATCGAGACACATCTTCGCTCAATAACCAATAGCAGAACCTGGATGCTCATATTGATTCCTACATATTCTATGAAGATCTTTATCGGTCAAACCGCATAACAACATAAGTTTTTCCCTTTGTCATCGGTATGTTACTTTCCCGAGATTCGATCGTCAGTATCATCATACCTAGTTCAATCTCGTTACCGGCAACTCTCTTTACAAGTTCCGTAATGCATCATCCCGTGACTAACTCATTAGTCACATTGCTTGCAAGGATCATAGTGATGTGCATTACCGAGAGGGCCCAGAGATACCTCTTCGATACACGGAGTGACAAATCCTAATCTCGATCTATGCCAACTCAACAAACACCATCGGAGACACCTGCAGAGCATATTTATGGTCACTCAGTTACCTTGTGATGTTTGATAGCACACAAGGTGTTCCTACGGTATTCGGGAGTTGCATAATCTCATAGTCTGAGGAACATGTATAAGTCATGAAGAAAGCAATAGCAGAGAAACTAAACGGTAATTATGCTAAGCTAATGGATGGTTCTTGTCCATCACATCATTCTCTAATGATGTGATCCCATTCATCAAATGACAACACATGTCTATGGCTAGGAAACTTTAACCATCTTTGATTAACGAGCTAGTCAAGTAGAGGCATACTAGGGACACTCTATTTGTCTACGTATCCACACATGTACTAAGTTTCCGGTTAATACAATTCTAGCATGAATAATAAACATTTATCATGATATAAGGAAATATAAATAACAACTTGGTTATTGCCTCTAGGGCATATTTCCTTCAGTCTCCCACTTGCACTAGAGTCAATAATCTAGATTACACAGTAATGGTTCTAACACCCATGGAGTCTTGGTGTTGATCATGTTTTGCTCATGAGAGAGGCTTAGTCAACAGGTCTGCAACATTCAGATCCGTACGTGTCGTGCAAATCTTTATGTCTCCCTCCTTGACTTGATCGCGGATGGAATTGAAGCGTCTCTTGATATGCTTGGTTCTCTTGTGAAATCTGGATTCCTTTGCCAAGGCAATTGCACCAGTATTGTCACAAAAGATTTTCATTGGACCCGATGCACTAGGTATTACACCTAGATCGGATATGAACTCCTTCATCCAGACTCCTTCATTTGCTGCTTCCGAAGCAGCTATGTACTCCGCTTCACACATAGATCCCGCCACGACGCTCTGCTCAGAACTGCACAAACTGAAAGCTCCACCATTCAATATAAATATGTATCCGGTTTGTGACTTAGAGTCATCCAGATCAGTGTCTGCATCGATGTAACCATTTACGACGAGCTCTTTGTCACCTCCATAAACGAGAAACATATCCTTAGTCCTTTTTAGGTATTTCAGGATGTTCTTGACCGCTATCCAGTGATCCACTCCTGGATTAATTTGGTACCTCCCTGCTAAACTTATAGAAAGGCACACATCAAGTCTGGTACACAGCATTGCATACATGATAGAACCTATGGCTGAGGCATAGGGAATGACTTTCATTTTCTCTCTATCTTCTGCAGTGGTCGGGCATTGAGTCTGACTCAACTTCACACCTTGTAACACAGGCAAGAACCCTTTCTTTGAATGATCCATTTTGAACTTCTTCAAGACTTTATCAAGGTATGTGCTTTGTGAAAGTCCAATTAAGCGTCTTGATCTATCTCTATAGATCTTGATGCCCAATATATAAGCAGCTTCACCAAGGTCTTTCATTGAAAAATTCTTATTTATGTATCCTTTTATGCTATCCAGAAATTCTGTATTATTTCCAATCAACAATATTTCACCCACATATAATTAGAAATGCTACAGAGCTCCCACTCACTTTCTTGTAAATACAGGCTTCTCCAGAAGTCTGTATAAAACCATATTCTTTGATCACACTATCAGATCTTATATTCCAACTCCGAAAGGCTTGCACCAGTCCATAAATGGATCGGTGGAGTTTGCACACTTTGTTAGTACCTTTTGGATCAACAAAACCTTCTGGTTGCATCATATACAACTCTTCTTTAAGATATCCATTAAGGAATGCTATTTTGACATCCATTGGCCATATTTCATAATCATAAAATGCGGCAATTGCTAACATGATTTGGACAGACTTAAGCATCGCTACGGGTGAGAAGGTCTCATCTTAATCAACTCCTTAAACTTGTCGAAAACCTTTCACAACAAGTTGAGCTTTGTAGACAGTAACATTACCGTCAGCGTCAATCTTCTTCTTGAAGATCCATTTATTTTCTACGGCTTGCCGATCATCGGGCAAGTTAACCGAAGTCCATACTTTTTTCCCATACATGGATCCCATCTCAGATTTCATGGCCTCAAGCCATTTCGCGGAATCTGTTGTCATCATCGCTTCCTCATAGTTCGGGGGTTCGTCATGGTCAAGTAACATGACTTCCAGAACAGGATTACCGTACCACTCTCGTGCGGGTCCAAAGTTTCATGATCATCATCATTAGCTTCCTCAATAATTGGTGTAGGAATCATTGGAACTGATTTATGTGATGTACTACTTTCCAATTCGGGAGCAGGTACAATTACCTCATCACTTCTTTCGAGAGAAACTCCTTCTCTAGAAAGGATCCATTCTTAGCAACGAATATCTTGCCTTCGGATCTGTGATAGAAGGTGTACCCAACTATCTCCTTTGGGCATCCTATGATGACACATTTCTCCGATTAGGATTCGAGCTTATCAGGTTGAAGCTTTTTCACGTAAGCATTGCAGCCCCAAACTTTAAGAAACGACAACTTGGGTTTCTTGCCAAACCACAGTTCATATGGTGTCATCTCAACAGATTTAGATGGTGCCCTATTTAACGTGAATGCAGTCGTCTCTAAAGCATAACCCCAAAACGATAGCGGTAAATCAGTAAGAGACATCATAGATCGCACCCTATCTAATAAAGTTCGATTACGATGTTCGGACACACCATTACGCTGTGGTGTTCCAGGTGGCGTGAGTTGTGAAACTATTCCACACTGTTTCAAATGAAGACCAAACTCATAACTCAAATATTCACCTCCACGATCAGATCGTAGAAACTTTATTTTCTTGTTACGATGATTTTGCACTTCACTCTGAAATTTTTTGAACTTTTGAAATGTTTTAGACTTATGTTTCATCAAGTAGATATACCCATATCTGCTCAAATCATCTGTGAAGGTCAGAAAATAACGATATCCGCCGCGAGCCTCAACACTCATCGGACCGCATACATCAGTATGTACTATTTCCAACAAGTCTGTTGCTCGCTCCATTGTTCCGGAGAACCGAGTCTTAGTCATCTTACCCAAGAGGCATGGTTCGCAAGCATCAAGCGATTCATAATCAAGTGATTCCAAAAGCCAAGCCCATCAGCATGGAGTTCTTCATGCGCTTTACACCAATATGACCTAAACGGCAGTGCCACAAATAAGTTGCACTATCATTGTTAACCTTGCATCTTTTGGCTTCAATATTATGAATATGTGTCTCACTACTATCGAGATTCAACAAAAATAGACCACTCATCAAGGGTGCATGACCATAAAAGATATTACTCATATAAATAGAAAAACCATTATTCTCTGATTTAAATGAATAACTGTCTCGCATCAAACAAGATCCAGATATAATGTTCATGCTTAACGCTGGCACAAAATAACAATTATTCAGGTCTAAAACTAATCCCGACGGTAGATGTAGAGGTAGCGTGCCGATCGCTATCACATCGACTTTGGAACCATTTCCCACGTGCATCATCACCTCGTCCTTAGCCAATCTTCATTTAATCCGTAGCCCCTATTTCGAGTTGCAAATATGAGCAACAGAACCAGTATCAAATACCCAGGCACTACTACGAGAATTAGTAAAGTACACATCAATAACATGTATATCAAATATACCTTTCACTCTGCCATCCTTCTTATCCGCCAAATACTTGGGGCAGTTCCGCTTCCAGTGACCAGTTCCTTTGCAGTAGAAGCACTTAGTCTCAGGCTTAGGTCCAGACTTGGGCTTCTTCACTTGAGCAGCAACTTGCTTGCCGTTCTTCTTGAAGTTACCCTTCTTCCCTTTTCCCTTCTTCTTGAAACTAGTGGTCTTGTTAACCATCAACACTTGATGCTCCTTCTTGATTTCTACCTCCGCTGCCTTTAGCATCGCAAAGAGCTCGGGAATTGTCTTATCCATCCCTTGCATATTATAGTTCATCACGAAGCTTATATAGCTTGGTGGCAGTGATTGAAGAACTCTGTCAATGACACTATCATCGGGAAGATTAAATCCCAGTTGAGTCAAGTGGTTGTGGTACCCAAACATTCTGAGTATATGTTCACTGACAGAACTATTTCCCCTCCATCTTGCAACTATAGAACTTATTAGAGACTTCATATATGTCAATCCGGACATTTGCTTGAAATATTAACTTCAACTCCTGTAACATCTCATATGCTCCATGAAGTTCAAAACGTCGTTGAAGTTCCGATTCTAAGCCGTAAAGCATGGCACACTGAACTATCGAGTAGTCATCAGCTTTGCTCTGCCAGACGTTCATAACGTCCGGAGTTGCTCCTGCAGCGGGTCTTGCACCTAGTGGTGTTTCCAGGACGTAATTCTTCTGTGCAGCAATGAGGATAATCCTCAAGTTACTAACCCAATCCATGTAGTTGCTACCATCATCTTTCAACTTAGCTTTCTCTAGGAACACATTAGCACGGGCCATTGATCTACAACAACATAGACATGCAAAATACTATCAGGTACTAAGTTCATGATAAATTAAAGTTCAATTAATCATATTACTTAAGAACTCCCACTTAGATAGACATCCCTCTAGTCATCTAAGTGATCACGTGATCCATATCAACTAAACCATGTCCGACCATCACGTGAGATGGAGTAGTTTTCAATGGTGAACATCACTATGTTGATCATATCTACTATATGATTCACGTTCGACCTTTCGGTCTCAGTGTTCCGTGGCCATATCTGCATATGCTAGGCTCGTCAAGTTTAACCCAAGTATTCTGCATGTGCAAAAACTGGCTTGCACCCACTATATGTGAACGTAGAGCTTATCACACCCTGTCATCACGTGGTGTCTCGGCACGACGAACTGTAGCAACAGTGCATACTCAGGGAGAACACTTGTTCCATGAAATTTAGTGAGGGATCATCTTATAATGCTACCGCCATACTAAGCAAAATAAGATGCATAAAGGATAAACATCACATGCAATCAAAATAAGTGATATGATATGGCCATCATCATCTTGTGCCTTTGATCTCCATCTCCAAAGCACCGTCGTGACCACCATCTTCACCGGCTTGACACCTTGATCTCCATCGTAGCATCGTTGTCGTCTCGCCAACTATTGCTTCTATGACTATCGCTACCGCTTAGTGATAAAGTAAAGCAATTACATGGCGATTGCATTTCATATAATAAAGCGACAACCATAAGGCTCCTGACAGTTGACGATAACTTATACAAAACATGATCATCTCATACAACAATTTATATATCATCACGTCTTGACCATATCACATCACAACAAGCCCTGCAACAACAAGTTAGACGTCATCTACTTTGTTCTTGCAAGTTTTACGTGGCTGCTATGAGCTTCTAGCAAGAACCGTTCTTACCTACGCATCAAAACCATAATGATTTTTCGTCAAGTGTGTTGTTTTAACCTTCAACAAGGATCAGGTGTAGTCAAACTCGATTCAACTAAAGTTGGAGAAGCAGACACCCGCTAGCCACCTGTGTGCGAAGCACGTCGGTAGAACCAGTCTCATGAACGCGGTCATGTAATGTTAATCTAGGCCGCTTCATCCAACAATACCTCCGAATCAAAGTAAGATGTTGCTGGTATGCAGTATGACTAATATCGCCCACAACTCAATGTGTTCTACTCGTGCATATAACATCTATGCATAGACCTGGCTCGGATGCCACTGTTGGGGAACGCGGTATTTCAAAAATTTACCTACGATCATGCAAGATCTATCTAGGAGATGCATAGGAACGAGCGGGGAGAGTGTGTCCACGTACCCTCGTAGACCGAAAGTGGAAGCGTTTAGTAACGTGGTTGATGTAGTTGAACGTCTTCCCGATCCAACCGGTGCAAGCACCGAACATACGACACCTCCACGATCAGCACACGTTCAGCTCGATGACGTCCCTCGAACTCTTGATCCAGTTGAGGCCGAGGCAGAGTTTCGTCAGCACGACGGCGTGGTGACGATGATGATGAAGTTACCGGCGCAGGGCTACGTCTAAGCACTATGACGATATGACCGAGGTGTGTAACTGAGGAGGGGGGCACCGCATACGGCTAAGAGATGACTTGGTGTGCCTTTGGGGTGCCACCTACCATGTATATAAAGGGGGTGGAGAGGAGGCTGGCCCTAGAGGGGGCGCGGCAAGGGGGGAGTCCTACTTGGACTCCCGGTCCAAGTATGATTCAGCCCCCTCCCTTTCCTATCCCACTAGGAGAAGAAGGGAAGGAGGAGGAGAAGAGAAGGAAAGGCCCCCTAACCCTAGTCCAATTCGGTTTGGGCTTGGGGGAGGGGTGCGCCGCCACCTAGCCGCCGCCTCCTCTCTCCACTAGGGCCCATGAAGGCCCATTAACTCCCCGGGGGGGGGGGGTCCGGTACTCCAGAAAATGTCCGAACCTATCCGAAACCATTCCGGTGTCCAAAAATAACCTTCCAATATATCAATCTTTATGTCTTGACCATTTCAAGACTCCTCGTCATGTCTGTGATCTCATCCGGGAATCCGAAAAAACTTTGGTTCATCAAATCACATAAATCATAATACAAATCGTCATCGAATGTTAAGCATGTGGACCCTACGGGTTCGAGAACTATGTAGATATGAACGAGACACATCTCCGCTCAATAACCAATAGCAAAACCTGGATGCTCATATTGGTTCCTATATATTCTACAAAGATCTTTCGGTCAAACCACATAACAAATAACAACATAGGTTGTTCCCTTTGTCATCGGTATGTTACTTACCCGAGATTCGATCGTCAGTATCATCATACCTAGTTCAATCTCGTTACCGGCAAGTCTCTTTACTCGTTTCGTAATGCATCATCCTGTGACTAACTCATTAGGCACATTGCTTGGAAGGCTCATAGTGATGTGCCTTACCGAGAGGGCCCAGAGATACCTCCCCGATACACGGAGTGACAAATCCTAATCTCGATCTATGCCAACTCAGCAAACACCATCAGAGACACCTGTAGAGCATCTTTATAGTCACCCAGTTACGTTGTGACGTTTGATAGCACACAAGGTGTTCCTCTTGTATTCGGGAGTTGCATAATCTCATAGTCTGAGGAACATGTATAAGTCATGAAGAAAGCAATAGTAGAAAAACTAAATGATCATTCTGCTAAGCTAACGGATGGGTCTTGTCCACCACATCATTCTCTAACGATGTGATCCCGTCCATGACATGACAACACATGTCTATGGCTAGGAAACTTTAACCATCTTTGATTAACGAGCTAGTCAAGTAGAGGCATACTAGGGACACTCTGTTTGTGTATGTATTCACACATGTACTAAGTTTCTGGTTAATACAATTCTAGCATGAATAATAAACATTTATCATGATATAAGGAAATATAAATAACAACTTTATTATTGCCTCCAAAGCATATTTCCTTCATACATACCTACGGAAATGATTGGGTTTCGATGCCTCGCCCGATCGAACACGAGCTCACTTGGTGTCCCAGGAGGCCTATCCCCGATGATTTCTGGGTCGTGTGGGAAGGACCCCCCTATCGCCCACACTCACTTGGCGACGGTTCCAAATGCCGACACGGAAAGGGGTTAAAAACCGTTTGTATAGCACCGATGCGTACTAGTGAGTATTTATAGAAGTAGCATCATAAACAACTTGCGACATATTAGGATTAATAGCATGTGGTGGTGTTGCAAGTCTACTCAATACAGAAGGTGGATCAAGTGCAGAGTGTGATGGCAGTTCCTTCGCTCCCCTCGTCCTTGAGGGAACGATCTTGGTCTTTGTATCCTTTAGGTTCTTCATAGTGATAAATAGATAATAATCGCAAGTGACTCAACAAATATAGCTATGCTCCCCAGCAACGGCGCCATAAAAAGGTCTTGATAACCCACAAGTATAGGGGATCGCAACAATTTTTGAGGGTAGAGTATTCAACCAAATTTATAGATTCGACACAAGGGGAGCCAAAGAATATTTGCAAGTATTAGCAGCTGAGTTGTCAATTCAACCACACCTGGAGATTAATTATTTGCAGCAATATGATTAGTAGCACATTAATATGATAGTTTTGATAGCAGTGGTAATAGTAATAGTAACGATAACAATGATAGCAATGATTTTGTAGCAGCTGTTACAGTAGCAATAGCAATAGTAACTTAGTAGAAACAATATGTGGAAAATTCGTAGGCATTGGATCAGTGAATTCGTTGGATGATATTCATCATATAATAGTATAACCTAGGGCGATATGGCACTAGCTCCAGTTCATAAATATAATGTAGGCATATATTCCATAAATAGTCATACATGCACTACAAAAAAAAGATACATCCGTGACATTTTGGGCTGAACGAATTTTTTTCTGTCATACATATGACACTTCTATGACGATAATTGTGACAAAACCCGGTATCATCATAGATGTGGTGGGCTCCTACTTCTATGACAAAAAATCATGACATAAAATTGGCTTTTCGTCCTGGGCAGGCCGGAGACGCAGGTGCATGACATTCTTTGGGTCGTCCATGACGGAAAAAACCGTGGTAGAAGCGAGGGGGAGGAAAATTTTGGGGAGTTCCCGGTTGCAGTGGGAGGTTGGGGGCCGAGCGATGCGCGTTTCTCTCATACACGTACGCGCGTGTGTGCGAGGCGTTGGCTCTAACTGAACCCGAGCGAGGCGTTGGGCTCTAATGAACCCGGCGATTGCCTTTTGCAGCTACGCGTTCTTCGAACCCGAGCGATCGATCGATGGCTGTTAATCGAACCCGATCGGCGATTCTTCGCTCTCGCTGCTAATCAAGCCGATCGATGCTACCTCTGGGATGAACAGTGAGCGTTGCCAGGGGGGTTTGGATGAACAGTGAGCGGTGGCGTGGCGTTGCCTCTGGATGAATAGGACCCCGTGGTGTGGTAGAGGGCTGGATGAACAATAGACGGTGGAGGGGTGCCCGTGGAGGGGTGGTTGAACAGGACCCCGTGGTGTGGAGGGCTGGATGAACAGTAGACAGTGGAGCGGTGCCCGTGAAGGGGTGGTTGAATAGTAGCCGGTGGAGTAGCGCGCGGTGGAGGCTGGATGAACAGGAGCCCATGGAGGCTGGAGGACGTCGACGGTAGCCCGTGGAGGCTGGAGGAGGTCGACGGTGGAGATGAACAGTATCTCGTGGAGTCCCGTTTTGCGGTACGCCACACCCCTCCCGATGAACAGGACCCCCGTTTCGACCGTAGCGCTCCAACACAAGTCCGTTTCGTTCGTTTTGCGGTACGCCACACCCCTCCCGATCAACAGGACCCCCGTTTCGACCGTAGGAGGTCCGTTTCATTCGTTTTGCAGTACGCCACACCCCTCCCGATCAACAGGACCCTCGTTTTTACCGTAGGAGGTCCGTTTCCTCCGTTTTCCGGTACGCCAGACCCCTCGCAATCAACAGGACCATGTTCCGAACGTAGGAGGTCCGTTTCCTATGTTGTGCGGTACGCCACGCCTCGTTTCCATCGCCTGTTCCGTCCAAGCCCTCCCGATGAACACGACCACACATTCTGTTCTGACCCAGCCGGTTGGCTCCCACGCGTTCCGTTGCCTCCCGATGAACACGACGCATTCCGTTGCCTCCCCATGAACACGAGCATTTCGTTGCCTCCCCATGAACACGACGACGACGCTATTTCTCCGTTCCGACCCAGCCATGTACACGACCCTGGCCATACGTATGCGCGAGTAGAAGTTCGAGACCCCGCCCGTATGTACACATACGTGGCCGTATTTTGTTTCTTGCACCGTGGCCGCTGTACGTACGTGTACATGCTACGTGCGCGCCTCTACTACGACACGTGCTCGCCTCTACATCCACCAGTATATATGTACGTACACGTTCGTGACCAGAATGACAACGCTATGTACGCTTCAACCAGGTGGGTCCCCACTGCCAGGCACTTCCTTGGCTGCGAAGATGTAGCTGGTGGGTCCCAGCAGTCAGGGGGGCGAATCGTTTTTTTGCCCGGACGCACTTCCTTGTGTGTGAAGATATAGCTGGTGGGTCCCAGCAGTCAGGGGGGAACATTTTTTTCGCGAAATACAGTGGCCCGTCCGATGGGTCCTAACTGTCAGGTGGAGGAATCGTTGTTTTCCGTGTAATAAGGCGGCACTTCCTTGCTGCGGCCGTGGACCCAGCTGTCAGCCTCTCCACGTACAGTCCACGTCCGATGGAAGTCGTTCCTTGACCACGTTGACCACGCCGCGCCGAGAGCACCAGGGCGGTGGACGACGGCGAGGCCTAGGAAGGGGACGACGGGGAGCCGGGAAGACGCAGCAATGGAAGCCCGCGGAGAGGAGTACGAGGTTCACCGGTTCGGCCGTGGTGTGAGGTTGCCATCGCCGCAGGCTCGGCCAGCGGTGGGAATAGTAGGGGGCGGTGAGGCATCTGCGGCAGCACAGCCGGCCACGGGAGGCAGGAGCATGCGGCACGACCGGCGCTGCTTTGGGCGGCTGGAGCAAGAAGACCAGAGGTTGAAGAAGCAATATGGCCGTTGGATGGACATCATACGATCACTGGAGCTAGAATCGTTCATATTGACTAAAGTTGACAAAGGCCCCTGTCCCAGTCAACTTAGTAGGCCCACAAGTCAGCCTCCCACCATGGTGGGTCCCAGCTAGCAGGGGGAGTATTCATTTTTTTGTGCGTAATAAGGAGGCATTTCCGCTGGGTCCGAGCTGACAGCAGGGGGAACGTTTTTTTCGCGAAATATGCTGGCCTGTCCGGTGGGTCCCAGCAGTCAGGGTGGAAACGTTTTTTTTCGCGAAATAAGGTGGCCCGTCCAATGGGTCCCTGCTGTTAGATGGAGGAATAATTATTTTGCGCGTAATAAGGAGGCACTTCCTTGCGGCCGCCTGGACCCAGCTGTCAGCCTCTCCATGTACAGTACTCTTTTGATGGAAGTCGGTCGTTGACCACGTTGACCATGCCGCGCCGAGAGCACCAGGGCGGTGGTCTGGACGACGGCGAGGCCTAGGAAGGGGACGACGTGGAGCCGGGGAAGATGCAGCAGTGGAAGCCCGCGCGGAGAGGAGTACGAGGGTTCACTGGTTCGGCTGCGGTGTGAGGCTGCCGTCGCCGCAGAATAACAGGGGGTGTGGGTGAGCAGAGGGATGGCCTGGCCAGCGGTGGGAGTAGTACGGGGCGGTGAGGCCTCCGCGGAAACACAGCCGGCCACGGGAGGCAGGAGCACGCGACACGACCGGCGGCTGCTTTGGGCGGCTGGAGCAAGAAGACCAGAGGTTGAAGAAGCACTACGGCCGTTGGATGGACATCGTACGATCACTGCAGCTAGAATCGTTTATATTGACTAAGTTGACAAAGCCCTTGGTACGCGTCAACTTAGTAGGCCCACAACTCGGATTTGGCAGAGAACATATAGCCCATTTGCGATTTGTAAGAATGTACACCCCATTTTTTAATTCTAATGGAATTTACTACAGCCCATTTACAGTTTGTTAAAAGTACAGCCCAATTTCTAGCTAGGACAACGATTAATAATTTCAAACAACCGCTCAAAACAGAATTAAAAAAAATCCCACATTTTGATGGGATCCTAAATATTTTTATCCGAAATTTCTAGTCAGGTCAAATATAATTTCAAAATAAAGTTGTATTACGTTAAAATCCAACGAAATATTGCGCGCGCAACAAGTAATGAAATTAAAATTTTCAAATTCCAAAAATAATATATTTTTCAAACTAATTACGTGTTTGGTGCATAGTAACTGTCCAGTTATTATAATTACATCCCATTTATTATTTCTTAAAGTCCATTTTCTTGTTAAGCCTAATGCATACCTCCTAGGAAAGTTTGCAGCCCAGCGGGGCGGAGAATAACAAGTTGACCCGGATATTGTGTACAACTGTCGGCCCAGTTGCATTGCTGATGTTGAAAAAAAGGCCTGTGTAGTACAATACAACCTAACATGGTTACTCAGCCCACATTCAGCGATGCCGGAAAGGCCCAAACAAGGCTTCTGTACAACATTTTGAAGTCACTGAGCTCAATTAATAACTTAAGAAAAAAGTTAGATTACAGTGGAACCTAATTAAAAGTTGTCACGAGCAAATAAATAATTCAACGGGTCCCACTTGTGCGTGTGCGCGCGTGTGTGTGTGTGTGTGTGAGAGAGAGATAGAGAGAGACCCATCGGTCGATGCTCGTAAATACATCTTTCAGCCATATGCATTGCTGATGCTCAGTAAAAACTTATATAGTTGACACAATCATATAGAACATCATAGCACACTGAACTTGCATACAAAAATTTCACGCAGGCGGCACAATCAGGATGGAAGCAGTGGATTGCTACTGGAAGGGCTATGTTGAAACCAACGAAGTTGTACATAACGGTTCATCGTATTTATCAATGACAGGGAAATATCTTGAATGTTGTGCAAAGAAAATAGACAGACAACACAATAAGTTCTGCTAGCACATTAAGTTGACGTACAACCCTTTCTAAAAAAAGTTCAGGTACAAAATTGGAACATGTCACAATCAAATGTACTGGCATATCAGTGCTTCACACCCATAGCTCAGATTTAACTAGTATCTGACAAGATTCAGTTGGTACCTCAAATTAGAGCACATCCAGGCAGCCAGCCCTACCTCTTCTCGCAAAGAAGCAGTGGCCTCCGCCGCGTGATGGAGTAGGCCCTGTGCCATCCATCGTTCCGAGCAACACAGGGAAAGTCTGACGTTGACTCCTGTAATGGACGTCGTCGACGGACCCTGGCACCAACGGCGGCTGCAGGACTTCGATTGATGGATTGACCACTTCTTCGACATGCACAAACACTCGATACCGCTACATCCCTAACGTGGTCCGCGGCGGCCTTGGTGGCGACGAATAGTACAACCCCGGTTCCTGCACCGGTATCTCAACACCAATCACCTTCGATATGGTGGACGGCTTCTTCATCCATGCCATAACCGTCAGAGCCCAGCTGTCTGGAGGAACAAACATACTTACGAGCTCACCTCCAAGGTCGTAGATAAGCTCGTTCATGGACTCGCTGTTCCAAGCACATCGAGGCATGCCGTGGAAGGTAAGCTTTGTTAAAAACTCAAGCTCAGAGGGCACATAGCCCCATCCTGGGTGCCACCAATCAAAGCTCACCAGCGCGCCATCGCAGAACAAACGCCGGGAAGATTCGAACACACGACTGCAGTCAAAAGTTGTTCGGAACCTGACGAAGAAATCAGCCGGTGGCTGACAGACTTCGACGAGCAAGTCACTTATTTGGATGCCGTGCGCAATGCCAAGAGCTTTGACAAGGTCGTCCGGCGAGACGGGAGGCCGGTTGCCGTTGATGGTTACCATCATCACTTTGCCGGCAAACTGGTCGTCAAGCGCCGCCATGCCACTGTTGAGCGACAACACGCAGCGACCGAAGGCAGGGCGGACCTCAGGATCTCCGGTTCGGAGATCCGCGTTGACCGGCGACATGATAGTGCGCTTGAGTATAAGGAGTACAGGAGGGGGATTTGGGGTAACTGGAGTAGGAATCGAGATTCCAGAGGTGGGGGAGGGTCGGGAGACTGCGGATGAAAAGGTAGCATGAATTTCGAGCACGCGCCAATATGCTCTCGGCGCGCTAGCGCACGAAAACACCGGTGGCGCCCACATGTCGGCCTAAGAGTCCTTATTCTTTATTTTTTGGAGAGCCCGGCCTTTTTTTCAGGATCTTTTGAGAGCCCGGCCTGAGAATCATAATTGACATGTTTGGCATTGCGTTACTACTCGGCCCATATTCAACGACACCTCACTGGCCCAAACAAGTGTACATCATCATCGAAGAAGAAGAAGAAGAAGAAGAAGAAGAAGAAGAAGAAGAAGAAGAAGAAGAAGAAGAAGAAGAAGAAGAAGAAGAAGAAGAAGAAGAAGAAGAAGAAGAAGAAGAAGAAGAAGAAGAAGAAGAAGAAGAAGAAGAAGAAGAAGAAGAAGAAGAAGAAGAAGAAGAAGAAGAAGAAGAAGAAGAAGAAGAAGAAGAAGAAGAAGAAGAAGAAGAAGAAGAAGAAGAAGAAGAAGAAGAAGAAGAAGAAGAAGAAGAAGAAGAAGAAGAAGAAGAAGAAGAAGAAGAAGAGGTTGCACCAGTAGGAGGGCATTATGGATGGATGAACTATTTCCTCTCTTGTAAAAAAATTTATTCCCTCTCGGTGTATATTGATATAGATGGACTATTTCGATGGTGTGCATGTATTTGGAACAGAGTAGTAGTGTGGGTCCGCTTGACTATAAGGAACTATTTATCCGCATATATAGCTTTCTCTGCTACTCCTTCCAGTGATCGATATGCAGTGCATGTGTCCGTAGACATGACAGCTTGTCCATGGAAGTTCAACTACGGCGACCATCACGTTTCATCTCGCGATTCCCACGACGCCTCTCCAACCCACGACACCACGCCCCCCAACGTGCAACTCACCCCTCTCGGCCGCACCGCCCCTCTGCCTTTGTGTGCATGACATGTGGGCCAACTAAAATGCGGCGAGCATCAAGTTTCTACCACAGCCACCCGCGGTTCCCATGATGCCACTCGAACCCATGAAACCACACGTCCCCCGACCTGCGGCTCACCCCTCTTGGCCCCACCGCCCCTCTGCCTACGGGAGCATTACATGTGGACCAGTCACCTATCGGGTCCACATGTTATTGACTCAAAGGTAGGTGTAGTAAGGCGCTGAAGCTCAATCCCGACGGCCCTGAGAGGGAAATGTAACTCCTGCGTCAGGGCTTGTGGTGCTCCCGCAGCACGAACTCGTGCCAAACTCAAGATTTATTTCTTTACTATACATGCACGCAATGATTTAATGGACATTGTAATCTCAACATGTGATGGGGAGCTCTAAATTTGAATTTGAAACTTATAAAATGAAAAGATTCAAAACAAATAAACTGGGAGAGAGGGAGTATATCGTAGGATGTGTCCCATACAAAATAAGTCGCCTGGTTTGTCACCGCGAAGATGCGGTTAGAAAGGAGCACATTGTCTTCCTACTCGTACGACAACAAATCGGCTGCAGACAGCATGGTCCGCCTTTGACCGCCATGTGCAAGGTTCGTGCTATCTTATTTAATCTCACCATGGTTCCATCGTACCAATTCATGCGGTGGCCCGTTGCATGGCTGATCCCAATGTTGGGCAAAGGTTCTATGGGAACGGTGTCACCGTTGTAAATGTTGTGCAAATTGATGTTGGTACCCTCCCGTACATATGCAAGCCAATCTCCACTCGCACCAAGCCTAACCTGTGAAACAGTGGGCAGGGGGAGAATTAGGAAATGGACACGGAAGTAGTCTTTAGAATGCATTTACTACGTGATCAAACTCATCTTACCTGCTCATCGGAGGACATCCGAGTGCCCCTCAACGTCGGCATCTCAAGGGGCGTCAACTTGCAACTACAGCCACGCCGCGCTGGAGAGACCCCCAAGGAAACATCCTCGTGCATTCCACGGAACATCAAGATGCATTTGTATGAGTAGTTTATCTTGTGAGAGAAAAGGATGAACGAGGGAAGGCCTCTAGAGATAGAGATGGACACTACTACTACCAATGTGCTGGCCCGTGCATTGCAATGGATCCAAAGTAGTAGAATAATACTTGTTCACGTGCTTGAAATATAAACACTCTAGTTTTGATATACATGTGTCAGCAGACATGACAGCTTGTCCATGGAAGGTGAACCACAGCGACCATCACGTTTCTTGTTTCTACCACTGCCACACCCACCCCCGATTCCCACGACGTCGCTCCAACCCACGGCACGACGTCCCCCGACGTGGACATGGATCCTCTGACGTGGCTATCACTGCCTTGCCCTGCCTTTCCTGCGATGATAGGTGGGACCCACGCTTATGGGTCCCACATGTCAGTGACAGAATGGTAGGATTGTTCGCGTCAGGGGATCCTAATCCCCCCGACGTGCCCCTCATCCCTCTCGGCCCCACCGCTCAACTGCCTTTGTGTGCATGACATGCGGGCCAGCTGAACTACGGCAACCATCAACTTTCTACCATAGACACACCCGATTGGACGCTGTTTGCCTGCTCCACTACTGTGCTCCAATCCGTACTCCCGCACCATCGAATTTTCATCCAGCGGCTGTGACACATTTCGTCCCGGGCATCAATCCTCAGCTGGAGTACTTATGTACTACAGGTAGTACCCACCGTGTGGCCATCTCGCCTCAGAACGCCTCGACGCCCACTGTGGCACCCTCGCCACGGCCACGCCACCACCGGCCTGTTCATCTCGAACGAGTGAGTCGCGAACCACGCCACCACCATGAGAATGACATGTGGGCCAGCCACATTTAAGGTCAGCATGTCATTGACTCATAGGCCAGGCACTAAGCCACTGAAGTTCGGTCCCGTGGGCCCCGAGAGGGAAATGTAACTCCTGCGGCAGGCCTTGTGGTGCTCCCGTAGTACAAGCTCGTGCCAAAACTGGAATTTGTTTCTTACTACTACCAACTAGTACTAGTAAGGTACACGTGCATTGCACGCATGAGATTCTGGTGGTTTGTGCATTATGCTTCTACATGTGGAGCTTTCTGGATTCTAACATGTGGCAAAATCTAGTGGAATATAAGGTTAGGCAAGTTTGATTAACTTAGTTGAGTGTTTGGTTCAAGCCACACCTTAGGCAAGCCACACTAAGGCCCCACATGACATACACACAAAAAAATGTGGCAAGATTCCCTTAGGCTTGCCAACTTGTGGCTCTCATTTTAAAGAACTAATAACTTTGCCTAAGCTTAGTTGTGGCAAAGTTAGTCATGAATTAAGTTCAACCATGGAGTCTTCTAGATTATACATGTGGCAGAATCTGGTGGATGATATCCAACGGCCAGTAGTTCTCGGTTTTTCCATCTTTGTACCGTCGGATTGGCTTCATCCAACGGCCAACTTTCAAAGTTTTTCACACACTATATAGGGGGTATAGATATAGATGTGCCGGTCCGTTGCAATGGATCCAAAGTATATTTATTTAGTGGAGTGCACTCTAAACACATTATCTATTTATTTTTCTCTAACCTTCCGTAGCCATGCAACCAAGCCACATAAGCTTCATGGGTGCCCCCCACATCATATTATTCATACTATGTTGATTAAAAAAAGATAAATCACCCAAAACAAGATCTTCCCGTTTTTTGTTCCTACGATGTTGTGCCGTGAACGTACCTACTAGTTGTATAGTGGTAGTACTAGTAATATAGTATTAGGAGTACAAACTTGGTACTAGTAGGAGTAGTACTAGTACGGAATGCTCCTACTCTATCAACGAGCCCCGTCTGACACCAAATTTCTTGGCTTCCGTGCTACATCTAGATCTTCCCCTCGTTTCTGTTTTCCAACCCAGCGGCGGGCGAGGTGTCGGTTTGCTCAACGGCGGTCCCACATGAAAGTGAAAATGCTAGGCAACACGCCTTCCCTAAGCTATGTGTCGTGCCGGGCGGGCCGTGTTGTACTCCCGATTCCCGGGCGTGTGGGGGTGCGAAGCGAACGCGGCAGGCCTTTTCCTTTTACCAGCAATGTGCCCGTGTGTTGTGATGGATCCAAAGTAGTAGAATAGTAGTATTTGTTCACAAACTTGAAAGAAATCACTATTGTTTTGATATACTCCTAATATATTACTCCCTCCGTACCTAAATATTTGTCTTTTTTGAGATTTCAAATGGATTATCACATACGGATTATATAGACATATTCTAGTGTTTCTAGCAAGATGCCCGCGCATTGCGCTAAGTTGATGGAAAAGGTAAGCACAACTTATAAATTGACGGATGGAGTACTAGTTACAGTGATGCATATAATTAAGCAAAGGGATCGCACATGTCGGTATTGACTGGAACGAGAATGCAACAACACAATAAGAATTGAGGCCACGATGATGCGATCGCAGTGGTGGTTACAGAAGGCAAGAGGAAAGATGGATCCATGAACGTACGACCTCCTCCTCCTCAACTTAGTGCGCCGGGCCACCGACCGGCGGCTAAGGAGCGGCGGCTTTTGTGGCGAGGTCGAGGTGCTTCTCAGCAAAGGCATCCAAGGCTTCCAGCCGGTTGAGGAAGGCCAATGTCGTAGCGCCCTCATTGGCCTTGTAGATACCTATGTACACGTTCCTCGTACACGTGGATGTGTAGGTCGACGAATTCTTGCAGGGCAAGGCGCCTCGCGGCGAGCGCGACCTCCAGGTGGACATTCTTCGTGGCATCGGCGGGCAGTCGCAGGGCCACCATTGCTTGAAAGAGGTTCCGGCCATGGAGGCCGATTAGGGGGGCAGGTAATGAGGAGCCCGGGCGCGCGGGCTGGAGGAGTACGGCGATGTCGTCCGCGAGCTTCTTGAGGACGGTGAACTTGTTGTTGGTGGCAACGATCATCTGGTCCAACTGAGAGTCATAGTTGACGTCGACAGCGGCCATCCACCAGCCGGTCTCCAACACCGTCTGGAGACAATCCTCGGCGCCATGCCGTAGGCCGGCGTCGTGGACCATCTGGCGCAGCCGCTGGCCGCTCATGTGCATCGCCGCCATGGGTCTGGAGTGAGCTCTTTTGCGCTTAGTGTAGGTGCTTAGGCAAATGCTTAGGTGCGTACGATGTGGTACTCCTAGATGCATTGGAATGGAGGGGCGCCTTTATATGAGGGCAATGAGGGCAAACTGCATTGCATTCACATCGTGCATCCTCTTTTCCCGGACCTCCTCCCATTACTTCCCTCATGCATTAATTGAAGGAGGATGCATTGGCTGTTCAACATATCGGGAACCGCTACTCCCTCCCTCGTCTGCATTAAAGCCGTATCGGGAACTGCGCCGCCCTCTGTCAAATCGAATACTCCCTCCTTCTAGGTGAGTATTAAGTCATCTTATGAAAACCAAATAGTAAACACATAGGCGTGGTGCATTAACTCTCATGTTGTTTCTTATTTTTTGACATAAATAGAGGAATCAACCAAGAAGAGATGTGGGGCTTGTATGCTTTTAATGACTTGAGAGTATCAAACATGACATGCAGTGGTCAGTTCGTTGAACAAGAACAAATACAACCCACGTCAGCACACACGCATATTATATAGCATCACATCCAATGGCTATAAAAGATGAATGACTTCTACTCCTGCGCCATGTATCGTATAATTTGGTCTCATCTAATACATGGCGCAGGAGTAGATCTTATATAGCAAAACTGTATTAATAATACTTAGTACTCCTGCGCCATGTATCATATATTAGTATCATGTAGTACTTTATTTATTGCCATGTATGACACATAGTACTCAACTCTCTCTCTTTCTTCATTTAATTCTATGACACCTCATCAAAATTGCTAAGGCTAGTACCATTACAACCAGCCATAGCAAATACTAAACATTAAGTTCTCTCGTTTTCCTCTCCACCTTGGTCACCAAGACGGAGGGAGTATCTCATGTGGCTTTTCCTGCAGGTGGGCGAACAGTTCCGCCTAGTCGGTTCGACAGAGACGCGACAAGACGAGGGAGTAGGCTGCTGCAAACGTGGGCTGTGTGATTTGACAATGAGTTATCGCTGGACAGGTGGGCCCGTGATTTGACTTGCCATTATCATTTTAATCAAGGGCGCTCGACCGGCGTGAGTCTCCCGATTCTGACCACCTCCATACAAGTGCCTCTCCCAATGCTCCACCATGTAGTAGAGGCTGGCTCTTGCATGAGAGCCCACTTCTCCACTTTTCCTTGCCTCTCTTCCTCCACATATGCAAAAATGCCATGTAAAGTGCACTATTTTACTTATTTTACTTGCTCCTACAGGTGCTTAAGCTTGCCACATAGGCATAAAGTCTGATGTGGCAAGTTAATCAAGAAGAGAGAGACTAGTTTGGTGACCCAAGGAAGAAAGCGGTGCTAAGCGCGTGTACCTAGGTGAAAAGACAATTTTGAGTCTATAGCTAATTAAATGAAGCAAACTTAGCAACACCATTTCATTGGAAGAGGTCACTCCTTGGCAAATGCAATAAATACTAGTACTCACATGTCCCATAATATAAGAATGTTTTGGCACTACACTAGTGTCAAAAAGGTTCTTATATTATGGGACGGAGGGAGTACGAAGAAAGAGATAGAGAGAAGTAAAAAATACACTTATAGCCAACCTTATATCCAAAACCTTGTTGTAGTATGTGTGACTAAGTGATGACTATGTATGACATGCCAACATCAGATAGCCTAACGCACCATGTTAAATCTTCAGGGGCGCGACCGCACGAGCGACGCGATGGTCGTGGTAGGCGCGACCACGATACGGGCTGCTGGCAGCCCTTGGATCTGAAATCAAACGGTCGCATGCTAAGTTGCTGAAAATTTGCAGAACAACCCTCCAGGATAGGATATTCACCCATAGGTCTAGAATCACACCATGCAACCGTTCGATCTCAGATCCAAGGGCTCTCGGAAGCCCGTATCATGGGAGAATGGAAAGCCACTACCCTGCCATTCGCACGCTGGCAGTTCGCTCCTACTCGTCCCCGCACGTCCTTCAATACTATGGCAGTTCGCTCCTAGTCGTCCCGTCCATTCACATTACGGAAGTTCCACTAATCCTAACCCTCCTCCCAAATCCATGGCGTCCCAAATCTCCCCGATCGGAGGTGAGTACAAGGTTAGAACCATCACCGGCGATGAGCTCGACGTCATCTACACCCATTCTTCCGCGACGGTGAAAGGATGCTTTTCTCGCTTCAGACGCATGTTCGAAGACTCAGATGATGAGTGGGTCGCTGGGCTAGATGTCGAGTACACCACAGTCCTGGGACGAGAGAATGATCTAAAGGGCGAAGAGAGGAAGAAGCCCGCCGTGATCCAGGTTTGCGTGCATGACTTATGCTTGGTCTACCACATATGCCATGCCGACGTTGAGTGCCAGGAATTTTAAGGACTTCCTCGAGAGCAACCTAGTCAAATTCGTTCTGTAGACTTTGGTAACGACAAAGAAGTCCTGCATCGGATAGGCCTCATTGTAGGCAACACCTTCGACCTCCAGAAGAATCGGCTGGTGTCCTCTCATCAGCCTTCAATGCTGACCCTGGCAGGAGCCATGGTTCATCCTTCATACGGTTAACTGGAGAATCCTCCATACACGTTTCATCGTCATGCATGGCAGCGGAATGTACTAGATATAGACCACATCCACTACGCTGCAATGGATGGCTACCTTTGCTTCAATATCTACAAGGGTTGGATGAAGAGCAACAACCAAGTGTGCGGTTCAAGCAAAGAAGTATCGGCCAAGAGGAAGAGGGACAAGGAGGAAGTCGAGGACGTGGACGAGGACTCCGAGTAAGGTGGCAGTGTCATTGCTCATGGTGGTTCTAATGCAGGTGTCTCCGGAATAGTTGCAAAGTTTAATTCAGGTGTGCTTAATTTAATTTGAGGGGTGTGTTGTCTGAGCCCCCAGCAAAACTATGTTATGTTTCTTCTTGTTACTTTAACTCTTCAGTACGTACATACTAGTATTTCTTACATTTCATCTTTTAGTTGGTATCGTACTACCACTCGTTTCTTCACATTATATACATACAATATATATGGCCAACATCATATAGCCAGTAGTTTAGTTGTCAAAGAATTTTAGGGTGCTTAGTTTTGTCAAAGAATTCCAGGGTGCTTAGTTTTATTTGAGGGGTGGGTTGTACAATTGTGCTGGACACCATTATTGTGACAAGCCTTTTTAATAGTACTATATGCATAATTTGGCGACGAGCGCTCTCTATATGTACCACCTTTTTTTTAATTTCAAGTTTTTCTCCATGGCGCAATCCATCGATACTACTACTGTATAAAAGTGGAGTATATACATTTTTTAAAAGGCTAGAGGGCGGGGCAGTCTAGCTCGGTCGGTTTCACGAGAGGCGAGGGCCTTTGTGATTTGACGGCTCATTAGTGTTGTCAAATCGAATAGTATCTTCGCCCATCGCACGCCCTTGGCGCCCATTAAAACCCTCCGTTAAACCCGCATGCAAACCGAGAATCCTACTCCGGCTACACGTCCGTTCATGAGAGGGCCGGAATTAAACGCAACACCGGCCGAGCTCCTCCCGTCCGCCCTCAGTTTAAACGAGGCCAGACGCCGGCTAAGCTCTGCTACGTCTTGAGCTTGCGTTGGTTTTCCCCGAAGAGGAGAGGATGATGCAGCAGAGTAGCGTAAGTATTTCCCTCAGTTTTTGAGAACCAAGGTATCAATCCATTAGGAGGCCACGCGTGAATCACTCGTACCTACACAAAACAAATAGCTCCTCACAACCAACGCGAATAGGGGTTGTCAATCCCTTCACGGTCACTTACGAGAGTGAGATCTGATAGAGATGATAGATAATATTTTTAGTATTTTTGATATAAAGATGCAAGGTAAAATAAAAGGCAAAGTAAAAAAGCAAAGCAATAATAAAGCGTAGGAAGACTAATATGATGAGAATAGACCCGGGGGCCATAGATTTCACTAGTGGCTTCTCTCAAGAGTATAAGTATTTTACGGTGGGTGAACAATTACTGTTGAGCAATTGATGAATTGAGCATAGTTATGAGAGTATCTAGGTATGATCATGTATATAGGCATCACGTCCGAGACAAGTAGACCGACTCTGCCTGCATCTACTACTATTACTCCACTCATCGACCGCTATCCAAAGATGCATCTAGAGTATTAAGTTAATGAAAACAGAGTAACGCCTTAAGCAAGATGACATGATGTAGAGGAATAAATTCATGCAATATGATAAATATCCCATCTTGTTATCCTCGAAGGCAACAATACAATACGTGCCTTGCAACCCTTCTGTCACTGGGTAAGGACACCGCAAGATTGAACCCAAAGCTAAACACTTCTCCCGTTGCAAGAACTACCAATCTAGTTGGCCAAACCAAACGGATAATTCGAAGAGACTTGCAAAGATAACTCAATCATACATAAAAGAATTCAGATAAGATTCAAATATTGCTCATAGATAATCTTGATCATAAACCCACAATTCATCGGTCTCAACAAACACACCGCAAAAAGAAGATTACATCGAATAGATCTCCACGAGAGAGGGGGAGAACATTGTATTGAGATCCAAAAAGAGAGAAGAAGCCATCTAGCTACTAACTATGGACTCGAAGGTTTGAAGTAAACTACTCACACTTCATTGGAGAGGCTATGATGATGATGTAGAAGCCCTCCGTGGTGGATTCCTCTTCGGCGGAGCTCCGGAACAGGCCCCAAGATGGGATCTCGTGGATACAGAAAGTTGCGGTGGTGGAATTAGGTTTTTGGCTCCGTATGTGATTTGTTGGGGGTACGTAGGTATATATAGGAGGAAGAAGTACGTCGGTGGAGCTCCGAGGGGCCCACGAGGTAGGGGCGCGCCCTAGGGGGGGCGCCCTCCACCCTCGTGACCGCCTCGGGGCTTTCTTGACGGAGGGTCCAAGTCTCCTGGGTCTTATCTGATGAGAAAATCACGTTCCCGAAGGTTTCATTACGTTTGGACTCTGTTTGATATTCCGTTTCCTCAAAACACTGAAATAGGAAAAAAACAGCAATTCTGGGCTGGGCCTTCGGTTAATAGGTTGTCACGCCCAATATGCGACCCTATCCAAAAGGAACTCGCCGGTCCCACCAAGGATAGACCCGCATATTGAAACGCTTTTGCAAGGTGGATATCATTACATCAACATTACATAATAGATGGGGATACATACATAAGGCACAAATGCCACAAGAATACATCAACAACATATACAAAACCAACATCCGACTACGGATGAAACATAAACAGAAGCTCAAACGACATCCACCCTGCTAGCCCAGGCTGCCGACCTGGAACCTGTCCCCTGATCGAAAACGCAGAAGAAGAACTCCAATATAAACAAACATCGCTCTCACGTCATGATCATCGCAAACCTGTACCTGCAACTGGTGGTGTAGTAATCTGTGAGCCACGAGGACTCAGCAATCCCATTACCATGGGTATCAAGACTAGCAAAGCTAAATGGGAAAGGAAGGGGTAAAGTGGTGAGGTTGCAGCAGCGGCTAAGCATGATATGGTGGCTAACATACGCAAATGAGAGCGAGAAGAGAAACAAAGGAACGGTCGTCAACTAGTAATGATCAAGAAGTGATCCTGAACTCCTACCTACGTCAGACATAACCCAAGAAACCGTGTTCTCCTCTCGATCAACCCCGAAAAGAGACACTCACGGTTACGCACACGGTTGGTGTATTTTAATTAAGATCAACTTTGGGTTTTCTACAACCGGACATTAACAAATTCCCATCTGCCACATAACATGCAGCACGGCTTTCGAAAGTTCAAACCCTGCAGGGGTGTCCCAACTTAGCCCATGATAAGCTCTCGCGATCAACGAAGGATATTCCTTCTCCCCGGGAAGACCCGATCAGTCTCGGAATCCCGGCTACAAGACATTTCGACAGCAATAAAACAAGACCAGCAAAGCCGCCCGATGTGCCGACAAATCCCGATAGGAGTCGCACATACCTCGTTCTCAGGGCAACATCGGATGAGACTAGCTACGAGTAAAACCAACCCTCGAGTTGCCTCAAGGTGGCCCCGCAGGCAGCTCGGTTCAGGCCAGCACTTAGAGAAGCACCGCCCGGGGCTAAAATAAAGATGACCCTTGGGCTCCGGAAACCCAAGGGAAAAACGGGTAGGTGAGGCAAATGGTAAAACCAATGTTGGGCCTTGCTGGACGAGTCTTATTCAAAGCGAACTGTCAAGGGGGTCCCATAAATCACCCGACCGCGTTAGGGACGCAAAAATCCGGGAACATAATACCGATATGACGGAAACTAGGGCGGCAAGAGTGGAACAAAACACCAGGCATAAGGCCGAGCCTTCCACCCTTTACCAAGTATATAGATGCATTAATTAAATAAGATATATTGTGATATCCCAACAAGTAAACATGTTCACACAAGGAACAAACTTCATCTTCACCTCCAACTAACAACGCTATAAGAGGGGCTGAGCAAAGCGGTAACATAGCCAAACAACGGTTTGCTAGGAAGGGTGACAATGAGTTAGAGGTTCATGGCAATTTGGGATGGCTTGAGGAACAGGTAATAGGTTGCGCAACATAACAATAGAACGAAGCAACTAGCATAGCAATGATAGTAGTGAGATCCAGGGTAGCGGTCATCTTGCCTGAAATCCCGCAAGGAAGAAGAACGGGTCCATGAAGAAGATGAACGGATGAAGCCGAACCAAGCGTAGACGAACGAATCCTCACGATCGCAACGAAACAGGAACTAACAAGAAGAAGCACACAACATAGTAAACACACCACACATGAACAAGACATGATGCACAACCAAGCAGGATGCATGACAAAGCAACATGAAGCTACTCATGGCAAGGGATGATGCAAACAAGAGCAACACAACAAAGCAAGTTTAAATGAGGCCGGAAACAACATATAACAATTCCGGTAAGTCCTCATATGAAAATTTCGAAATTGGTCCAGATCTGAATAAACCTTATGTTCAAGTAGTTAAACAGCAAGTTAAGATGCACCACGATGATCTACATGAAATTCTAGTCAAGTTACATATAAAGTTCATTAGATTCGGAGCTACGGTCTAGAAGATATGAGCAAAACAAGTTAAACATGGCATTGATGCAAAATGCATACAAACATCAAGCAAACACCTCAAAACAAGGATGCAACATGATAATATGAAACTACATGCAAAATCAAGCGAGTTTCATATAGAGCACACTCAAAACGGAGCAACGGTTCAACACATACACTCTATAAGTCATAGCAACAATCTGTCCAAAACAGCAACTAGGCATATTGCAATCATCAAAACAACATGCTACAGCACCCCAACATAAGAACATGAACACTCTATAAGGCATGGGCATGATGTACAGGTAAAGCATTACAAAACATGAACACTGAGCTATCTCCAGAAATCACTAGAACATGCTCGAAAACACATGGCAAGATTGCAAATAATAACAGCAGTTTAGGCATTGGCGAAATAACATCAGTTGCAATGTTTAGAGCTATGAAACAACATGCTACAGGAACTTATCATGGCAAAAAAAGGCATGGCATGAATCTACTCAAAGCATAGAACAAAAGTCCCTTACTGACCATAAGCCAAAAAGGATCATAAAATATGATGGCACCCATGTAAACATGACAAGTTATATTACAGATTTAAACATGGCAGGAACAACATCAAGTAGGCATGTTGGTGAGCTTGAATCACTCACCACAGAGCAATACATGGCATGGCAAGGCAACCAACAGAAAGAAGACATGGCACAGAAGCTATACATGGCAAGAACAACATCATAGCATACACGGATCAACCACAACAACCTTGGCAAAATTGAATAACATGTAAACAATCTGCCAGGAACATTTTATAGCAAAAGTAGAGCTCGATTGACTCAAGCTATGGCACTCCATAATTGCAAACAAGGGCATGGATGGATAAAGAAAAACATGTTTAACAAAACTTCCTTACTGAAGTATCTCAAAACATGCATGGATCTCTCTGTAGCATCAAGTTAACATGGCATGAAAATATCAACAAAACAGGGCTGAAATCAGCAACATCAAGACACCTAGTTTGCATGCTTGTGCTAGTCACCACATTGATCACAAAAATACATGGCATACACCTCTGAAAAGATGGCATGGCATATTACAAAACACATGTAGGACTCAAGTCCATAGGATGCACACATCAATCGTGGCAAAAATGACAAAAGTGCATGTTCTGATAAGAATCTGAAACTAACATCACATAGCACTCTTCCAACAACATTTCGGGCATCAAGATCAGCTCAAATGAAAATGATGCAATGAGATGAAATGATCTACTCATCGTGTCGAACATTTCGACATATTGCACGCGCAAAACGGAGCTGCGGATGCAGAGTTACGATGCGATGAAAGTGGCACAAAATATTAACGGAACAAAATACTTAGAGGAAAAATATGAGGGGGAAGAAGTCAACCGAATGCGCTGGAACCGAGGCGGCGCGGATCTCGCCGGATCCATGGCGCCGTGGCGGAGAGGGCCGGGCGGCCGGGAGGAAGGCCGGCCGGCTCGGGCGGAGGTCGCCGGCCGGGAGCGGCGAGGAGCCGGCGGCGAAGCTCGGCCGGCTCGGGGCACGGGCCACGACGGAGCTCGCCGGCGAGACGACGGCCGGCCGGGAGGAGCGGTGAGGGCGGCTCGCGGGCGCTGCTGGCGGCGGCGGCGGCGCCCGGCCGGGCGACCGGGAGGAGCGGGAGGCCGGGCGCGGGCGAGGACGGAGGCGAGCGGCGGCGCTTCGCCTGGCGGGCGGCGGCGGCGGCCGGCGCCGATCGTGGCGGCGCGGCGCGCCGGGCGGGGGCGAGGCGCTGGCCCCTCGGGCCGGACGCTGGCTGCTGGCGGCGGCGGCTGGGCCCATGGCTGACTGGCCTCGGGCCTCGGGCGGAGGAGAGAGAGAGAGGGGGGGGCGGCGGCGATGACGTGGCGCCTTGTAAGTGGCTGAGGGAGGCGGCGGCGGACGTGTCCGGTGCGGTACGGACGCGTTCGGCGCGCGGAGGAAGAAGAAGGCTAGGGTTAGGGGGGAATCATCCGCGAATTTCGAAGGGGGGAACTAATTTATAGGTAGAGGGAGCTAGGAGAGTCCAAATGAGGTGCGGTTTTCGGCCACGCGATCGTGATCGAACGACCGAGAGCATGGAGGGGAGTTAGGTGGGTTTTGGGCCACTTTGGAAGGGGTGTTGGGCTGCACACAAAAGAGGCTTTTGCGGTTACCCGGTTAACCGTTGGAGTATCAAACGACCTCCAAATGATCCGAAACTTGACAGGCGGTCTACCGGTGCTATACCAAGGCCGCTTGGCAAACCTCGGTCCATTCCGAGACCGTTTAACACCCGCACATGAAAAGAGGTAAAAGGGGCGCCGGGAGACATAGGAGTGCCGGATTGCAAAACGGACAACGGGGAAAATGCTCGGATGCATGAGACGAACACGTATGCAAAATGAAATGCACATGATGACATGATAAAAATGCAGATGATGACATGGCAAAGTGCAACACGCAAGAAAATGACATGGCAACGACGGCGAATAACTGGCGGACACCTGGCGCATCGAATCCGGGGCGTTACAACACTCCTCCACTAACAAGAGATCTCGTCCCGAGATCTTAGGACCGAGACGGAAGAGAAAAAGGATGAGGTGAAACAAGAACTCAAGAAAAGAAGCAAAGAATCTAGAGCACTCAAGAAGAAGAGAGGAACGACGAGAATGACGAGAATCAAAAGCTCACGGAAATCAGATAGACTAAGAAACCACTCGTTCTAACCGGAGTGGTTAGAATGAGAAAAGAAACGAATAAGACTGAAAGGATTTAGGCAGCACTCCGGTTGAAAATGGAAGGATTAGAACATGAACTTCACAAGATGGGATGAAACTTGACGAGATAAACAACGCAATGCCTCCGGAAGAATTGGAAGAATTGAATGAAAAGAACTTAGAAGGAAGGATTGAATGGGGTTGTTGAGAAAATCAACAACGAAAGAATAAACTTGTTGTGGACTTATGGATTACATCTCAAAATTATGAGGTGATAGCCAACCACAAGCGGAAAAGATTTAATAGCTGAGAGGAACAAAGAAATGAAAAACTCCACTTCAAAAGAATACGGATAATTGATCGCACTTCGAGACGCGAGAATAAAAGATACTTGAACTCCACCAAAAGAATCTTGATGAACTCTTGAAGAAAGAATTAAATCATGAAGAACCACCATGAAGAACTCCGGTAACAAAAGGATGATGAGAAAGAATGAAGGATGAAAGAATAAGATTAAAGCCTGCGATGAATTAGATGGAGGATTCCGACGAAATGGCCGAGAAAATTTAAACTCCGGAAAAGAAAAGATGAAAACACTTGGAACTAGAATTTATTCCTCAAGAACAATCTCTGAAGAAAAGGAATACTCACTTGGATGAAATAAGAATAAGATTTATTGTATGCTTATCCTTCATCAAATTAAATTGATGACCAACAATGGATTTTTGCATATTACTTATTCTTCTTGAAAAAGGATTGAGAAGTGACATAGCGCCAACTTGAGAAGGACTTCATGAACCACCGGTAGGATTCGAAAGAACTACTGAATTAATATGATAAACAAGGAAAATAATCTTGAACGAACCACCGTAAGAATTCGAAAATGACTGATGGAAGAATCGCCGGGAAAAATTAGAAGAACAAATATGCTATAGGGGATTTAGATGCAAAAGAACAAGGAGATCATGAGCTGATTAAAGAACACTTGAACGAAGCACCGGGATAAATAGAGAACGATAGCTGGAATGATGGCCTCCGGTGAAAAGAAATGGAAAAACAACTCCTGACATACTCTGGATGGGTAAGAAAAGAATTTGCATGACTAGACACAATTGGATAGGATAACATCGAGCTAGCACCACGAATCTCCGGGAGAACGGACAAGATTTAAGAGAAACTCTACTTCGGTCTTCAAATGTAGACGAAAAAAAACACCCCCAAAATTGTTGAGGTACTCTGGAAGAATGAAAAGCAAAGAGGTTGAGCCAACAATGAAATGAATTGAAATTGATCTTGGAAAGGCGTCTGACTGATGAAATTCATACTTACGTCAAACTCCGAAAAGAATTGAGAATAACTCCGGGGAAATAGAAGGGTCAGGTAAGATCCTGGGAAAAGACCTGTGGGTTAGGGCCCACTAAAAGAAAGCTCCATTGGAAAGGATGTAGAACAAATAGATGATGCACCAGAAAAATTGAAAATATTTGAATGAGGTGACAACCTCGAATTAATTGGAACACAGACGAATCTCCTGAGATGTCTTGAGAACTCCGGAAGGATAAACTGGCGAGAGACGAACGAGCTAAGAGAACACTTGAGGCGAGGAAAAGAATGTGATCAACTTGAAAAAAAACTTGAATTGAATCCACCAGAAAGAAAGATATTAAGAATGATGAACGAGATGAGAATTCACCGGTTGAAATAATTTACGAGAGACTGAAGAGGTTCCGCACGAATGAAATTGATGGTCGAAACAGACTCGAACTCCGGGAAGAAAAAGGGTGGGAGGGCGGGAAAAACAAAGGCAACTTGGAAGGGGAAACCCGATGAATAACTTCAAAGGAAACATCGGTTGAAATCATTAAGGAAAAGAAGCGAAGACTTCGCACGAGTAGGATGGATACTCGATTACGGACTCCGGTTCCGAGAGGAAGAAGGGAGGTCGGGTGGGAAAAAAAACAAGGACAACGTCAGACAGGGAAACAACGTTGATAGAAAAGAGCTGATGATAGATCTCTCAAAAGACAAAGAGGGTCGAATCAACTTGACGAGAAATGCACCGGATGCAAAGAGCTGAGGAACACGATCGGAAAACCAACTGCGTGATCCTAAAGAAAATTTGAAAGGGAAGAGGAGTAGTACCAAAACACCAACATCAGGATTTCTCACCAGAGCGACGAAGGGGCAGAGGAATAAAAAGAATTCCTACTCTCCGATATAACTAGACTCCGAAATCAGTTTTCTTCTAGACTCACCAATGGCCAAACTACACGATCAATCAAGGGGGCTCCTAGGGTCGGTCGAGGCTCTGATACCAACTTGTCACGCCCAATATGCGACCCTATCCAAAAGGAACTCGACGGTCCCACCAAGGATAGACCCGCATATTGAAACGCTTTTGCAAGGTGGATATCATTACATCAACATTACATAATAGATGGGGATACATACATAAGGCACAAATGCCACAAGAATACATCAACAATATATACAAAACCAACATCCGACTACGGATGAAACATAAACAGAAGCTCAAACGACATCCACCCTGCTAGCCCAGGCTGCCGACCTGGAACCTGTCCCCTGATCGAAAACGTAGAAGAAGAACTCCAATACAAACAAACATCGCTCTCACGTCATGATCATCGCAAACCTGTACCTGCAACTGGTGGTGTAGTAATCTGTGAGCCACGAGGACTCAGCAATCCCATTACCATGGGTATCAAGACTAGCAAAGCTAAATGGGAAAGGAAGGGGTAAAGTGGTGAGGTTGCAGCAGCGGCTAAGCATGATATGGTGGCTAACATACGCAAATGAGAGCGAGAAGAGAAACAAAGGAACGGTCGTCAACTAGTAATGATCAAGAAGTGATCCTGAACTCCTACCTACGTCAGACATAACCCAAGAAACCGTGTTCTCCTCTCGATCAACCCCGAAAAGAGACACTCATGGTTACGCACACGGTTGGTGTATTTTAATTAAGATCAACTTCGGGTTTTCTACAACCGGACATTAACAAATTCCCATCTGCCACATAACCGCGGGCACGGCTTTCGAAAGTTCAAACCCTGCAGGGGTGTCCCAACTTAGCCCATGATAAGCTCTCGCGATCAACGAAGGATATTCCTTCTCCCCGGGAAGACCTGATCAGTCTCGGAATCCCGGCTACAAGACATTTCGACAGCAATAAAACAAGACCAGCAAAGCCGCCCGATGTGCCGACAAATCCCGATAGGAGTCGCACGTACCTCGTTCTCAGGGCAACATCGGATGAGACTAGCTACGAGTAAAACCAACCCTCGAGTTGCCTCAATGTGGCCCCGCAGGCAGCTCGGTTCAGGCCAGCACTTAGAGAAGCACCGCCCGGGGCTAAAATAAAGATGACCCTTGGGCTCCGGAAACCCAAGGGAAAAAGGGGTAGGTGAGGCAAATGGTAAAACCAATGTTGGGCCTTGCTGGACGAGTCTTATTCAAAGCGAACTGTCAAGGGGGTCCCATAAATCACCCGACCGCGTTAGGGACGCAAAAATCCGGGAACATAATACCGATATGACGGAAACTAGGGCGGCAAGAGTGGAACAAAACACCAGGCATAAGGCCGAGCCTTCCACCCTTTACCAAGTATATAGATGCATTAATTAAATAATATATATTGTGATATCCCAACAAGTAAACATGTTCCAACAAGGAACAACATCTCCATGTTCCAACAAGGAACAAACTTCATCTTCACCTGCAACTAACAACGCTATAAGAGGGGCTGAGCAAAGCGGTAACATAGCCAAACAACGGTTTGCTAGGAAGGGTGACAACGAGTTAGAGGTTCATGGCAATTTGGGATGGCTTGAGGAACAGGTAATATGTTGCGCAGCATAGAAATAGCACGAAGCAACTAGCATAGCAATGATAGTAGTGAGATCCAGGGTAGCGGTCATCTTGCCTGAAATCCCGCAAGGAAGAAGAACGAGTCCATGAAGAAGACGAACGGATGAAGCCGAACCAAGCATAGACGAACGAATCCTCACGATCGCAACGAAACAGGAACTAACAAGAAGAAGCACACAACATAGTAAACACACCACACATGAACAAGACATGATGTACAACTAAGCAGGATGCATGACAAAGCAACATGAAGCTACTCATGGCAAGGGATGATGCAAACAAGAGCAACACAACAAAGCAAGTTTAAATGAGGCCGGAAACAACATATAACAATTCCGGTAAGTCCTCATATGCAAATTTCGAAATTGGTCCAGATCTGAATAAACCTTATGTTCAAGTTGTTAAACAGCAAGTTAAGATGCACCACGATGATCTACACGAAATTCTAGTCAAGTTACATATAAAGTTCATTAGATTCGGAGCTACGGTCTAGAAGATATGAGCAAAACAAGTTAAACATGGCATTGATGCAAAATGCATACAAACATCAAGCAAACACCTCAAAACAAGGATGCAACATGATAATATGAAACTACATGCAAAATCAAGCGAGTTTCATATAGAGCACACTCAAAACGGAGCAACGGTTCAACACATACACTCTATACAAGTCAAAGCAACAATCTGTCCAAAACAGCAACTAGGCATATTGCAATCATCAAAACAACATGCTACAGCACCCCAACATAAGAACAAAAGGCATGGGAATGATGTACAGGTAAAGCATTACAAAACATGAACACTGAGCTATCTCCAGAAATCACTAGAACATGCTCAAAAACACATGGCAAGATTGCAAATAATAACAGCTTGTGCATTGGCGAAATAACATCAAAGTTGCAATGTTTAGAGCTATGAAACAACATGCTACAGGAACTTATCATGGCAAACAAAGGCATGACATGAATCTACTCAAAGCATAGAACAAAAGTCCCTTACTGACCATAAGCCAAAAAGGATCATAAAATATGATGGCACCCATGTAAACATGGCAAGTTATATTACAGATTTAAACATGGCAGGAACAACATCAAGTAGGCATGTTGGTGAGCTTGAATCACTCACCACAGAGCAATACATGGCATGGCAAGACAACCAACAGAAAGAAGACATGGCATAGAAGCTATACATGGCAAGAACAACATCATAGCATACACGGATCAACCACAACAACCTTGGAAAAATTGAATAACATGTAAACAATCTGCCAGGAACATTTTATAGCAAAAGTAGAGCTCGATTGACTCAAGCTATGGCACTCTATAATTGCAAACAAGGGCATGTATGGATAAAGAAAAACATGTTTAACAAAACTTCCTTACTGAAGTATCTCAAAATATGCATGGATCTCTCTGTAGCATCAAGTTAACAAGGCATGAAAATATCAACAAAACAGGGCTGAAATCAGCAACATCAAGACACCTAGTTTGCATGCTTGTGCTAGTCACCACATTGATCACAAAAATACATGGCATACACCTCTGAAAAGATGGCATGGCATATTACAAAACACATGTAGGACTCAAGTCCATAGGATGCACACATAAATCATGGCAAAAATGACAAAAGTGCATGTTCTGATAAGAATCTGAAACTAACATCACATAGCACTCTTCCAACAACATTTCGGGCATTAAGATAAGCTCACATGAAAATGATGCAATGAGATGAAATGATCTACTCATCGAGTCGAACATTTCGATATATTACACGCGCAAAACAGAGCTACGGATGCAGAGTTACGATGCGATGAAATTGGTACAAAATATCAACGGAACAAAATACTTAGAGGAAAAATATGAGGGGGGAAGAAGTCAACCGAATGCGCGGGAACCGAGGCGGCGGCGGATCTCGCCGGATCCGCGGCGCCGGTGGCCGGAGAGGGCCGGGCGGCCGGGAGGAAGGCCGGCCGGCTCGGGCGGAGGTCGCCGGCCGAGCGGCGAGGAGCCGGGCGGCGAAGCTCGCCGGCTCGGGGCACGGGCCACGGCGGAGCTTCGCCGGCGAGACGGGCCAGCCGGAGGAGCGGTGAGGGCGGCGCTGGGCGGGCGCTGTGGCAGCGGCGCCACGCACGCCGGCGGGCGACGGGAGGAGGCGGGAGGCCGGGCGCGAGGCGAGGCGAGGACGGAGGCGAAGGCGGCGCTGCGGGCGCGGCGGCGGGCGGCGGCCGGAGCGGCGGGCGGGCGGCGCGCCGGGACGGCGGGCGAGGCGTGGGCCCTCGGGCCCGGACGCTGGCTGCGGCGGCGGCGGCTTGGCCCCTGGGCTCGACTCGGCCCCGCGGGCCTCGGCGGAGGAGAGAGAGAGAGGGGGGCCGGCGGCGATGACGTGGCGCCTTGTAAGTGGCTGAGGGAGGCGGCGGCGGACGTGTCCGGCGCGGTACGGACGCGTCCGGCGCGCGGAGGAAGAAGAAGGCTAGGGTTAGGGGGGGAATCATCCGCGAATTTCGAAGGGGGGAACTAATTTATAGGTAGAGGGAGCTAGGAGAGTCCAAATGAGGTATGGTTTTCGGCCACGCGATCGTGATCGAACGACCGAGAGCATGGAGGGGAGTTAGGTGGGTTTTGGGCCACTTTGGAAGGGGTGTTGGGCTGCACACAAAAGAGGCTTTTGCGGTTACCCGGTTAACCGTTGGAGTATCAAACGACCTCCAAATGATCCGAAACTTGACAGGCGGTCTACCGGTGCTATACCAAGGCCGCTTGGCAAACCTCGGTCCATTCCGAGACCGTTTAACACCCGCACATGGAAAGAGGTTAAAGGGGGCGCCGGGAGACATAGGAGTGCCGGATTGCAAAACGGACAACGGGGAAAATGCTCGGATGCATGAGACGAACACGTATGCAAAATGAAATGCACATGATGACATGATAAAAATGCAGATGATGACATGGCAAAGTGCAACACGCAAGCAAATGACATGGCAACGACGGCGAATAACTGGCGGACACCTGGCGCATCGAATCCGGGGCGTTACATAGGTTAGTCCCAAAAATAATATAAAAGTGGAAAATAAAGCCCAATATAGTCCAAAACAATAGATAATATAGCATGGAGCAATCAAAAATTATAGATACGTTGGAGACGATCGGCATCCCAAGCTTAATTCCTGCTCGTCCTCGAGTAGGTAAATGATAAAAGAGAATTTTTGATGCGGAGTGCTACTTGGCATAATTTCAATGTAACTCTTCTTAATTGTGGTATGAATATTCAGATCCGAAAGATTCAAGACAAAAGTTCATATTGACATAAAAATAATAATATTTCAAGCAAACTAACATAGCAATCATGTCTTCTCAAAATAACATGGCCAAAGAAAGTTATCCCTACAAAATCATATAGTCTGGCTATGCTCTATATTCACCACACAAAATATTTAAATCATGCACAACCCCGATGACAAGCCAAGCAATTGTTTCATACTTTTGACATTCTCAAAACTTTTTCAATCTTCACGCAATACATGAGCGTGAGCCATGGATATAGCATTATATGTGAAATAGAATGGTGGTTGTGGAGAAGACAAAAAGAGGGAAGATAGTCTCACGTCAACTAGGCGTATCAACGGGCTATGGAGATGCCCATCAATAGATATCAATGTGAGTGAGTAGGGATTGCCATGCAACGGATGCACTAGAGCTATAAGTATATGAAAGCTCAACAAATGAAACTAAGTGGGTGTGCATCCAACTCGCTTGCTCACGAAGACCTAGGGCAATGTGAGGAAGCCCATCATTAGAATATACAAGCCAAGTTCTATAATGAAAAATTCCCACTAGTATATGAAAGTGACAAAACGAGAGACTCTCTATTATGAAGATCATGGTGCTACTTTGAAGCACAAGTGTGGTAAAAGGATAGTAACATTGTCCCTTCTCTCTTTTTCTCTCATTTTTTTATTTGGGACTTTTCTCTTTTTTATGGCCTCTTTTTTTTCGTCCGGAGTCTCATCCCGACTTATGGGGGAATCATAGTCTCCATCATCCTTTCCTCACTTGGGACAATGCTCTAAAAATGATGATCATCACACTTTTATTTATTTACAACTCAAGAATTACAACTCGATACTTAGAACAAAGTATGACTCTATATGAATACCTCCAGCGGTGTACCGGGATATGCAATGATTCCTAAGTGACATGTATGAAAGAATTATGAATGGTGGCTTTGCCACAAATACGATGTCAACTATATGATCATGCTAAGAAATATGACAATGATGGAGCGTGTCATAGTAAACGGAACGGTGGAAAGTGGCATGGCAATATATCTTGGAATGGATATGGAAATGCCATGATAGGTAGGTATGGTGGCTGTTTTTAGGAAGGTTTATGGTGGGTGTATGATACCGGCAAAAGGTGTGCGGTATTAGAGAGGCTAGCAATGGTGGAAGGGTGAGAAAAATGCGTATAATCCATGGACTCAACATTAGTCATAAAGAACTCATATACTTATTGCAAAAATATACAAGTTTATCAAAGCAAAGTATTACGCGCATTCTCCTAGGGGGATAGATTGGTAGGAAAAAACCATCGCTCGTCCCCGACCGCCACCCATAAGGAAGACAATAAATAAATAAATCATGCTCCGACTTCATCACATAACGGTTCACCATACGTGCATGCTATGGGAATCACAAACTTTAACACTAGTATTTCTCAAATTCACAACTACTCAACTAGCATGACTCTAATATTACCACCTTCATATATCTCAAAACAATTATCAAGCATCAAACTTTTCTTAGTATTCAACGCACTCAAAAGAAAGTTTTACAAATCTTCCATACCAAGCATATTATTATTTTAAGCAAATTACCATGCTATTTAAGACTCTCAAAATGATCTAAGTGAAGCATGAGAGATCAATAGTTTCTTTAAAACAAATCTACCACTGTGCTCTAAAGGATATAAGTGAAGTACTAGAGCAAAACTATAAAGCTCAAAAGATATAAGTGAAGCACATAGAGTATTCTAACAAATTCCAATTCAAGTTTGGCTCTCTCAAAAGGTGTGCACAGCAAGGATGATTGTGGTAAACTAACAAGCAAAGACGCAAATAGTACAAGACGCTCCAAGCAAAACACATATCATGTGGTGAATAAAAATATAGCTCCAAGTAAAGTTACCGATGGAAGTGGACGAAAGAGGGGATGCCTTCCGGGGCATCCCCAAGCTTTGACTTTTTGGTGTCCTTGGATTATCTTGGGGTGCCATGGGCATCCCCAAGCTTAGGCTCTTTCCACTCCTTGTTCCATAATCCATCAAAATATTTCACCCAAAACTTGAAAACTTCACAACACAAAACTCAGAAATCTCGTGAGCTCCGTTAGCGAAAGAAAATAAAAGACCACTTCAAGGTAATGTAATGAACTCATTCTTTATTTGTATTGGTGCTAAACCTACTGTATTCCAACTTCTCTATGGATCATAAGCTATTTTACTAGCCATAGATGCATCAAAATAAGCAAACAACACACCAAAAACAGAATCTGTCAAAAAAAGAATAGTCTGTAGTAATCTGTAACTAGCACAAACTTCTGGAACTCCAAAAAATCAGAAAAAATAGGAAGACCTAGGCAATTTGTTTATGGATCATCATAAATTTGAATCACTATTTTATCACGTTCTGGTGATTTTTAACAATTGTTTTCGTGAACCGAAAGTTTCTGGAAATTACAGCAAGATCAAATAACTATTATCCAAGAAGATCCTATAGGTTTAACTTGGCACAAACTCTAATTAAAACATAAAACCACATCTAAACAGAAGGTAGATGGATTATTTATTCCTAAACATAAATAAAAACTAAAAATAAAAATAAAATTGGGTTGCCTCCCAACAAGCGCTATCGTTTAACGCCCCTAGCTAGGCATAAAAGCAAGGATAGATCTAGGTAGTGTCGTAGTAATAAGATAGATCGGTGAAACTCATTTCATATTCTCTACGTTCAGCAGCAAGTTTTCTTTGAGGCAAGCAAGAGTAATCAAAAGGGGTAAATTTAATAGGACAAAACTCCCCAAGATCAATTTTAGGAGGTATAGGTTCCTCTTTCGGTCCTTCGTATTGCACAACCAATTCATCATTATAGGCGTTCTTTTGACAGAACTTGGTGAGCCTATACTCAAGAGAGCATCCTAGCTCATTATTTCGAATAGCTAAATCAGAATTAAGTTCAGAGATTCTATCAATTAAAATATTGGTAGGCACCTTTTTTCTAAGATTTTCATTGAAAGCAACATAGTCGATTCATTGAAAACACATTATTTCTTCTTGATCAAAAATGATAGATTCTATCGGAGGACGGCCAGCATCCACCCTATAATGCGCAAAGATTTCTTTGGCTTCTTTTATTATAAATCTGAATTCATGAGCCAAAAAGATTGTAGGGGCACGCTTAACAGAGGAGTGTTCAATATTAGAAAATTCTAGGAAAATTCTTTGTATAGAAGGGTGCATATGCATAAATTGCCTTTCAAGTTAAACGATAAGCATGGCAATAGCGTCTGCAAGACTACTAGTTCTATGGAGAATAGAACCACCCATAGAGGGTAAAGCACCGGCACAAGTAAATAAATCTTGAATAACTCCTTTTCCAATAATATTACCACTACCGATTCGAAATCTTTTTGTATGATAGGTAGGGGATTCTTTAGCAGGAGCTTCAGAATTTTCTATGATATTATTATCGCCCATATCGGCAATAATTTCCCCAATTTCAGACATAACGACAAGCAAGCAAACTAACACACGAGAAAACAAGCAGACGAGGAAAAGGCAAACGTAAAGAGAGGAGGAGATTGGGAAAGAGAGGGCGAATAAAACGGCAAGGGTGAAGTGGGGGAGAGGAAAACGAGAGGCAAATGGCAAATAATGTAATGCGAGAGATAAGGGATTGTGATGGGTACTTGGTATGTTGACTTTTATGTAGACTCCCGACAGCGGCGCCGAAATCCTTCATGCTACGCCTTGAGCTTGCTTGGTTTTCCCGAAGAGGAGAGGATGATGCAGCAGAGTAGTGTAAGTATTTCCCTCAGTTTTTTGAGAACCAAGGTATCAATCCAGTAGGAGGCCACGCGCGAGTCCCTCGTACCTACACAAAACAAATAGCTCCTCGCAACCAACGCGAATAGGGGTTGTCAATCCCTTCACAGTCACTTACAAGAGTGAGATCTGATAGAGATGATAGATAATATTTTTGGTATTTTTGATATAAAGATGCAAGGTAAAATAAAAGGCAAAGTAAAAAAGCAAAGCAATAATAAAGCTTAGGAAGATTAATATGATGAGAATAGACCCGGGGGCCATAGATTTCACTAGTGGCTTCTCTCAAGAGCATAAGTATTTTACGGTGTGTGAACGAATTACTGTTGAGCAATTGACAGAATTGAGCATAGTTATGGGAGTATCTAGGTATGATCATGTATATAGGCATCACGTCCGAGACAAGTTGACCGACTCCTGCCTGCATCTACTACTATTACTCCACTCATCGACCGCTATCCAAAGATGCATCTAGAGTATTAAGTTAATGAAAACAGAGTAACGCCTTAAGCAAGATGACATGATGTAGAGGAATAAATTCATGCAATATGATAAATACCCCATCTTGTTATCCTCGATGGCAACAATACAATACGTGCCTTGCAACCCTTTACATCACATGGGTAAGGACACCGCAAGATTGAACCCAAAGCTAAACACTTCTCCCATTGCAAGAACTACCAATCTAGTTGGCCAAACCAAACGGATAATTCGAAGAGACTTGCAAAGATAACTCAATCATACATAAAAGAATTCATAAAAGATTCAAATATTGCTCATAGATAATCTTGATCATAAACCCACAATTCATCGGTCTCAACAAACACACCGCAAAAAGAAGATTACATCGAATAGATCTCCACGAGAGAGGGAGAGAACATTGTATTGAGATCCAAAAAGAGAGAAGAAGCCATCTAGCTACTAACTATGGACCCGAAGGTCTGAAGTAAACTACTCACACTCCATCGGAGAGGCTATGATGATGATGTAGAAGCCCTCCGTGGTGGATGCCCCTTCCGATGGAGCTCCAGAACAGGCCCCAAGATGGGATCTCGTGGATACAGAAAGTTGCGGCGGTGGAATTTGGTTTTTGGCTCCGTATCTGATCTGTTGGGGGTACGTAGGTATATATAGGAGGAAGAAGTACGCCGGTGGAGCTCCGAGGGGCCCACGAGGTAGGGGTGCGCCCTTTAGGGGGGGGGGGTGCCCTCCACCCTCGTGACCGCCTCGGGGCCTTCTTGACGGAGGGTCCAAGTCTCCTGGGTCTTATCTGATGAGAAAATCACGTTCCCGAAGGTTTCATTCCGTTTGGACTCCGTTTGATATTCCGTTTCTTCGAAACACTAAAATAGGCAAAAAAAACAACATTTCTGGGCTGGGCCTCCGGTTAATAGGTTAGTCCCAAAAATAATATAAAAGTGGAAAATAAAGCCCAATATAGTCCAAAAAAATAGATAATATAGCATGGAGCAATCAAAAATTATAGATACGTTGGAGACGTATCAAGCTCCTTGACGATGTCCTGGACTAGGGGGTAATCACCACGTCGTCTCCCGATCAGTTGGATTGGGCCGAGGACCCCCATGGCCGTATACTCATGGGCCAGTCCGGACAACTGCCGCATACAAGGAAGATTCCACAAGACTTGACGATCAAGACAAGGACTCCTCCCCCACCAGCGTATTCGGCTAGGACTCTTGTTATCCTAGGCCTCTGGTGCATTATATAAACCGAGGCCGGGCTAGTCGATAGATAGACAACAATCATACCATAGGCTAGCTTCTAGGGTTTAACCTCTATGATCTTGTGGTAGATCAACTCTTGTAATACTCATATTTATCAAGATCAATCAAGCAGGAAGCAGGGTATTACCTCCATAGAGAGGGCCCGAACCTGGGTAAACATTGTGTCCCTTGCCTCCTGTTACCATCCACCTTAGACACGCAGTTCGGGACCCCCTACCCGAGATCCGCCGGTTTTGAGACCGACATTGGTTCTTTCATTAAGAGTTCCGCTGTGTGTTCAACAAAAGGTCGATGGCTCGCCTGCAGATCAACTGCGACTTCGGCATCTTCTTCACCAGCTCAACTGGTCGCCTTGGTTCGACCAAGGACTACGCCCTACCTCCGATCGTCATGTTCGGATGAGGGCCTTCATCAACATCAACTCTGATCTCTAACAAAATCATGGAGGAATCATCCAGGAAGCCCAGGGGCTCAACATCAACATTGCCCTCGGGCGACCGCGCTGTTTTTCTGGACAGCGAGCCTGTATCCGCCGCCACCGCCTCCTCAAGCATCGTTTTAACGATTGCTTTGGTGGAATTGTGCGGAATTGAGTCTACAAAAACCCTGGAGAACTTCATCGATTTCCGATGGAGGAATCTCTAGCAATCCGCGATATACCAGAACCCTGTCAAATCTGGACGGGAATCTGGACGAGTTTAGGGCGTGGTGTCCAGCTTCTAGCTCGGACGTCCTTTGGAAGATCCAACCGTTGATCGGCTGCGGAATTCCTATATCTACCACCTCTCAAAATTTCAGCCCCATCCGACCGTCCAAACTCCGGGAACCTTCCGATTAGTGCATCACTTTCGGATCTGTTTTCTGCGCGAGAACGAATCCGACCCGAACTCATCTTTTTTATGAACGGGATTTCGGACATCCTTTTTGAAGGAATTTTTGTATGCGGTATTTTGTTTTGTTACCAAATACATCCCACTAATTTTAAAATCTTTTGAACATGATCTTCACCATCATGCTGGTGTCAAACCAGTCCGGCAATATTACTCCAAGGCTGCCGACCCGCGCTAGACACGTCGTCGCTTTGTTGAGCCGAGCTCAACTTCTTCGGATCATCATCTCGGAAAGACGAACAAGAGTTCGGCATCGCGAAGGATAAATCATCACCAACATCGCCGCCCCACGGATTACACGGAGCGGGCACACCGGCATCGCCGCACGGTCGCTTCATCAAGCCGGCATTGACCACGTCACGACCTGCATCGACAGGGCCGCACTGTTGCTTCTTCAAGCCGGTGTCCATCACCCCGACCTACTTCGACTCATCGGCTGACATTGAGGCTTCGACATCTCGGCTGGACCGGGGGCTTCGCCATCTCTTCATTAACCTATACTCCGGAGACTTCAGCGTCACTAGCCGACCAGCTCCATCACGTTAGCTGGACCGAGGGCTTTGCCTCGGTGAGCCAACCTTTGCCATCATCGCCACACCGTCGCTTTATCGCCCATCAGGCAATGGGTGTGTGGATCGAGTCCCAATTTTGGGAATCACCTCCCTTCGGATTGTTACAACGAATAAACCAGGTGCTATTAATCGTAGTATTTTTTGCTTGTTTGGTTTTATTTTTCCAAGGAATTATTACTCCAGTTTGTCCATCTTCTGTACATAGGTTTATCAAATGGTGGCCGCATTAACGACGGTCGCATGATGGTTCGGTCAGTTTCCGTACATAGTCTAGCGAACGCCGCATCCGGAACTCGGACTGACCTGAGAATTCAGGCTTTGCCACGCCTTCACCGCATCACGCCGACGCCCTGCATCGACATTGACTTTGGTGCCAGGCCATATCTCTTCTATTACTCACTTTGCATAAATTATTTATTATGCAACAATTTTGTTTTTATTATTACTATTATCTCCTGTTTGCACTATTTTTTGTGTACAGGAAAATGATCCAGCCGGACTATATCCTTTGGCGTCACCTCGGCTGGACGGGGGGCTTCGTCAACACTTCATTACCCCATGCCGGGGACTTTGGCATCACTCTACCGACCTGCATTGGCCGTGCTATGTCACCACTTCGGAGTGCCGAGCTCTTTGCTCCGCCACCTCGGGACCGGCTTGGGGGATGGAACCCTGTCCCGCATCAAGCTCGGACCGCGTCATCAATACCGAACACATTAACCAGCTAAGTTGCCTTCATGCTCAAAGTTTTAAATTTTTAATTTATGTTCGGTTCGACCAAGCATTATACTTTTTTTGGAAAAAGTTGCTTGTAAAAATTTCCTTGTCCAAACTTTGTTTGTGACGGACAAATTCAAATACCCAGATTACTTGGGGGCTCCCTTGCTGGAGCTTTTCCTCCTGCATATGATTATACTTGTACGGCTTCGTTCCTTGTTTGTGTATTATGCCACAATATGCACCATATTGACCTAAGTGATTTGCAAGCTGGGTTGCCTTGCTCCTGTGTTTACCCCTATGTTCCCGATTGTTCGACTAGGGAGTAAAGGGAGCACCTCTGTGATTGTCACGATCGGGTCATCCGAGCCGGACCTCAGACTGGATGAAGCCGAAAGCTAGCGCTCTTACTGTTTTCAATTATGGTCGGGACACAAAGGAACTCATGAATACAAAAAATCTATTGCATAAGTCTCATAGAAGCAATGAGCAACCGAAGAAAGGTATCGGTGGGGGTACTATTTTCTTCGAAGATGCTTCTTACACTTCGTTCGTAATATAGCATAAGTTCCCTGAGCGCGCTTTGTCTGTTATAGCCTTATGGCCTGATTGCCTGGTTATCGGAAACACCGTCGACATTCTCGATAGGTGGAGTACATAACACTTTTCGGTCTTTTGACCGAAGAGGGAGAAGCCGACGGTCGGTTAAGACGCGTTTAAAGTTTGGGTGAACATAGATATGATATAAGTACTTCGGTACACACAATCATTCTTTTACCCAAGTCACTTGGGGGCTCTTAAGTTTATTTGAGCCGTTTTATATTAAGTGTTTTCTTCTTAGTCGTTGCAAAGTTTTTTCTATCACTCCTTTTTTGACGCGAGTGTGCGGTCAATAGCTGGGGCGCCTAATTTCTCTCTCAAAGCCGCTAAAGTTTGCTAAACTGGCCTAACGAGAAGTACTCCGCCTTCGGGATAGGAGGTTGAAGCCATAGGCTGACCCGCTTGAAGTCTCGAGATAGGATGTGTCATGTTAAAGCACGACAGAAACACCTTTTTTTTCTAAGACCAATTTTCGATTTGGCACCGAACACTTGATCTAGTTCGGACATTAAACTTTTGAATAAGTTTTTTGGATTTTCGAGCCTATGGCACTTTTAAACTATTTGTGCGTTTCCAGCATTAGTCTCACAGTGCAATGCCGACCACCTTTAGGGATTCGGCAAAAACATTCTCGGATATTTCCATATATGCATCGGTTTCGAATTGTGTCTTCGGTCAGTAGTTGGGTTGCCCGGCTCCTGTTCTTGCCTCCTACGTTTCGCTTTGTTCAGCTAGGTGTGCAAAGGGAGAACCACTGCGATTGTGCTTCCAGCTCGCATGGTTAAGCACCTCAGTGGAGAAAGCCGAAAACTGACTGTCACAATAGACGTAAACTGGTCAACGATCCGATGACTATGTTGAATGACGGGCCGTTTATGAACATTGGCCGATGTGTTTACGACTTGACCTCAGATGTCGCCGAACACTAACCGGGGGCTCGTAGCTAGCTTCCCCAGTTTAAATCTCCTATGACTAAGCGAAAGTTATAAAGCCCGCATATCTGATTGCCTCGTTTCCTCTAACACAACCACCTTCGGGCACCGAGACGTCGGCTAAGGGTTGTTTTGTTAGTGCGGAAACGCCCTGTGTAGTATCTACCAATGGGTAGAATCCGATGATGGACCACTTTCAACTGATAAACGGTCACAATGGAGTCAAAATAATGATGTAAAGTACTTGGATACATAGAATCATTACACATAATCTGTGATTTTACTCTGGACATCGATCCTTAATTCGGCCACCCGTGCCCACATTAAGGCTCGGGGGCTACTGGGCTCCATGCTCATTATTTATAAATATTAAAGGGGCACATCGATCCCCTGATATGGTGTTGCCACCCGACCAGTGTCTCGGGGGCTACTGCATTGCTTATTCAATGCAGAGAATTCAAAGTGCTCAGTATTCGGCTTGACCGAACTATGCGCATACATGTCTTCGGACAATAATAGGTACCATATGGACCTATCCGGCATCAAGCTAGTATATTGCGGCGACTTTTCACGACCCTCTCTCAAGGGCCCGTTCGCCGATCACTATTATCTCTAATATATTACACTGCGTATGCTGCAGAGCTAGGAGTTGATCCTCAGGCCAATTTCGCGCATCGACTTGAGTCTTAGGGGCTACTGGGAACAGCGGTTTTATGCTTTCCTTCAGGTGCATCTCGGGTTTTAGACTGATACACACCTTGAGGTATACTGGCTATATATCTCGGCAGAGGATAAACTGCACCAGTTAAAAATATTCACAAAAAAATCAGCCCGCGGTCGGGGTGGTGCACCACCTCGGAGGCAGTCCGGCATAAAGCTCGGGCTAGCTCCATAAAGGGCATTTCCGGCATTAAGCTCGGCTAAACTCCTTCAACTTTTTTTAACCAAGACATCTTGGATATAGTCCGGCGTTGGAGCTCGGATACAGTCTGACGTTGGAGCTTGGACACAATCCAGTGTTGGAGCTCGGATATAGTCCGACGTTGGCGCTTGGACACAGTCCGGCATTGGTGCTCGGCTGCAAAAGATACCTCGAATGCAGTCCGGCATTAGAGCTCGGGCGCAAGAGGACACTGCCTCCCGGGAACAACTTTAAACCCTTGGTGAGGCATAAAAATAACAAGGCATTGATAAAGGCCAGAAACTTAAAGGGGCTCCTTGGATTCCCGACGTGTAAACTCTTGGGATGCACTTCGGCTATCCTCAAGATCGAAGATGAGAAGATTTGTTGAACCAGTTTTCAAGACCGACAAACGAAGATGAAGAACAGTTCGGAAGAATCAAGGAGCGTCCCTAACTTGAAGACCAGTTCAGGGGGCTACTGATGGTGTCCTGGACTAGGGGGTACTCACCACGTCGTCTCCCGATCAGTTGAATTGGGCCTAGGACCCCCATGGCCGTATACTCATGGGCCAGTCCGGACAGCTGCCGCATACAAGGAAGATTCCACAAGACTTGGCGATCAAGACAAGGACTCCTCCACCACCGGCGTATTCGGCTAGGACTCTTGTTAACCTAGGCCTCTGGTGCACTATATAAACCGAGGCTGGGCTAGTCGATAGATAGAAAAAAAATCATACCATAGGCTAGCTTCTAGGGTTTATCCTCTATGATCTCGTGGTAGATCAACTCTTGTAATACTCATATTTATCAAGATCAATCAAGTAGGAAGTAGGATATTACCTCCATAGAGAGGGCCCGAACCTGGGTAAACATCGTGCCCCTCCGCCGCTCCCCCATCTCCTCCTTCACCATTTTCTCCACTCTTCCGATGGCTTCCGATGAGCCGTTCTCCGGCATATTACCCGGATGGGTGGCCCGCCGAGCCCTCCGGATATGGGCGGGGCCGGTCGGTGCTTCATCAACCTCGCTTGGCCCGACGGAGCCAGTTGCCGCCCCAAGCAGGCGCGTGGTTCAGCAACTCGCCGCTCCAGTTCAGCTCGATGAGGAGTGGCGAGTTGCTCCACGCCGGCACGGCGGCGAGCACGCCGGTACGGGCGCCGTCGCTGCCGCGTCTTACCGCCCCACCAGTGTCTGCGGTGGCCGCGCCTCCCGTGCCTGCGGCGGCGCCATGCAGGCAGAGACAGAAGCCGGGTGCATGGAGAGCGACGAGTCGGTGGCCAGCTTCTCCGTGTCCGCCGCCATCATCGAGGAGAAGTAGAACATGGGAGGCCGCCGCCACTTGGGACCCATGAAGGCCACCGCCGAGGCGACGACCGCGGATTCAGGTGGTTTCTTTGTTGCTTCATCTCTTCCGAGGACCTTCGTCGACCCCGCAAGTGTCTGACGGACATGAGGAAGACAAAGGGATCAGTGGGCGGCCATTTAGAACTAAAATAAGTCTAGATACATCCATTTCTAGGACAAGTATTTCCGGACGGAGGGAGTATTAATTATACGAGAGAGCCGGATTGGCACCTCTTAGTTCATGTAAATGTAATGAAATCCATCATGTTTATATGAAGATCCGGCTTTTTTATACGAAATCCTTCATGCTTATATGAAATCAGTCCGTGTTTGCACGAATTTTTCATCTGGTTGGTTAGAGTTGTAAAAAAGTATGCCGCCGACGTTTGATGTCGTCCTCCGCTTAAGGAAGTGGGAGGAAATTTGTCGGCTGCCGTTGGAGATGCTCTTTATGCTGGAAATAATAGAGTGACATCCAATCCATTTGAGTTAATTGCATGTATGATTGTCCCTCTATAAAAAGTTAATTGCATGTATAGTGTACACGTGACTTGTAGGGTGGCTACACCTTCGTACAAAAAGTTAAAAAGAAACAAGTCCATCCTTAATCTTGTATTCTAAGTACTCTGTGGGTTCCACTGTTGGTACAGTAGCGAAAGAAGTATATATTAAATAAGTAGAGTAATATATAATATAAAAATGTAAAGTTAAAAGACAGAATTCGAACTCATGTCATCGCGTTGCGAGCATCCGACACTAACCAGCCCAGCACCATTTTGTTGTAGACCATGCTGGAGATATATCTCCATGTCTACTCTTATATATACTCCATTCGTTCCTAAATATTTGTCTTTTTCAGATTTCAAATGGACTACCACATACGGATGTGTATGTAGACATATTTTAGAGTGTAGATTCACTCATTTTGCTCCATATGTCTTTTCGTGAAGGGTCCGATTTGTCCTTGATTTATTTATGAGGTATCCAGATGGCACTTTGCCGCCAAGAAAACAGGTAACATCAAAATTATGGACTACTTTTTGAGTATGTTGGTAAGGTCCGGTCATAGTCACTTGTTGAAATCTCTAAAGACAAATACTCCTCTGTTCGAATACTTGTCATCAAAATGGATAAAAGGAAATGTATCTAGACGTATTTTAGTTTTGGATACATCTCATTTTATCCATTTTGATGACAAGTATTTACTGACGGAGGAGTAGAAAACAGAGTTGGTGATGATGGTGTGCGTGCCATCCTGCAATATAGGCCGTCGGATTTATATCTAACTGTAGTGACCAAACCCCAAACAGTCGATCTACGTGCCAGTTGTCATCCTGGATCGAATGTCTTGACACGCACAAGATTTGAAGGATTTATAACAGAGTGGCAATCACACACTTATTACATCGAATGTCTCAAAAGAGAACTTATTACAATAAATATGGCTTAAGGCCATCTAATAACGAAAACAACGGAAGGCTTGGAAGATAAGTGAGTCCATCAACTCCAACGGCATCACTGAGTATAGAACCACGACCTACAACACCTTACTCGTCATCTGAAAAGTCTGCAACATGAACGTTGCAGCCCGAAAACAGGTCAGCACATGGAATATGCTGGCAATGTAACACATAGAGAGAAAATGAAAGAGTAATGCTATACTACATGCATATATGGCTGGTGGAAAGCTCTATGGTTACAGTTTTGCGTAAAGCCAATTTTTCCCTACTGCAAAGGAATAAATTTTACTTTAACTATCATGGTGGTTGTTAAACATTGAGAGTGTAGACACCCTCTCAATCCCAATTAAGCATCATCATTAAACCCAACAATATTAATTAAAGTAACATGATGAGATTCACATGATAATCCATGTACTAGATACTCAAAACGTCCATAACCGGGGACACGGCTAACCATGATTAGTTTATACACTCTGCAGAGGTTTGCGCACTTTTCCCCACAAGACTCGATCTCCTCCGTTGGGATTCTCACACTACATGGTGTTTGAGAAACAGATGACCGAGACATAGTCTTTCAGAAGCGTTTGCACCTTACGATCGGGTAGACAGTACCAACCTACATCCCCGACATCTGCTAGTCTACCACTGTAAGAGTTCACACTACTTAGTCAACTATGCTAGAGCCCATAGTAGCTTGTGGCTGCACACGGAAGTTTCTAGCATGAATAATCTCATGATCCCTTTGAGCCTGGGTGGCGGTCCATAAAGAAAAAATGGCAATCGCTGGAATACCCAGGTGCCTCAATCCACCAAGATGTGTGTTTAAGTTGCCACCTTAAATAAACCATTAAATTTACAATCTCACATCTGTCATGGATACACTCACCCAATCCACGTCTACTGGCATAGCATGGCATAATAAGCAAACGTAGAAGTAACTCCCAAGGGTTTGATAATAAAACAGGTAATAGGTACTACCTCATCTACTTCCCAAAACCCACAATTTAATCAGATCCTAATCATGCAATTGTGTGAGGATTGTTCTAATGCAATAAAACTGGGTAGTAAGGAGGTATGATCAAAGTGTTACTTGCCTTGCTGATGATCCATGAAACCTAGAGATTCGAAGTAGCAAGCGGCGCACTCCGGGTACTCTATCGCAAACAACCAAGCAAACAATAAGCACTCATCTAATGCATAGGTAAAACTCAAATAAAATATCTAACCAGAAAGTTCAACTTAAGAACTTTGGTTTGCAAAAAGAATCAAAACAAATGAAGCAACAAAAGTCAAACGGCGAAAGAAACAAGCTTTGTTTACTAATCTGGACCTAAGTCAAATTTTACAGAAGCAAAAACTTGTTTGAGTTGGTTAAAGGGAAAGAGGGTTTCGAGATGAAACCCTAGGCGCTTGAATCGCCTGATTCCGATAAACGAGCAAAAAGTTATACTAAAACGAAAATCGGATCAGAAATCGCGATCAGAAATAATCGCGGAAAATCCGAGAAAAAGAAAAACTGACGAACAGATTAACGAACGAACGTTCGTTAACTGAAACTAAACGGTGAATTCGTCCGTTAAAATAAACGAACGGGCGAACGACCGCTAAATAAATAAACCGAATAAACTGATCCAACAAAATAAAAAAATAAAACCTAGGGTTTCAGAAAAAAAACGGATCGGTTTTCTCCGAAAAACCGGCGACGGAAGGCGCGGCTACCTCGTCGAACTCCGCGGGTGGGGCTCGTGGCGGCGCGCGGCAGGCGCGGCAAGCGGCGGGCGGCGCGCGGCGGCGGAGGCGGGGCGGGTTCTTGATGGCGGGTGAGGCGGCGGAGGCGGGTATTTATGAGGGGGGGCGATTTGGGAAGGGGCGCTGGTCGGGTCGGCCTCAGAGACGTGCCCGGCCGGACTCGGTGGCGGCGGTGGTGCGGTCTCCAGCGAGGACGCGGGCGGCGGGCGCTGGCCTTACTGGCTCGGTGGGCCTTCGCCCGGTCGCGGGAGTTTTTTTTAAACAGATTCCGCCGAAACTAAAAAAATTCTAGAAAATAAAATAAAATTCTAAAAATGCCAAAATAATTTTTCACCGCCTAAATAAAATATTTAGAACGAGATGCACATTTTCTTGGCCCCAAAATGCAGTTTTGAAAACGTGCAATTTTTCCTAAAACTCCAAAATAAAACTTATTTGATTTTTTTATTAAATCCTCAATATTTCTTTGTTTTAGGAAAGTCATTTTATTCCCTCTCTCATATTTTTGTAGTCGAAATAATTGAAGATAAAATAAATAAAATCAAATGATCCTATTTTCAAAATTTGAGAAGACTCAAATATGAAAATAACGAAATCCCCAACTCTCTCCGTGGGTCCTTGAGTTGCATAGAATTTCTGGATCAGGCCAAAAACAATAAAATATGATATGCAATGATGACCTAATGTATATATTCCAAATTGAAAATTTGGGATGTTACAAACCTACCCCCCTTAAGATGAATCTCGCCCTCGAGATTCGGGTTGGCTAGAAAATTGGTGAGGGTGGTCCGTCAGCAGATCTTCTTCTCGCTCCCAGGTGGCTTCATCCTCGGTGTGATGGCTCCACTGAACTTTGCAAAACTTGATAACCTTGCTGCGGGTGACTCGGCTGGCATACTCAAGTATCTTGACTGGTTTCTCCTCATAGGTCAAATCACTATCCAACTGAATCGCTTCCAGCGTCACTGTATCTCTTAGCGGTATATCAGCCATCTCTGCGTGGCACTTCTTCAACTAGGAAACGTGGAACATGTCGTGAACTCCTGACAATCCTTCGGGCAACTCCAACTTGTAAGCAACTTCTCCCATACGCTCCAAAACTTTGTATGGTCCCACAAAACATGGCGCTAATTTTCCCTTAACTCCAAAGTGCTTAACTCCTCGAAGTGGAGATACACGAAGATAAACTCTATCTCCGACTTCGTACACTGTCTCCTTGCATTTAGAATCTGCATAGCTCTTCTGTCTGGACTGGGCTACCTTGAGCCTATCGCGAATCAACTTCACCTTCTGTTCAGACTCCTTAATCAAATCCGGTCCGAACAATTGGCGGTCTCCAACTTCATCCCACAACAGCGGGGTTCTGCACCTCCTTCCGTAGAAGGCTTCGAAAGGGCCATCTTCAAACTGGATTGATAACTGTTGTTGTAGGAGAACTCTACATACGGCAAATTGTCGTCCCAACTAGATCCATAATCTAGCGCACAAGCTCTCAACATGTGCTCTAAAATTTGGTTGACTCTCTCGGTCTGTCCATCTGTCTGCGGATGAAAAGCTGTACTGAACTCTAGTCTGGTACCCAAAGTTTCGTGCAACTGATTCCAGAACTTTGAGGTAAACTGGGTTCCTCTATCTGATACAATGCTCCTTGGAACTCCATGCAGACATACGATCCTGGTCATGTATATCTTTGCCAACTTAGCACTGGTGTAAGTGGTCTTCACTGGGATGAAATGAGCTACCTTCGTCAAGCGATCGACTACAACCCATATCGAGTCATAGCCTGAACGGGTCCTAGGTAATCCCGTGATAAAATCCATGCCTAGCTTATCCCACTTCCATTCAGGTATTGGCAATGGCTATAGCAATCCTACTGGCTTCTGATGCTCTGCCTTTACTCTCTGGCATACATCACAAACTGCTACATGCCCCGCAATATCCTTCTTCATTCTGGTCCACCATAAAGTGTCTTTCAAATCCAAATACATCTTGGTATTTCCCGGGTGAATCGAAAATGGTGAATCATGGGCCTCTTGCAGAATCAACTTCCTGATCTCCGGGTCATTAGGCACATAAACATGGTCTTCAAACCATAGGATATTGTGCTCATCCTCACGAAATCCTTTAGCTTCTCCTTTGCTCATATTCTCCTTTATAGAGGCAATCTCCTTGTCAGTCTTCTGAGCTTCTATGATCTTATCCATCAAAGTAGACTGAATCTCCAATGCTACTACATAGCCTCTCGGAACTATCTCCAAACGTAGGTCACGAAGATCCTCAGCTAACTCCTTTGGTAACCCTCCGGTCATTAGCATGTTGACATGGCTCTTGCGGCTCAACGCATCTGCTACTACGTTAGCCTTTTTGGGATGATAATGCAATCTCATATCATAATCATTGATGAGCTCCAACCATCTCCTTTATCTGAGATTCAGCTCCTTCTGTGTGAAAATGTATTTCAAGCTCTTGTGATCCGTATACACCTCACAATGGTTTCCAATGAGAAAATATCTCCAAGTCTTCAATGCATGCACTACGGCTGCTAACTCCAAATCATGTGTGGCATAATTCAACTCACGGGGCTTAAGCTGTCGTGAGGCATACGAAACAACTCTTCCCTCCTGCATAAGCACGGCTCCAAGTCCTCGACGTGAAGCGTCGCAATACACCTCATAATCCTTGCGCAGATCTGGCAGAATCAACACTGGTGATGTAACCAAATGTTCTTCAACTCCTGGAAACTGGCCTCACATTCTTCAGTCCATTTGAACTTGGTATCCTTCTTCAACAACTCCATCATGGGTTTCGCAATTTTTGAGAAATTCTCAATGAACCTCCGGTAGTATCCTGCGAGTCCTAGAAAACTCCGGATTTCTCCAACTGTTGTTGGGGCTTCCCAGTTTGTCACTGTGACAACCTTGGTGGGATCTACTGCTATTCCTTCTCCGGATATAACATGTCCGAGGAATCCAACTTCTTTCAACCAAAACTCATATTTGCTGAACTTGGCATATAATTGATGTTCTCTGAGCTTCTCAAGTACCAAACACAAATGCTCCTTATGCTCCTCTTCATTCTTCGAGTAGACCAAAATATCATCAATGAACACCATGATGAACTTATCCAAAAACTCCATAAACACCTTGTTCATCATGTTCATGAAATAGGCAGGTGCGTTAGTCAGACCAAATGACATAACGGTATACTCATACAACCCGTACCTGGTGGTAAAAGCCGTCTTAGGTATATCCTGCTCTCTAATCATCAACTGATGGTATCCTGATCGCAAATCGATCTTGGAAACTACCTTAGCTCCTTGCAATTGGTCAAACAAATCGTTGATCATCGGCAACGGGTACTTGTTCTTAATTGTCACTTCATTCAATCCTCGATAATCAACAACCATCCTCAATGATCCATCCTTCTTCTCCACTAGAAGTACTGGCGATCCCCAAGGTGAAGAACTTGGGCGAATAAAGCCTTTATCCAGTAACTCCTTAATCTGCTTCTTAATCTCCTCCAAATCTTGTGCAGGCATCCGGTAAGGTCTCTTAGATATCGGCCCTGTGCCTGGCAAAAGCTCAATCAAAAACTCAATGTCTCTATCCGGTGGCATGCCTGGCAACTCCTCTGGAAATATGTCAGGGAAATCCTTCACCACTGGTACTTCCTCCTGCACAACTCCTGATAAGGAATTTACTTGAGTCCTCTTCGATACGTGCCGGGATACATACTTGATCCTCCTTCCTTCTGGGGTGGTAAGCAAAATTGTCTTACTGGCGCATTCAATGTTCCCTTCATACTTCGATAACCAATCCATGCCTAATATCACATCCAATCCTTGCGATTCCAATACTATTAGGTCTGAGGGAAACACGTAGTTGCCAATCCTTAATGGTAACCGATCACACCATAAACTAGCCATATACTCTGCTCCAGGCGAGGTTACTAACATGGGTGACCTAAGGGCTTGGGTTGGTAGTTTATACTTATCCACAAATCCCCTTGATATGTATGAATGCGATGCACCAGTATCAAAAAGAACGAGTGCAGTAAATGACTTAACCAAAAACTTACCTATTACTGCATCTGGCTGAGCTTCAACCTCTTCCACATTAACGTGGTTCACCTGTCCCCTATTGAAAGGGTTCGGCTTCTTCCCTGAGCTTCCATTTCCATTTCCATTCTGGGCTTTAGGACATTCATTGGCATAATGTCCAGTCTTCTGACACTTATAGCAAGTGACTTGGCTCAGGTCTCTCTTGGCTGGGGTTGACGGGTTGGTACAGTTCTGGCCGTTGCTTCCTCCATTCCCGTTACCATTTTTTGGGCCATTATGATTATGCGAATTCCCTCCTCCATGGGTATGCCTAAAATGTCCTCCCGGTTTAGGAGTAAAACGTGGCTTCTGCTGAACTCCTGAATTGTATTTCCCTTGTCCATACTTCCTATTGCGGTTTTCAATCTGCTGATGCTTCCCTTCAATCATGAGAGCATGATCTACCAACTCCTGGTAGTTGTTGAAGCTTGCTACCATCAACTGCATGCTTAGCTCATCATTCAGTCCTTCCAGAAACTTCTCCTGCTTAGCTGCATCCGTAGCAACGTCATCTGGGGAATAACATGCTAACTTACTAAAGTCATCCACATACTGGCCAACTGTCCGTCCTCCTTGGTGCAAGTTGCAAAACTCATGCTTCTTCATGGCCATAGCTCCTGCTGAAACATGGGCAGTACGGAAAGCCTGCTGAAACTGATCCCATGTGACAGTGTCGATAGGATAAGTGGCTGTGAAATTCTCCCACCATGATGCTGCGGGTCCTTCAAGTTGATGTGCAGCAAAATGCACCTTTTCCGCATCTGTGCATCCTGCAGTGGCCAACGCCCTTCCTGTCTTGCGGAGCCAATCATCTGCAACTATCGGCTCGGTGCTACTGGAGAACACCGGCGGATTCAATCTAAGGAAACGGGTTAAGTGGTCAACAGGTGGTGGAGGTGGTGGGTTGTTGTTGTTGTTCCCCTGGTTCTGATTCTGGACTAGCAACTGCATCAACGCATTCTGCTGCTGGATCAACTGGGTGAGCTCCGGTGGGAAAGCAAATCTATTGTCACGTCTCGGAGGCATCTGAGGGTCTTAGAAAAGATGAGAATATAGAATAGAATGAGGTCTAGGGAGAAAACACTACCCATATGCACATGAGACAAATGCAAACAAAATCACTTCATTCAATTCAAACAAGGGCATACAATGGTCTATCTATCGTTATAAAGGTGCTCGGACTATAAAAGGTACATGGGGGAATACTACTACTGTTATGGTGGTCGACTAGAAAAACTGCTCCGATGAAGACTCCATGATATCCGCTCCAGCTTCATCAACATAGTCATCATCACTGTCGTCTGGGTCCGATTCGGTGTCGTCGACGATGATATAGTTCTCCGGGCAAGTGGAATCGTCATCTTCTCCTCCTGGCGCGGGGTCTCCCATGAATACTTCTAGCTTCTTCTTCAGATCATCATTCTTCTCCATAAGCGTTGCTATTTCCTCCTCATATCCATCGCGTGTAGCCTTAAGTTTTTCCTCCGGCTCCGTGATCTTGGTCAAGGCCTTCTGCAAATCTATCATGCCTGCACACATCTGGTTCTCCTGGCGTCGAATGTGCTGGTTTAACTCCTGGATAAAAGCTGCGATTGATCTATCCTTCCTAGTGCTGATCATCTCCCATTGCTCATCTCGGCGCCCACAAATCTGGTAAATAGTATCCTTGAGATCCTTGTGGTAAACTTCTCCAATGTGTCCCATTGTGATGTGGGCTTCCATACTCTTTCCTAGACTCTAGGTTGGTGCATCAAAGGAAAACTCTATGGGCTCTGTGACTGGCGCGAATGTCCTTCCTGGAACTTGAACTTGAATCATCCAGCGCTCCTCTTCAGGTAAAGTGGCATTGTAGGTCCCGGTGAAGCTTGGTACTCCGATGTTCAGGTATCTAGTGACTTCCTTCAAGTGGCGTCCAAAGGGTGTATCTTCCTCCAGTTGCGTGAACTTGTTCCTTGCATCCGTCATCCTAAAAGAGTAGAAAAGATGAGGAGTCAGAAATGAGAAGAGTGAGTAGTGATCTAGGGCTTTAGCTTAGTGGTCGTGTCCATACAAACAGTGTGCTCTGATACCATCTTGTAGCGACCAGACCTCAAACAGTCTGATCTCTGTGCTTCAGTGTCATCCCTGGATCAGTAATGCTGACACACATAGTACTTGAAGGATTTATAAAAGAGTGGCAATCACACACTTATTACATCGAATGTCTCAAAAGAGAACTTATTACAATAAATATGGCTTAAGTCCATCTAATAACGATAATAGCGGAAGGCTTGGAAGATAAGTGAGTCCATCAACTCCAACGGCATCACTGAGTATAGAACCACGACCTACAGCACCTTACTCGTCGTCTGAAAAGTCTGCAACATGAACGCTGCAGCTCGAAAATGGGTCAGCACATGGAATATGCTGGCAATGTAACACATAGAGAGCAAATGAAAGAGTAATGCTATACTACATGCATATATGGCTGGTGGAAAGCTCTATGGTTACAGTCTTGCGTAAAGCCAATTTTTCCCTACTGCAAAAGAATAAATTTCACTTTAACTATCATGGTGGTTGTTAAACATTGAGAGTGTAGACACCCTCTTGAGGCGGGCCGGGGAGGGGGTATTTGAGGGGGCGCGACTTGGGAAGGGGGCGCCGGGTCGGGGTCGGCCTCGGGAGGCGTGCCCCAACCGGACTTGGTGGTGGCCGCGGTGCGGTCTCCATGAGGAGGCGGCGGGCGCGGGCTGGCTTTGGCTCATTTGGGCCTTTGGCCCGATCGGCACGGAGTTTTTTTTAATGATTCATGAAACTAAAAAATTCTAGAAAATAAAAGAAAATTCTAAAAATGCCAAAATAAATTTTCACCGCCTAAATAAAATATTTAGAATGAGATGAACTTTTTCTTGGCCCTAAAATGCAGTTTTGAAAACGTGCAATTTTTCCTAAATTCAAATAAAATAGCAAAAACTCCAAAATAAAACTTATTTGATTTTTTATTAAATCCTCAATATTTCTTTGTTTTGGGAAAGTCATTTTATTCCCTCACTTATATTTTTATAATAGAAATAACTGAAGATAAAATAAATAAAATCAAATGATCCTATTTTCTAAATTTGAGAAGACTCAAATATGAAAATAACGAAATCCCCAACTCTCTCCGTGGGTCCTTGAGTTGCATAGAATTTCTGGATCAGGAAAAAAACAATAAAATATGATATGCAATAATGACCTAATGTATAACATTCCAAATTGAAAATTTGGGATGTTACCCTAACGGATAGGAAAGAAACTATGGCAATTTGCAAAAATGTACCCACACGTCTCTCCACATTCGCAAATAAGGCCTTCCCTCGTTCAACCTTTTCTATCACAAGATAAACTACTCATACAAATGCATCTTGATGTTCCGTGCAACGCACGGGCAGCTAGCTAATTTATTTTAAAATAGTTGCTGCGTTAATTGGGTTGAAGTGATATATTTTATGTCTACCCCGAATGATTTTAGATTCACTAGTAGTAACAAAGAAAAGGTTGCCTTGTTAATTAACAGAAAACAGGGTGAAAACTATCAAATGAGGCCGGTAAAAACAAGGCACATTGGGTTCAGCGTCATCGTCACTACAGCTGTGCGCTCGCTAGAAGTCTACATATCGAGGGGGCTACCGAGCGAGGCACCGAGACACAATTTTGAGAGAGAAACCAATTGACAGATTATGATCAGATCGAGTTGTCACCCTTCTGCTGTCATTGTTGGGGGGCGCGAGAAAAGACGTATCGAGAGTGTGCTGCGATGCGCATGAGGCACAACTAGCGAGTGTGTGTGTGTGTGTGTGTGTGTTTGAAAGAGGAGTAGATAGATTATTATCAAGATCGATGTGCCACCCTACTCCTTCGGTGTCGGGTAGTGTGTGTGTGTATGTTTGAGAGAGAAACCAGTCGATAGATTAGTATCAAGATCGAGGTGTCACCCTACTCCTTCGGTGTTGGGAAGTGTGGGTGTGTGTGTGGGGGGGGGCAGTGACACTCACATATCTCTACTCTTATAAAAAAACAGAGTTGGTGATGATGGTGTTCCTGCCATCCTGCAATATAGGCCATCCGATTTATATCTGACGGACAGGAAGGAAACTATGGCAATTTCGCAAAAATATACCCACGCCCCTCTCCGCATTTGCAAATAAGGCATTCCCTCGTTCATCCTTTTCACCCACAAGATAAACTTCTCATACAAATGCATCTTAATGTTCCGTGCAACGCATGGGCATCTTGCTAGTAGGGAGAAGGAGTTTTGTGACACATATCTAGCTATATTAAGGGATAGGTAGATAGCATATGTGTGAGAGACATTATTATACTTTGAGACATTAGTGGCTGTGGGTGGGCGGAATTAAAGGGGTGGGCGTGTTAGACATAGAGAGCGTGTGTGTTTCTGTGTGAGAGACTTGTAGGACGGGTAGAAAGATTAATTTAACCACCTGACGGAGGAGATAAATACATGAAGTGCGTGTGTGTGATTCCTATGCCCACAGGAAATGAGATATGTATGCGTGTGAGAGAGATTGCACAATTCATTCACGTATCACTATCTAGCGATCATGGGCGTGCATCGCTTGAACATAAGTCAATATCTACTTAGATCGTGGCCAAAGGTACAATATCGATTCAACGCTATAAAGATTGGACACTCACATATCACATTTTTTCTATTTAAATAAACCTTTTCAGTTGTGCATGCCAAAGTTAAAGTGATGTTTCTTCAAACAACCAATGTAGCTATCATGTACATGCACCATTGTTACTCTTGCATTCAAATTCATTAGTCTTGGATGATTTAAGTTTCTATTTTGAAGTAATATCGTAATATTCATATATGAATTCAACGAATGCATAATTTATGAAATGGAGGCTATGTAATCATATGAGGTAACACTTTTAAGTAGCTGACTACAATATCCATTTCTTTTTGTGCGCCTCTACACTAACACGTCAATGCATTATGTTTAAAGTAAATAACCAATGGCACTAAATTATCTATTTACGAAAATACATAGGCTGAGCGTTTGATCCCTTTTCTTGTGAGCAGCGCACTACACCGTCGATTGGCGCGCCGTGTGAGCGTCCAAGTTATCGGCGCATCATCCCGAGTTATTGTCTTTTTCTGGGTGGACTTCACACCAGTTATTAACTAACGACTGCGTGCCCGTGTACACAGTCTAGCATGACCTTCCCGCTAGCACGGTCCAAAATTAGTTGAAACTGGATACGAACGATCCATGCAGCGGCAAAATCTCCCGCCTCCTTCTAAAATTTTCGTCACCTTAGTCTTTAGCATGCGAAATCCCCCTTTTTTCCTTGGTGCACGGAGACCAACAATTACAATACCGCCCTCATCTACATGATAGGTCGGGACTGCTTTGGTAACTTCCGGTTCCCCCACTACACGGCACCCCCATTTCCTCTCCCCCTCACGCAAAAACGACTAACTCCACAGCACCAGAGCATCTTACATCACGCCGTCCGTACTTCATCGCCCTTTCTCCCCTCCCCTCTCGAAACCCTAGACTGCTCGTCCACCGGCGTACCATAGCCCATTCAGTGCCAGCGGCGCCCATCTCGCCGGATCTGTACATGGCGCATCTACCCTCCCACCTCCCCTAGAAATAAGTAGACTACTCATCCACCACTGTCAAGAGCCCATTCAGTGCCGGCCTTGTCCACGGCGCCGGATCTGCTCTGTTGGTACTCTCGTCAACCGCCACAGCATCTGCAGCGGCTCATTCAGTCTCCCCACGGAGGCGCCGTGCACACCCCCAGAGCCGCCCCACCGACGCACCCGTCGGCGGCCTCTGATCCTCTTCGCCCACACCTTCCTCAACCCTACCGGGCCGCCACGACACCTTCCTCAACCCTACGGAGCCGCTTCACCGACACCATCGTCAACCCTACCGGAGTAGCCGCCTATACCATTCTCAACCCCTCTCGGGGCCGCTTTGCCAAATCACAAGTCCACGGCCTCGGATCCGCTTCCACGCACCCTCATCCAACCTACGGAGCAGCCGGCGCCCGTCCACGGCCGCAGATCCGCATCATCAACACCACCCTTAACCCAACCACCGGGCAACCGGCGCCCCATCCACGGCCGCGAGATCCGCGCGTCGACACCATCCTTAACCCAACCACCGGGCAGCTTCGGCGCCCGCCCGGCCGCAGATCCGTGTCATCGACACCATCCTTAACCCAACCACCGGAGCAGCTTCACCTACGCCCTCGTCCACGGCCACAGATCCGCTTCGCCCACACCATAGTCCACCCTAACGGAGCTGCTCCACAAACACCCTACTCGATGGTTCTAGATCTCCTTACCGGACACTGACAGGCAGCGCAGCATCATCACTGTCAGTGTCAAAACCGGCGGATCTCGGGTAGGGGGTCCCGAACTGTGCGTCTAGGCGGATGGTAACAGGAGACAAGGGACACGATGTTTTTACCCAGGTTCGGGCCCTCTCGATGGAGGTAAAACCCTACTCCTTCTTGATTAATATTGATGATATGGGTAGTACACGAGTAGATCTACCACGAGATCAGAGAGGCTAAACCCTAGAAGCTAGCCTATGGTATGATTGTTGTTCATCCTACGGACTAAAACCCTCCGGTTTATATAGACACCGGAGAGGGCTAGGGTTACACAGAGTCGGTTACAATGGGAGGAGATCTACATATCCGTATCGCCAAGCTTGCCTTCCACGCCAAGGAAAGTCCCATCCGGACACGGGATGAAGTCTTCAATCTTGTATCTTCATAGTCCAGGAGTCCGGCCAAAGGTCATAGTCCGGCCATCCGGACACCCCCTAATCCAGGACTCCCTCAGTAGCCCCTGAACCAGGCTTCAATCACGACGAGTCCGGCGCGCAGTTTGTCTTCGGCATTGCAAGGCGGTTCCTCCTCCGAATACTTCATAGAAGATTTTAAACACAAGGATAGTGTCCGGCTCTGCAAAATAATTTCCACATACCACCGTAGAGAAAATAATATTTGCACAAATCCAATCTGCTGACGTATTCCGCAATGTGACATCACACCACGGCCAAGCCTTTATTCAAATCATTTTTACTGTCCCACCTCAGCGCGTTTAGCGAGGCGGTTTCCTTGGCACGTCTTGTCAAAGCAGAGATCGTGTCCCCTTATTCCGGGATTCTCATCAATACGGGCGTGGGTAACCCAATCGTGCCCGTCGGCACGTCTCCTCTATCGAAGGCGAGTCCCAAACGGTCACGGAGAGGGCTCTTGGTATTCAACCTCCTTATAAAGAGACCAAGGCTCTACTCCTTTCTTTCAATCTCAATCAAATCCGCCCCTCGCCTTGAGTTCCAACACCCAAAGCTCCAGAATCAGGGGCTTCGGACCTTCAATGATGTCCGGCTCCGACCTTCAAGGCCGGTGGATGCCTTCCTCTGTTACGGAAGAAGACGTGCTAAAGCTAAGAGATTCCAGGTATTTAACCGGCGAAATTTCTCATAGGCCCCCTACTCAAGGGCAGGTTATTCCGACTCCCAAGCCTGGTGAGAGCGTGGTGTTCGCGTCTCACTTCCTTCGGGGGTTAGGCTTCCCGACGGACCCCTTCGTGAGGGGGCTCATGTTTTATTATGGGTTGGAATTTCATGACTTGGATTCGGAGTCCATCCTCCACATCTCATCGTTCATTGTCGTATGCGAAGCCTTCCTCCGCATTACTCCTCACTTCAGATTGTGGCTTAAGACCTTCAAAGTGGAGCCGAAGATGATCAAGGGGCAGCAAGCGGAGTGCGGAGGGGTTGTTATAAGCAAGAATGCTGACGCTCCATGGCTCGAGGGATCTTTTCAAGAGGAGTTCAGCTTATGGCAACGAGAGTGGTTTTATATCACAGCTCCCAGGGGAACCAAGTGGGTGGCGCCAACTGCCTTTCGCTCGGGTCCTCCCCCGCGGCTGGCGTCATGGGTCAATAAAGGGCTCGACTGGGGGTCGTCCAAGGACGTGCCCTTGTTGCAGGGTCGCATTCAAGATCTCCTCGAAAGAGACATCAACCTGGCTGTAGTGACGCAGGTCATGTTGATTCGCCGCACTTTGCCCTGCAAACGCTGCCCCCTCCGCCTGTGGGAGTTTAATTCGGAGGGACCACGAGCTCTCCAACACTTTATGGGCGCGACGCCCATGGAGATGTACAAATTGTTCTTCGGATCACAAACAATGTGTCCGGACTTGACCAGGGCCTTGAGTCTAAGCTGCAATCGCCCGGATACTCAAGTAAGTAGCCCTGTACCCGGACACGCTATCCGTATATTCATCATAAAATTGCCCTTAAAAGAGATGTCCCTTTAAACATGAGTGGATAGCGAAAGAAAAGCTAATCAGGTGTCCGGCCCCCCTCCCCGAGACCATGCCGGATCCCGTGTTAACCAGGATGCTGGAGGTTGCGCCTTTGGAAGAAGGCGAAGGGGGGAACAAGGAAGCAACCGTCTCCCCGAAGGAGGCTGTCAGGAAAGGAGGAATCGAGAATCCCTCCATCCAGGGAAAGAAGAGGACCGCCTCTGAAGACCCGGAGACCGTGGTCTCAAAGCAGGGGAAGAAATCTTCGTCAGAGGGTCCTACGCCGGGAGGTGCCTCGGCCGCACTGTGCCCTCAAGGGGATCAGCCCTCCAGCGAGCCGTAAGTAGAGAGGGGAGTTTTAAAATAAGAGACATCCCTATTCTATTCCTGAGAAAGATAACTGAATTTTTACCTTGTAGTTCGGATCTCAGCCCTTCTCAGCAGAGCTCATCTTCAGGGGATCTTCGTCCGGAGATGATGGAGAGCGGAACGCCTCCCCCTGCCGTACCGCCTTGCGAGGTGGGCGACCCTGAGGTGTCGTCACGGAGGGTTTCTCTGAATCCGGCAGGGCCGGAAAGCAGCCGTATGGCTCCCCAAAGCCCTCCGTGTCCGGCCTTCGAAAAAGGCCATCGGACGAGTCCGGCACCGTCCGGTGCACGGTCGGAGGAGCTGAAGGATCTGCTCGGGTGAGCGTCTATCTCAGAAGAACACCGTGCATTGATGGGCATGGTGATTGAAAGGATTTCATCCACAGAGAGCGGGTTGCACGAGGCCGTCAGGAGTTTACTGACAGGTTTTGAGGTACGCAAAATGATGTACCTTTTGATAGTTCCGCATATAATAGATGCGCCCTATATAGATAGTAGCCCCTGAGACTCGGTGCGTTGTCAAAAATGACAGCGCATCGAGGATCATAATCCCAGGTATAACATGTCGCTCTTCCGATGTAGGTGGCGAAGTGTCCGGTGGCTAGCCGGACTGATGAATTTGCCGAGCTAAAGCGGCAACTTGACGTGGCGGATGCCGACATCGCGCTTGTCAACAAGCGGCTTGATGAGTCACAAGGTATGCAATTTCTCTGCGGACACCTGGTAAGGGGGCTTGATGCCCGTGCCTTACAACATGTATGCTTGATGCAGATGGTGCCGCTGCCATGGAGACCCTTCGGACGGAACTCGCCCGAGCCAAGGAGCAGGCCAGAAAAAGTGATGCGACTGCCTTAAAGGCAGCCGAGGAGCTGAAAGCCGAACAGGCTGCTCACTGCCGAAGCAGGAAGGAAATGGCTGAGATGGCTGTGAAGTTGAAGGATGCTGGAACAAAAGGACCTCGAGAAGGCCACTACCGAGGCCAAGGATGCTCGCTCTGGAATGAGAGCCATGAAGCAGGAGCTACGTCAGGCCGGAGATATCGCGGCTGGAAAGCCCTTTATGCTGCGGATGAAGTTCGGGGATCCTAAATATGCTCAGTTGGACCGGCTGTGGAGTGCGGCGGATACTTATCTGGACTTGGCGGCAAGTGTCGCGGACGCGGCCGAACACTTCCGCGATCAACAGGATCATGAAGTGGAAAAGCTTTTTTGGTCGCAGTTCCACAATCCAGAGGATCCACTTCCATTAACCGAGCGTTTGGCCGAATGGGCGGAGCTGAATAGGTTATCCGGACTCGCCATGAAGGATGTCGTGAGTCATCTGTGGCGGAAAGGCCGAGCAAGAGTTATTTTGGTTTGGTGCAGCAGTTCCTTGGTGCGGTGCCGCATATCAATGCAATGAAGAGGTCAGCATGCATAGAGGTGCGCGGATGGCTCTTGCCCGTGTCAAGACATCTTTGGCGGAGATGAAGGCCACCGACGTTGCATCCCAAGATTCGGACGGGGCGAATACCGCCGAGCACTATTTTCGTGAAGTTCTGCAGGCGCTTCGTTTAATAGAGACGTAGTGCTCGAAGGATATCATGTTCGAATAACATGTATAATTGTAAAACAATGTTTTGATGGAATATAAAAGCTTTTTATACTTGTGCCTGCAAGAATTAAAATACCTCCTATGCGGCCGTTAATGTATATGTGTATATAACCTGAAAGATGGCAGTCTTCAGCTTCAGACCCCACGCATATAATGCGGGGGTGTTCGCAGAAGGCGCATTTTCACACTTGATCCAACGTCTTGGTCCTATAAAGGAGGTGATAGCGCAGCGAACTAGGCAACCGGACTATAATGTTTTATCACTTTCACTTAGCCATAGGAGTTTGATAGTGGGGCTACTATATAGCCCCTAGGGGCACCACGCTCGCCCGAATTCGGGGCACGTGTGTGCCCGACCGAGAAACGGCCCTTCGTTAATGCGAAGGAATCCTAAAGATTCCGATGGGTCATCGAGTGGTTGACCAGTCTCACGCTATATCATGATAGTCAGTTTTCGGCTTTCTCTACTGAGGTGCTCGCTTGGCTGAATCGGGGCACAATCGCAGTAGTTCTCCTGGTGCCGCCTTAGCCGATAGAGCGGAACGTAAGGCAGCAAAACACAGGAGCCAGGCAAACCCAACATTTGACCAAAGACATGATTCATAGCTGATGCATATAAGGCCAAACTCGCGACGCCGAACACTCCCTAAGGTATTCGGTCATTATGAAAACGGGCTGAACAACGCCCTTAGTAATAAGCCCCTGGTGTCCATGTACGCGCAAAATCCTGACGTGGCCGATGCCAAGATGCCAGCCTCCACCTCGGTTATAGCAAGAAACCGGGGGATGTGTATCAACAAGAGACAATAAAAAAGGTTTACGCAGGGTCTTAATCTGAAAAGAATCCTTGGAATGGGTCCCTACTGCACGTCTGCGCCTGTGTCTCCGTTGTGCCGTATCCTGGACGGGTGTAGCCCGGTGGTCATCTGTAAAAGAGAGGAACTTAGTTGAAAATAATCATGCAAAAATGTATGTTATATTAAATAAACAAAGTACAATTTAAAAGTGAATAAAATTGAGCTTTATTGTCGCTTGTTGTACATGCGCGGAGCCCCTAGAACGGGGGTATGCGGCTAGTAAACCCTTGTATGTTTACGCCGGACTCGTCTAGCCATGTCCGGGGTCTGAAGGACCTGTTTTAGGTGCTTTGATTAGTGAAGCCGGTTTAGTGTGTGGCTGTTGAGGCAGCCGCACAATCTTTCGCGTTCGAGGAACACTCGATATTTCCCTTCAATGAGATGATGCCTCGTGGACCGGGCATTTTAAGTATAAGGGATGCATAATGCGGTATTGCGTTAAAGCGGGCGAAAGCTTCGCGTCCATTAGTGCTTGATAGCTACTTGTAAATGGGGCGATGTGGAAGGTCAGCTTTTCGCGGTGGAAGTTGTCGGGTGAGCCAAACATAACTTCTAGCAGGAGAGAGCCCGTACAATGGGCATCTGGGCCTGGCGTTACCCCTTGAAAAGAAGTGTCGCTATGGCGAATTGTTGTTGGGTCTATCCCCATTTTGCGGATTGTGTCCTGATATAGCAGGTTTAAATTACTGCCGCCGTCCATTAGGACTTGTGTAAAGTGGAGTCCGTCAATTATCGGATCTAATAACAAGGCAGTCCATCCTGCATTCCGGATATTTCTAGAGTAATCCTGATGGCCGAAGGTGATTGGTTTTAACAACCAGTGGCGGGACTCCTCTGGGATAGGCCGTATGGCGCGTATCTCTATGGGCGCCACTCTGTTCTCTCCTTTTGTCACGTGAAGTGAATTTACTGTTTTGACTTCTTGTGGGAAGTTCTTTTGTTTTCCGGTGCTCTGCTTGTGGGGTTCGTCATCGTCCTTGCTTGGTGTGTCGAGCCCCTTGTGTTCGGTGTTAAGTTTGCCGGATTGCTTGAAGACCCAACAATCTCTGTGGGTATGGTTTGCAGGCTTCCCGGGAGTACTATGGATTTGACATATCTTGTCCATGATTTTGTTTAGGTTAGATAGCTCGTCCCTGTTATCCTTGAGGGGCATCTTTTTCTGATTCTGCCGAGAGCTTTTGAATCCGGCGTTGACTGCCGTGCTCTTTGGGCTGTTTCCTTGGTCCGCGCCGGTCCTTGCTGCGTCGCGGTTTCCGTTCCATCCCTAACCCGGATGTACTTGGGTCGCTGGTATCGCATCTTGCCAACCAGCTATCCTCTCCGCGCAAAAAGCAGGTCATGAGGCTTGTTAGTGCGGCCATTGTTCTTGGCTTTTCTTGGCGAGGTGTCAGCGAGCCATTCATCTCGAACGCTGTGTTTGAAAGATGCTAAGGCTTGGCGTCCGGAAAGTCGACTATCTGGTTCTTTTAGTAAGAAATCTGTTCGAGTTTCGGGCTGACTCTCGGGTTGTTGAGCTATATGACTTAAATCATCGCATCCGGAGGTCGGACATAGGTCCCTTGAAAATTTGCCCGAAAAGCATCCTCGAGCTTTTCCCAACTTCCAATGGTGTTTTCGGGAAGGCTTTTAAGCCAATACCGGGCTGGCCCTTTGAGTTTGAGGGGTAAGTATTTTATGGCGTGGAGATCATCTCCTCTAGCCATGTATATGTGGAGGATGTAATCCTTGATCCAGACTCCAGGGTCTGTTGTTCCGTCGTATGCCTCTATGTTAGAAATTCATGATGCAGCACCTCATCGGTGAAACATAGGGGGTGTGCGGCACCCCTATATCTGGGCGTTCCGCGATGTTCGGATATTTGATGTGTTGCATTGCTTACTAGAGCTTGATTTCTTGGCCCATAGATAGATCTGGCTGGGCCATCTTTTTGATGCGAATCCTTGTGCGGATCGCGTGCCGGCTTGTGTGCGGCGTCCTTTGCCGCACTGTGTTGGCCATGGGGTCGTTTGTCCGACCGGGTGGCTTCCTTATTTTTTTGATTGCGGAGGCTCTAAGGCCTCATCATCAAATTCCGGCAGAAATTTTTGCTTTGGATAGCTCTTTGTGTGGCGATTGTCGCCGTATTTGTCTGCGGTGTTGAGTACTTTGCTCCTTCTAATTCTGAGTGCATCTTCCACTGTTTTGAGCTTCCGCTTTTGCTTTTTCAGGCTACGCACAGTGGCGACGAGCCTTTTTTGGAGGTTCTTCTGCTCCAACAACTTGTCCGGCGTGAGGTCGTCCGGACTGTTGTCTTCGCCGGGGACGGGTTGTTTATCCAAGTTGCCCTGTTCATACGGTTGCTCGATGGCATGTTCGTCGTCCGCCGGTTCGCCATGCTCTATGGCTGGGTCTGAATGGCCGCTTTCTCTGCTGAGGTGGGGTTTGGAGCGGCGCTTACGCCGCCGCTTTGATTGCTTTTCGAGGGAACGATCCCTTGTTGCATCCCTTTGTTCCTCGTCGTCGTTTCCTTTAGGTGTATCCACCATGTATACATCGTGAGATGGGGTGGTTGTCCAGTGGCCTATAGGCGCTGGTTCCTGTTCGTCTCCTACATCGTCGTCCATACCGTCGATGTCTTCGGAGTCGAAGTCGAGCATGTCGGTTAAATCATCGACAGTGGCTACAAAGTGGGTGGTGGGTGGGCTTTGAATTTCTTCATTGTCTGCATCCCAACCTTGCCGACCATAATCCGCCAGGGCTCTTCGATAAAGAGAGACTTTAGTGAATTCAGGATGTCGCCAAGGGCGAAGTCTTTGAAAGATGTCCGCAGCGGTGAACTCCATGATCGACGCCCAATCGGATTCGATTGGCAGGGGCGCGGAAGGTTCGGAGTCCGGAGAGGAGTTCGGCACCTTGAGTCACGAGCTTTGCAAAGGACAGGTATGGTGTTCGGCTCGATCGCCGTAGAGATTGCAGCCCCTGAGGCGGTATCCAGCCACCCATCCTCGACTGGCGCAGTCGGCTCTAAGCTAAGGGTCGGAGCGGACACTGGTGCGGCCTCCAGGGCACTGTTCGTCGGCAGAGCTAGATCATGCCCATCGAGACAGTGCGGCGCGCTTGGCTGTGGCTCGAACCCGTCGAAGATCAAGTCTCCGCGGACGTCGGCCGTGTAGTTCAAACTTCCAAATCTGACCTGATGGCCAGGGGCGTAGCTTTCGATCTGCTTCAGATGGCCAAGCGAATTGGCCCGCAGTGCAAAGCCGGCAAATACGAAGATCTGTCCGGGGAGAAAAGTCTCACCCTGGACCGCATCGTTGTTGATGATCAGGGGATCCATCGGGCCTAAAGATGACGACACATAGGAACTCTCAATGAAAGCACCAATATTGGTGTCAAAACGGCGGATCTCGGGTAGGGGGTTCCGAACTGTGCGTCTAGGCGGATGGTAACAGGAGACAAGGGACACAATGTTTTTACCCAGGTTCGGGCCCTCTCGATGGAGGTAAAACCCTACTCCTGCTTGATTAATATTGATGATATGGGTAGTACAAGAGTAGATCTACCACGAGATCAGAGAGGCTAAACCCTAGAAGCTAGCCTATGGTATGATTGTTGTTCGTCCTACGGACTAAAACCCTCCGGTTTATATAGACACTGGAGAGGGCTAGGGTTACACAGAGTGGGTTACAATGAGAGGAGATCTACATATCCACATCGCCAAGCTTGCCTTCCACGCCAAGGAAAGTCCCATCCGGACACGGGACGAAGTCTTCAATCTTGTATCTTCATAGTCCAGGAGTCCGGCCAAAGGTCATAGTCCGGCCATCCGGACACCCCCTAATCCAGGACTCCCTCAATCACCCTCGACGTTTCTAACCTGATTCCCACCATCTGGAGAGATGCCAAGCACCCACCACGGCCTAGGTACTTGTCACCTTTAAACCCGTCCAGCATCACCTGCCCGATGTACTTCAAATATTCTAACCGGTCGCTATTACCTGTTATGCAGCTGGCAAAAACTACAAGGGCGATGTTTCTTCTGGATCTAACAGCTTGGCCAACCAAGATCCTGGCCTGAGGCATTGCTATGATCTTGTAAGCGCGTCTCTATCTCTTGCATTGTTCTGTGCCTGCCAGCGTGCTTTGCTAGGATTTTCGACCAGTAATCCCTTTGTGCAGACAATGATTTCTACTACTGGCTACTAAATTAGATATGTAGATGTCATACATGATACTACCTCGTACCTCCGTTCCTAAATATAAGTCTTTCTAGAGATTCCACTATAGGCTACATACGGAGCAAAATGAGTGAATCTACACTCGAAAATGCATCTATATACATCTGTATGTGTCCCATACTGGAATCTCTACCAAGACATATATTTAGGAACAGGGGCAGTACGTTACACAAAATCGTAGGTGGCATGTAGGAATTCCAGTGCACTACATTAGGCTCCCTTAGAGTGCCTGCTAGTCCAGCATACAGAGTCATGGCTAGTTTATGGTACACACACAATCGTTAATTGGTGGTTTAAATATGCGCAAGGGATATGCAATGTAGTATCATGTAGAGATGTCTGAAATTAGCTGTGTCATCTTGCAGATAGGGTTACACAATGCAAAAGTACAAGATGTATGTGGCAATTTCATGGAACATCACAAAAAAAGGAGAGGCAGCTGTGAGCCTATACAGTGTGCTATGGTACGTCACTCCTCCATTGCAATTATCGTGACATGTTATTTGTATGCCAGTTCTATTAGCCAAGTTTCTTAGGGACAGTTATTAGGAGTTACTATAAGAAAATAAGCACCTGTGAATATAAGCTCCATGTAATAAGCCAACCAGTTCTTTTCATTGCGTTTTCAGCTTATCTTTGATATGATCAGTGGAAAGTCTAGATTGCATTATATATTTTTTCATTTTGCCGCCCATATGGAAATTAATTTGACTTGCAAACATCACAAATTGAACCCAGTGCAGTAATTAATATGATAGGAAAACAGACCATCACTATTTGCTCAAAATGCAAATACAAAGATATCATCTACTTGGCACAATCTACTTTGGTCAATGTTTTCCATAGAGATCCCATTGCCTAATTTAAACGAAGAACGCATGACCCACATTTAAATGAAGAACAATTATTTATTGAAATTCGATGGTCCAAGTGGCTGGTTACTATAGTATAGCAGCACCACCTGAAAGCATCATATAGCAGCAGCAGCTCATAGCAACTCATCATACAACAGCAGCAGTCTGCAATTCATCATATACCACCAGCAGCTCATAGCAATTCATCATATAGCAGCAGCAGGAGCAGCTCATAACAATTCATCATATAGCAGCAGCAGGAGCAGCTTGTAGCAACTCATCATATAGCAGCAACAACAGCTCATAGCAATTCTTCATATAGCAGCAGCAGCTCATAGCAACTCATCATACAGTAGCAGCAACTCATAGCAATTCATCATATAGCAGCAGCAGGAGCAGCTCATAGCAATGCATCATATAGCAGCAGCAGAAGTAGCTCATAGCAATTCATCGTATAGTGGATCAGAATGAAAATTTGGCAAAAAATCAGAGGAGATCCTCACCTTGTTGGATGAGCTCATCCTTCAACAGCACCTCAAGGCCATGGCACGGGAGGAGGAGGGAATAAGGTGCCTTACGCATGATGTGGCATCAGCCGTGGTTGTGCAGCGCCACGGAGAGTAGTGCGTTGGACGAACCACAGTGGAGCAGCTCTGGAGACCATGAGAATGAGGCGGCGCCCGGAGGAGGAGCAGCCAGGAGATTTGCCCCTACCGCGGCCATGTAGCCTAGCTGGACATAGCATCGTCGAGGACCAAGGCAGATGGGACCCGATGGCGATGGCTCATTGGAGGAACCCTAGTCTTTGCAGGCGGGGATCGAGTAGAGGAAAGGGAGAGGAGATGCAAGCGGGCAAGGCAATGAATGCTTGCGTGTTTGTTTTACTTGAGGTCGGGTGTGACACGGGCGTCGTGATTGCATTTTGAGTGTAATATAGGCAAACAACGAGTCATTTCACTATTCCCTTCCTTCAATTTTTAGTGAGGTTCTACCAAACACCGCCCTCAAAAGCGAAATTAGTTAAGCCCAAGCCCATAACTCAAAAATGACTTCTTTACATCTTTTATGGCTTATTTTGACAATATGCCTGAAAAGGCGAATCGAATCGGCCCTTAACCTGCAATTCAATTGTGCGTGCAATGATGAATCACTCCTGCACGCTAAGCTGTACATTTAGGCATCATCATACATGGCATAACCTAATACATGTGCATTCCATTGTAGAATCTGGAATATGCAATGTTTATGTTAGTTCATCGTTGCACATGATGTTTAAATGCCCTTAAATCTGGTCACCAAGTGATGGTCTTTAAGCCTCCTTCTTTGCTTCTTTTCTTGATATGTAAGATTTGCTCACACATCTGTTCAATTGCTTGTTTGCATCAGCCAGCCATACTAGGACTATTTGCTTCGATTACTTGCTGTTTTTGACCTAACACTCTAACAGAGCTTGTCAACGATTTAAACACTAAGGGCTGCTGTAGTGGGGCCTTGTCTAACTCATAGGTGACATAAAGGTTTGGCTGTACACTATAGTAGGCTCTCCAAGAGTACCTGGAGATCCAGTTCGAAGGTATGTGTAGTTTTTACATAGTGATGACATAGTAAATGTTCATTTCATTGTGTGCAAGTGCAAGAGATGCGGCATGTTTCATTATGTGGTGTTGTTTTGTTATAATCTCATCCTTTTGTGTTCAGAGACTGGAAAGTATGCATATTTATCTTCCAAGGAGACGAGTAACTAGTTTGTGTCACCTTGCAGAGGGGGTGCAATAAAGATAAGATTGAGGATTTCCAAGTACAAGATGTTAGGAAGGAGCCTTGCAAGAGAAGTAGGAGCCGTGTTGAGCCTCTTCAACCTGCTAAGGTAAGTCACTGTATGCAACTCAACAGTTCAATTCCTTGTTTGTTTCAGGCATAGTTAATTTTCTCTTTTCAATTGCTTTATTTGTCCTCGATTAATGAGATGCCCAAATAATCATGCACGATGTTAGGTACTTGTATCACTATTAGTTGACATAATTAAAGGCCTTAACATTTAATTACTCTGCGAAGTGTGCTGAAGCTCTGAAGTCTATTAACCAACTATTATTGCATGAGGCTCACAATCTAGTTTATACTACGCTAATGATTGCATAGTTTTGCTGTTGTAGTATGTTTGTATGAAACCCTCGGCTGTTCATTATCCTCCCTAAGACTTTAATTGAGGCCTGAGAATGGCCAACTGCTTGCTTACTTATCATAGCGTGCTGTCTAAATTTGTAACTTATGCGTGTTTTCGATTGGGTCCCAACATCATGCTCCTCCGGTGAGCTAAGAGGATTTCTGTATGCGGGATGCATGACTATCTTTTTATAATTTTAAAATATCACTGCTTATGCTTCATGACGTGTAACATTTTTTTGAAAGTGACATGTAACATTATTGTTAGTCCTGTTTTGCCATGTAGTACAAAATAGTGTCTTGTTAAACTTCATTTGTTGTAACTATATTTTGCCCTAGTCATGTGTACTTACGAAACATTTCAGGATGAAGTGACATCAACACAAAGATCTGCGAGCAGTGCGGCATGGCCGTTACCGAATGATTATGGATTGGAATTGGAATGTGCTGATGTTCTCGAGCATCAACTAGAGGTGGCAAGACAACATGTACATGATTGTCAACGTATAATCAACAAGTTGAGTCTGGACATGCAGGTATTAGATGCAGGAGTCAAAAAAATGAAATGAGACATTGAGGTAACCATGAAGGAATGGGAGATTTTGCAGACTGAAATTTGTGCTATCTGAATCCGGCCAATCCTATTTCCAAAAGAGATTATAGTTCAAATGGAGTTAAGTTGATGCGCGTCCATGATGTATGAGCTATATTTGCCCAGTGTATGTAATTTGTTGTTTGTGTATGCTTTATTATCACCTGTGCCGAACCATAATGCCCAGTGGGTATAACCGGCTGTAATTTCTTTATTGTATAGTGTAGGATTATTCTACCTTTCTATGCCTTGATCTCTTTGTTGTATAGTGTATGCTTTTTAGAGGTGATAGTATTGAGTAGGATAATTCTTTGAATATGCTATATCGTTCAAACGGGGGCCAACTCGCCCGACCATGGCCCTTCACGGGCCGTCGGATCCATGGGCCTTCTACGTCTCATAGGATCCATGGGCCTTCTACGTCTTGTAGGATACATGGGCCGCCGACTCATTTATGGGTCTTGTACGGGCCTTTAATGGGCCGTAGACGGACCTTTAATGGAAATCGTCGTTTATGGGCTGACCATAACGGGCGTTAATAGGCCGTGTTGGTGATGCTATGAAAATGGCCCAACAGACTAACGGTCCACAAACAGGCCGGTATAACGACAGGCTGAATTTGGCCCACAAGCATAAAATAGCGATGTGGGCCATAAGTAACGAATCTGAAAATGAGCCCAAGAATAAATGGGCCCTCGGGGCGAAAGTTAACTTAGGCTGGAAGCATTAACGGAATAACGGGCCGTTAATGGGTATAAATTGTTACCTTTGTTCATTACGGGCCAGTTTCACCACGGGCGTTAATGGGTGTAAAGTAATACCTTTGTTCATTGCGGGCGATTTCAAAGACGGGCGCTAATGGGCCAAGAGTTACAAATGGCCTCATATGGGCCGAAAGACGTCATGGGCTATACATGGGCCAGAAGTGAAAACGGGCTGGAATCATATTGGATGGCCCAGATGACGCTACTGGGCCTAATTCAGATAGGGCGTAACGGGCCTTGGGTTAGCAGGCTGTAAATGGGATATTTGCGAACATGCCGTTAACAAGCTTTCCATGGGCCGGCCCGCCAGCTTTTGACCAAGTCTAACGGGCCGGCCTTTTCTCAGGAATGGGCCACTATTGGGTCGTGCCACATGTGGACGTATCATAGGCGCCTTCTGTCCAGTGAGTAGATGACATCTATCCCAACGATGAGCCGACACGTGTTTCCTCTAGCCAATGATGATTTTACACGTGGAAAATCCCCATTGGTCGGGGCTGTTAACGGGTTATCGGATCCAAAACCCGACCCGATAGCTTAACGGTGTTCCGTTACGGTGGATGCCACATGTCGGTCACCCTTGACGAAAAGCACTTCACGTGACGCGATTTATCGTCATGGAAGTGGACACTTCCGTGATGATAATTTTGGTAATGTCATGGAACACTTATACGACAGCACAGGTATGACTATCTTGATTCTGTCATAAATTTGTCATGGATGTACATGCATGAAAAAAAACGCGACCTACTGTGACAAACATGTATCATCACGGAAGTGTATTTTTTTGTAGTGATGCTTATGGAAAGAACTTGCATGACATCTTTTGTCCTACCCTCCCATGGCAGCGGGGTCCATAAGGAAACCAAGGGATATTAAGGCCTCCTTTTAATAGATAACCGGAACTAAGCATTAACACATAGTGAATACATGAACTCCTCAAATTACGGTCATCACCGAAAAGTATCCCGACTATTGTCACTCCAGGGTTTACGAATCATAACATGTAATAGGTGAGTATAACTTGCAAGATCGGATCTAGAACATAGATATAATGGTAATAACATAAACGGTTCAGATCTGAAATCATGGAAAACGGGCCCAAAGTGACAAGCATTAAGCATGGCAAAGTCATAGCAACATCAATCTCAGAACATAATGGATACTAGGGATCAAGCCCTAACAAAACTAACTCGATTAGATGACGAATCTCATCCAACTCCCTCACCGACGAGCGAGCCTATGAAGGAATTACTTACTCCTGGTGGGGAGCATCATGGAATTGGCGATGGAGAAGGGTTGGTGATGACGAAGATCAAATATCCCCCTCTCCGGAGCCTGCTACCTCTTGAGCATGCGTTGGTTTTCTCTTGAAGAGGAAACGGTGATGCAGCAAAGTAGCGTAAGTATTTCCCTCAGTTTTTAAGAACCAAGGTATCAATCCAGTAGGAGGCCACACGCAAGTCCCTCGTACCTATACAAACAAATAAGAACCTTGCAACCAACGCGATAAAGGGGTTGTCAATCCCTTCATGTCCACTTGCAAAAGTGAGATCTGATAGAGATGATAAGATAATATTTTTGGTATTTTTATGATAAAGATTAAAAGTAAAGATTTCAAAATAAATGGCACCAGAAATAGCTAGTTGACGGGAGATTAATATGATGGAAAAAAGACCCAGGGGCCATAGGTTTCACTAGTGGCTTCTCTCAAGATAGCGTAAGTATTACGGTGGGTGAACAAATTACTGTCAAACAATTGATAGAAAATTGCATAATTATGACAATATCTAGGCATGATCATGTATATAGGCATCACGTACTCAACAAGTAGACCGACTCCTGCCTGCATCTACTACTATTACTCCACACATCGACCGCTATCCAGCATGCATCTAGAGTATTAAGTTCATAAGAACAGAGTAACGCATTAGGCAAGATGACATGATGTAGAGGGATAAACTCAAGCAATATGATATAAACCCCATCTATTTATCCTCGATGGCAACAATACAATATGTGTCGTTTCCCATTACATCCTTTGGGATCGAACAGCATAAGATTGAACCCAAAGCTAAGCACTTCTCCCATTGCAAGAAAGATCAATCTAGTATGCCAAACCAAATTGATAATTGAAGAGACTTGCAAAGATAACCAATCATACATAAAAGAATTCAGAGAAGATTCAAATATTGTTCATAACACTGTTCAAAATATCGGCCGATATCTGATAAATCGGCCGATTTATAAACTATCGAGGTCTAGCGGTAAGATAAGCGCATATCCCCTGAGTTTATCGGTGCGGCGATTATCGGCTGTCGAGCGATTGCTCGGCGTCGAGCGATTTTGGCCGGTAAATCCAGGGGGCCCACCTATCTGAAATCCCCAAAAAAATCTCCTGTAGCGCACCGCCTTCCCCAGAACCCTCGCGCGGGACACATCCCTCCCGAGTCCCGATAGGGTTTGGCGTTTGGGCTTCGCCAGCAGCCGCTCCCCGCGATTCACCACGCCGCCGCCACCATGGTCTCCTCCGGCGGCCGGACCTAGCTTGCCCGCCCCTTACCTCGTCCCCCTGTCCAGCACCGCCCCGCACCTCGTCGGCTCGTCCCCGTCTCCAGCACCACCCCGCACCTCGTCCCTCATCTCATCCCCGTATCCAGCACCGGCCGGCCGTGCCCAGTCCTTGAGAATTCCACACAGCGGTGCCCCGTCCTTGAGGCTTCCACACGGCGCCGCCTAGGAACAAGACGTCTGGAGCAGCTCCCCGCCCACACCCCTCCCCAGTATCCAGCAGCGGCGTGCCTCAACCCCCCGCCAACCCTTCGTCCACGATCAAGAGGAGCAGAAGCACCACACGCCACAACATGGATCCTTCTCATTCCCGATTCTATTCTCTGGACAAGTAGTGATGCATGCTTGTTGATTTATTTTGGTTGAGTTATGTAGATGGCTGATTGTATTAGGCAGATTTTAATTATATTAGTCAATTATTGCTTCATTAGTAAACTATGTAGATGGCTGATACATGGTTGTTTCCTTTATTTATGTAGATGTTGATGCATGGTTTTTTCCTTTTATTTATGTAGATGGTTGGTTCAGGTTCATCTCAAGTTGCAAGTTCATCACTTAAGAGGAAGTCGGATGACATGGCTTGGGAGTTTGCCGAGTTGATTGATCCTAGTGATCCGCAAAGGCTCAAGTGCAAGCTTTGTGGAAAAGTTATGTCGGGAGGGGTCACTAGGATGAAGGAGCACATTGGGCAGATCAAAGGCGTTGTGACCAGCTGTTTGCAAGCTACACAAGATCAGATTACTCGAGCTTTTGCATCACACGAGGCACCAAAGAGGAAGAAATTGGCAAAGCAAAAGCGTGAAGAAGAAGTTAAAGCTGCAGTCACCATAGAGGTCAACGAGTATGATCAAGAACAGCTGAATGAAGTTGGTGAAGGTACTCCAAAGAAGGGGGCAATGGATCAATATCTTGCACCAATTGATCCTTCGATCCCGTTGAAATCTAAAAAACAGCAGACTATAAATGATAGTGCTGATAAGGAAAGAAGCTACAAAGTTGGGCAATATTTGGCTAGATGGATGCACAAGAAAAATGTACCCTTCAATGCTATCAATGATGATGATTTCAAACAGTTTTGTGAGGCTCTTGGTTGCTATGGTCCTGATTGGAAGCAACCCTCCCAATATATGATCAGGGAGAAGATGTTGGTGCAGGAGGTGGAAAGGACTAGGGATTTGTTGAAGCCACATGAGGTCGAGAGGGCGGATACAGGGTGCTCTGTCATGACTGATGCTTGGACGGACAAGAAAAAGAGGAGCATCATGAACTTGTGCGTGCATTGCAAGTTGGGGACCATCTATCTTGGATCAAAGGAGGCGTCGGCTGATGCACATACAAGTCTATACATTTTCAATTATGTGGATGAATGCATTGAGAAAATAGGTATGAATCATCTTCAACTTTCTCTCATTCATTTCTTTTCAAGTTTATTACTTGCTGAATTTTAGTACTTGCTTATTACTTGCTGAAAATTACTTATTGTGTTTTGTAGGTGCTGAAAATGTTGTGCAAGTAGTCATGGATAATGCTTCAAACAACATGGGAGCAAAGGTGATGTTGAAAGATAAAAGGCCCAAGTTATTTTGGACCTCGTGTGCAACTCACACCATCAACTTGATGGTAGAAGCGGTTGCAAAGTTGAAGCATTTTGGTTCTACAATAACCCAAGCCAAAGAAATGACTACTTTCCTTTATGCATATCATACTACATTGGCCTTGATGAGGTCCTATACAAAAAAGAGAGACATTGTTAGACCGGGGGTGACTAGATTTGCTTCGGCATTTCTTACCTTGCAAAGTATTGATGCTAAGAGGAAGCAACTAAAGGAAATGTGTTGTAGTGATACTTGGGAAGGATGCAAGCACACGAGAACAATGAAAGGGAAGGTGGCTCATGCCGCAATAATGAGTAGGGCATTTTGGAAAAATGTGTCTCTTTGCATTAAGGTATTGTTTACTAAACTTCAAATTGTGCTTGTGTATGTTGGAATGCATGTGTACATGTTAAATACTAATGTTGTGCACTTGTGCTTGGGTATGTTGGAAACTTCGAATGGAAGGTTTTTGAACCATTGGTGAAGATACTTCGGTTGGCTGATGGCGATGGACAGTCCATGGTCTCTATGTATGGAGAAATAATAGAGGCAAAGAAGGCAATATTGGTTGCGGTTGATAATTCGGACAAGGACTATAAGGCGATCACAATGGCCATGGAGAGCAAGATGAATGGGAGGCTAGATACCCCATTGCACATGGCTGCATATGCCTTGAATCCATATTATAGTTATGCTACCACAAGCATCTTTACCGATGTGGAAGTCATCCGGCTTGATGGAAGTTATTGAGCAATTTTATCTCGATGATGATGAGAAGCAAAACAAAGTGCTTAACATTGACTTGCCCAAATTTAAAAAGAAGGAAGGCATGTTTGGGAAGGTGGCTGCCACCTTAGCAATACAAATTTCAATGCCGGTAAGCTTGTTCCCAAGATAATATTGTCATATTGGAATTCTGAATTTTTTGGGCTGATGCATAATACTTTGTATTTTTCCTTTAAATGTAGGGGAGTGGTGGGCAACTTATGGACTACAAACTCCTACATTGATGCACATTGCTTTGAGGATACTCAACTTGACCACAAGTTCATCTGGATGTGAAAGAAATTGGAGTGTTTTTGAACAAGTAAGTCTCAACTTGCAAATAGTCAAATCTGATCCGTATATTATTTTTGACTGAATGGAAATCACTAAGCTTCATTTCGCAATTTTTAGGTGGATGCAAAGAGGAGAAATAAACTAGACGTGCATTGTAGGGACGATCTAGTTTATATTCAATTCAATGGAAGAATGATAGACAAGAGGAAGAAGTACTCCTCATCTTGTGATGTTCTTCTTGGTGAAGATGCTTCCATGGCACAAGATTGGATATGTGAAGGTGTGATGCTGCGGAGGAGGTTGATGCGGAGGAGGTTGACGCGATGGGAGCTTCCGAGTTTGTTGAGCTACGTAGAAGTGCAAGAGTGAGAGAACTTCATGAAGTGGAAGAATTTGTTTCCGATGGGGAAGAATCTGATCACGGGCTTGTCAATGAGGATGACATAGACTTGAGTCGATGATGATGGGGCGATACAAGGGGCCAATGAAGATGAGGAGGGGGACTCGATGGAGCCTTAATGGGGCTTCAAGCCTTCAATGCTTTGCACTATGTGTGCTTTTTAATGTTTGCTAGCTATTTATTTCAGTTTTGACTTGTGAGAGAACTATGAACCACTATGCGTGCTGTTTGCTAGTTTCCTATTTTGCTTTGTCATGCAATAATGCAGCTATGCAAAGCTATGGTTATTTATGACCTTACTATCCAATATGTATTGCTGGACTATGTTTATTTCTCATTGTTTGTCATGTGTGTGCACCTACATTTTGCAATTTATTTGATTTTTGAAGGCTTGGAGCACAACTGACGGTACATGGTCATGTATGTCCTTGTGCGTGTGTGCGTGTGTGTACTGTTTAATACACTAATATATAATTTTTTAAGGCTTGGAGCACAACGTGATGGTAGATGGTCATGTATGTGCTTGTGTATGTGACTATGTGTGCACTCTGTAATATATTAATATAGCATATTTTTTAAGGCTTAGAGGACAATTTATTTGTCATGTGTGTGTAATATTATGGCATATTTTACATTATTTTGGTTGTGAAAACCTGAGATTTTTTAAAAACTTTCCGATAAATGGTCGAGCGATAAAAGCGATAAATCGGCCGATGAGCGATTTATCTCTTCTCTTAGATCGACCGATAAGTTAACGAAGCGATATCCTGAGCGTTGGTTCATAGATAATCTTGATCATAAACCCACAAGTCATTGGATCTCGACAAACACACCGCAAAAGGAGTTACATCGAATAGATCTCCAAGAAGATCGAGGAGAACTTTGTATTGAGATCCAAAGAGAGAGAAGAAGCCATCTAGCTAATAACTATGGACCCGAAGGTTTGTGGTAAACTACTCACACATCATCAGAGAGGCTATGGTGTTGATGTAGAAGCCCTCCGTGATTGATTCCCCCTCCGACGGAGCGCGTAAAAGGCCCCAAGATGGGATCTCACGGGTACAGAAGGTTGCGGCGGTGGTAATAGGGTCTCGTGGTGCTCCTGGTTGGTTCCGGGGTATATGGGTATATATAGGAGGAAGAAGTAGGTCGGTGGAGCTGCGAGGGGCCCACGAGGGTGGGGGCACGCCCAGGGGGGCAGGTGCGCCTCCCTGCCTCATGGCCTCCTCATTGATTTCTTGACGTCCACTCCACGTCCTCTGGATCATGTTTGTTCCAAAAATCATGCTCCCTAAGGTTTCATTCCGTTTGGACTCCGTTTGGTATTCCTTTTCTGTGAAACACTGAAATAGGCAAAAATACAGCAATTTGCACTGGCCTTGGGTTAGTAGGTTAGTCCCAAAAATAATGTAAAAATGTATAATAAAGCCCATTAAACATCCAAAATAGAATATATAATAGCATGGAACAATCAAAAATTATAGATACGTTAGAGACGTATCAAGCATCCCCAAGCTTAATTCCTGCTCATCCTCGAGTAGGTAAATGATAAAAACAGAATTTTTGATGTGGAATGCTACCTAACATATTTCTCAATGTAATTTTCTTTATTGTGGTATGAATGTTCAGATCCGAAAGATTCAATATAAAAGTTTAATATTGACATAAAAATAATAATAATTCAAGCATACTAGCCAAGCAATTATGTCTTCTCAGAATAACATAGCCAAAGAAAGCTCATCCCTACAAAATCATATAGTTTGGCCATGCTCCATTTTCGTCACAAAAGATGCTCTCATCTTGAACAACCCCAATGACAAGCCAAGCAAATTATTCATACTTTAGTAATCTCAAACTTTTTTCAACTTTCACGCAATACATGGCGTGAGCCATGGATATAACACTATGGGTGGAATAGAGTATGATGATGGGGGTTGCGTGGAGAAGACAAAAAAAGGAGAAAGTCTTACATTGACGTGGCTAATCAACGGGCTAAGGAGATTCCCATCAATTGATGTCAATGCAAGAGTAGGTATTGCCATGCAACAGATGCACTAGAGCTATAAATGTATGAAGGCTCACGAAGACCTAGGGCATTTGAGGAAGCCCATTGTTGGAATATACAAGCCAAGTTCTATAATGAAAAATTCTCACTAGTATATGAAAGTAACAAAACAAGAGACTCTCTATCATAAAGATCATGGTGCTATTTTGAAGCACAAGTGTGGAAAAAGGATAGTAGCATTGTCCCTTTTTATTTCTCTTCTTTTTTCTTTTTTTCTTTTTTTGGGCCTTCCTTTTTTTATTTGGCCTTTCCCTTTTTTTGGGACAATGCTCTATTAATGATGATCATCACACTTCTATTTATTTACAACTCGATACTAAAACAAAATATGACTCTATATGAATGCCTCCGGCGGTGTACCGGGATGGGCAATGAATCAAGAGTGACATGTATGAAATAATATGTATGGTGGCTTTGCCACAAATACGATGTCAACTACATGATCATGCAAGGCAATATGACAATGATGAAGCGTGTCATAATAAATGGAACGGTGGAAAGTTGCATGGCAATATATCTCGGAATGGCTATGGAAATGCCATAATAGGTAGGTATGGTGGCTGTTTTGAGGAAGATATATGGAGGTTTATGTGTGATAGAGCGTATCGTATCACGGGGTTTGGATGCACCGCCGAAGTTTGCACCAACTCTCAAGGTGAGAAAGGGCAATGCACGGTACCGAAGAGGCTAGCAATGATGGAAGGTTGAGAGTGCGTATAATCTATGGACTCAACATTAGTCATAAAGAACTCACATACTTATTGCAAATGTCTACAAGTCATCAAAAACCAAGCACTACGCGCATGCTCCTAGGCGGATAGATTGGTAGGAAAAGGCCATAGCTCGTCCCCGACCGCCACTCATAAGGATGACAAACAAAGAGCACCTCATGTTTCAAATTTGTTACACAACGTTTACCATACTTGCATGCTACGGGACTTGCAACCTTCAACACAAGTATTTCTCAAATTCGCAACTACTCAACTAGCACAACTTTAATATCACTATCTCCATATCTCAAAACAATCATCAAGTATCAAACTTCTCCTAGTATTCAATGCACTTATATGAAAGTTTTTATTATATCCAACTTGGATTCCTATCATATTAGGACTAATTTTATAGCCAAAGAAATTACCATGCTTCTCTTAAGGACTCTCAAAATAATATAAGTGAAGCATGAGATATCAATTATTTCTATAAAATAAAACCACCACCATGCTCTAAAAGATATAAGTGAAGCACTTGAGAAAATTGTTTAGCTCAAAAGATATAAGTGATGCACATAGAGTACTCTAATAAATTCCGATTAATGTGGGTCTCTCCCAAAAGGTGTGTACAACAAGGATGATTGTGGTGAACTAAAAAGCAAATACTCAAATCTTACAAGACGCTCCAAGCAAAACACATATCATGTGGTGAATAAAATATAGCTCAAGTAAAATTCTGAGATGGGCGAAGACAAAAGAGGGATGCCTTAGGGGCATCCCCAAGCAAACTTTTGGTTGACCTTGGATTTTACCTTGGGTGTGACAGCCTGGTTTTTGCCCTCTCTCATTTGCTTGATTTCCATTTGGATTCAATTTGAAACTTGGAGTTTTTGAATCTTTTCATATGGACTTAAACACTTGGGTACCCTTGGCTTTCACCCAAGTGCTTCATTTCCCTCCCTAATCATCATTCCCCTTCTGATCCACCCCAAAATAATCTTTGGAATATTTTCCTTAAATGAAAAATATTCATTTCTCTCTCAAAAACCCTAGCTAGATCACTATGCTCCAAAGAAACCCTAATTTTTATGGCCCAGAAAAATCTGAGATAATTCACAAATATTCTTTGAAACCTAGGCACCTTCCTGAGCAAAAATATTTCATCACTTTTTGGAATTTTTCGCTAGAGAAAATATTTTCTCTTCTGGACAGAAATGGTGGTTTCTACAGCAACTACCATTTTACTTGCTCCATTGTGCCTGGTTTTTCTTGTGCATCTTCACCTTAGTAACCCTTGGCTAACTTCCAAAGCACAGCCTCCAACTCCCAGCCATTTGACCTCAGTAACCTCTCAAAGTTACTGACCAGAAACTTACTTGGCATGTTAAAACTTCTCTACTGCACCTGGATCCAAACTAAAGCGTGGTAACCTCTCAATCTACAATGAACAACACACCAGACATGAAGTTTAGGCTTAGCTCGACCTGATGTCATAGTCCACGCGGTGACCGCGTTCGTCCAAGGGTGCTGGCATGCGTGTCGACGTGCTCTGAGTGCCACCGAGCGCTCTGTTTCGCGCGTGCTCGCTTCCCCGACTGCCATAGCGCGCCAAACTTCGCAACCATCTTCGTCTCAACGTCATTAACTCTCCTTTGGCGCTCGACGATGCCGGAGCTCACCGCAGCGAGCACGGGCATGGTCTGGCCAACACAACAGTGCGGTGCGCACTGTGCTCATCGCCTTCTCCTCGTTCCTATGCTCGTCCCCGTTCACCAACAGTTGCCGCGTGAGCTGCGTCGCCTTCTCCCCCTCTCACTGATGCCGCTCGTCGCCGGGCGCCGTGGACAGGTGTCCATCGGCGGAGCCCGAAACCCCCTCTCCGCTCGCCTATAAATGGAGCCTCCCACAGCCTCCTCGAGCACCATCCAGCACTCCCACACACCCCACAAGCGAGTAGGAAGCCGTAGCCTGACCGGGCAGGTCGCGGGCCCCCGTCCTCGAGCTCGAGCTCGCCGGCGATCCCCTCTGGTCGCTGTGGTAGCTCCAGCCCCTCCCAGGCTAGGGTGATCCTTCCAGGGCCTCCGCCTCTCTCCGGTGAAGCCATCCCGTCCACCTGGAGCCCTTGGAGTTGCCTCTGCTCGCCGTCTTCTTCATCTCGGGCGACCACCGCGTTCTGCCTCCGCTTGCGACGTTGATTCCGACGCCGTCCGACCACCCCTAGCTATGCTACAGGTACGGGCAGGTGCGCCTCCGTCCCCTCTCTCCATCCCCCCCTCTCGTTTTGGCCAAGGAGCCCTCGTCGCCGGCGAGAACTCCGACGAAGCCGTGACTCCCTCTGTTTCCCTCTCCCCCTCCTCCTCACCTGACTAGCGGGGCCCGCTAGTCAGCCACTCTGCTGCCTGCGCAATGCAGTGGTGGCTCCCCAGGCTTTACACCTTGACGTCACCCCCAGTCTGTTTATTTTATTCAAATTCATTTGAATTCTGAACACTTCAAACAGCCATAACTCTTCAACCATAAGTCCAAATGGATTGATTCTTTTTGCAGTTTGTTCTTTGCAAAGAAATCTAGCAGCTCACCAAAGATGAGATTTTTCTAAGCTGTTTAGAATTTCTGGTGATTTTCAGAAGTGTTCTTGATATTTTTTTTGTGTTTAAAATTATTTTCAGAGGGTGAGGCTTGTCTTGAGGATCACCAGAAGGCTTGTGAACCTCATCTGCAGTAAGGCAAGCCACAAGAACATTTTCATGGTGTCATTTCAATATTTATGACTTTCTTACTTGAATTAAATGATTAATCCATGCATTTAAATAACTATTGTGTTATTTAGTTCCGTTAAGTGTTTGTTAGTTATTATGCTTGAGTTACAGAATCTTGAAACTAGCTTAGTTGGTAAAGCAAAGTTAAGATCTATTTGTGGTGATAAAAATAATTTTTGTTATGCATGTTAGTAGTTGATTAAAGTTATTTTATTGCATAAATAAAATAGTAAAATTTGCTAGAAAGTATTCATTAAGTACTTGTTTAGTCATTTTACTTGACTTACAGAATGTTTGAACCTAACTTGGTTGGTAAATAAAATAGGATTTGTTGTGGTATAATCTTTGCTATGCATATCATAAATTAATCGGAGTTACTTTCTTGCATGAGAAAATAATAAACTTGCTGTAAAATATTTTGGTTAAAATGTGAGTCACCCTGACCAGGAAAATAATATAAGTTGTTGATGTTTATGCTTAGTGTGAATATGGTTGACATCAGTTAGTTTCGTTAATATGTGATGTATGTGTAGTTTTGCATTTCATGGCATGCTATGACACCGGTCATTTTCGTTTTAAGTTGAACCTGAATATAACTCAACTTGAATATATCGTTGACTGGGTCATGGTGCCGCTGAATCGAGTTCTTCCCAATGCAACCACATTTGCCTTTGTGGGAAGGCCTTGATTCGGTCCATTGACATTACCTACGGTGATTGCCTCGAACTAGGGAAGGTTACGTCGTGCTTACCTGGACGGTAAGAAGGCATAACCTTGTGTGCCGTTGTTGAGATTATGGTACGGGTCCCGAGTGGGATCGTTTTGGCCACGACGGTGGTCGTTGTGTCTTTAGTGAACACGGGCCACCAGGACTACGCCGTTGGGGATTGGGTCGGAGTGGCGGGAGAGTGGCATGGCAATGAAAGGGTTTTGTCGGAATGCCGTTGGTCCACCGAATGGGAGTGCGAGGCCATGGGTTTCGTGGTGTGGAGTACAGTGTGCTACCTCTCTGAGTGTATAATCTTTCGATAGCGAGTCCACGGTCACGGACACCTCGTAGTAGGTCCCACCATGAGTCAACGTTAAAATAATCTGCACACTAAGTTATAAACTTTGCATTATTGATGATGGCTGGAAGGCCATCGAGATGTCCGGGACCAAATATTGGTCGTGGCTGTGATTGCCGTAAGGATCACGAGTTACTCTTGTCAAGACCACGATGGTGGTTTCTTTGTGATCCCAGAATGATCACGGTTGGTAAGTTCGTCCCGAGGGACGTTCGAGCATGATCACAGCATGTTGAACATGTAGTGTTGCATTGATATTAATTGGTTAATTATCATGATATTGTTTGATTATGCCTGTTGTGAGCTTGCAAGTACATTCAATGTACTGACCTGGCATGTCATGCTAGATTTCAGGAAAGTCTCGTTGGAGAGGTGCGCTGCTCGAGTCTAGATCGTGTCCACATCGGTGTCCCTGTGATATGGAGTTTCCGCTACGGCGTTGTTCCGCTGCCGCGTAGTTGTTTTGATCGAGGCCCCTTTATGTTCACTAAATAATGTACATATTGTTCAGTCGCACCGGGCGTGCCGCTAGGCCTCGACAACTGTTGTAATATAAACTCTGCTCCGCTAGCATCAATAAAGCGGTTGTTTTCTGTATTAAGATGTTGTGTGTTGCCAGAAGACATGGTCTCTGCGCTGGCAATGCATGGTAAATCAGTCGCTCGGCTGGGGTGCCTGGCGCTTGGTATCGAGGCGGCGCTGTTGTAAACCACGCTAAACTATGGCGTGTTAACTGGATGATAGATACGAGTTTAAGTTGAGTGCCGGTCGCAATTGTAGCTGGTTGTTGCATTGCATGCATTTGGTTTATATTTTTGTGCTAACCTGCTAATGGTTGTGAGTGTAGATGGCTCCGGCGCCGTATCCGTGCCAGTTGTAGCTGATGCCGTACACATCACCACACCTCCTTCGCAACATGTGGCGTCAGTTGTACCCTCTCGGAGACGACCCGATCTATTGTGTGTACCGAGGCGTCTAGCTGATTCGGATGTATGAGTATCACGCGGTGGTCACTCTGCGCACCAGTTCGATTCAGCTCTTACACTCATACTTCTCGAGCGGTTCGCCTCCACCGCTTCTCGAGCTGTCGGTTTGCTGCATTGAGGTCCTTGTCAAGCTTTGCTACAACGAGGTCGAATGCAGAACCACCAGTTTCTATTACTACCCTTCTACGCACGACAATGGTGGTGTCCGTTTCTATCATTGATCCGGAGTCTAGTAGTGTTGCTAGCCACCTTGCTCGTTATGTCACTTTGCTAGCTATCTTATGATCCACGAGTGGCTCGAGTGACTCGTGCCCGTCTTTGCTTTAGCATGCTTTAGTCACTACTAGATCGGCCACTACTACATCTTCTCTAGGATTCATGTAGCGACCAGACCGAATGGATCAAGTCTCGTGCTCGATGTCATCCTGGATCGATAATCTTGACACCACAGATGCCGAAGGATTTATAGCGAGTAGCAATCACACACTTATTACAACGTTGTCCACAAGGAACTTATTACAATAATATGGCTTAAGGCCATCTAATAATAACAGCGGAAGGCTTGGAAGATAAGTGAGTCCATCAACTCCATCGGCATCACGAGTATAGAACCACGACCTAACACCTTACTAAATAAATGCGAAAAGTGCATAGCGTGAAAGTTGCAGCCAGCAGGTTAGCACATGGAATATCTGGCAATGTAACACATAGAGAGCAATGAAGGAATAAGCATATACTACATGCATATATGGCTGGTGGTAAGGCTCTCTGTTTACATTTTTCATAAAGCTAGTTTTCCCTACAACAAAGGAATAATTTTATTTAACTATCATGGTGGTTGTTAAACATTGAGAATGGTTGACAGCATCCTCAATCCCAATTAAAAGTACTCATCAAAACCCAATAACTTTTATTAGAAGTAACATGTTGAGATTCACATGATATTCAATTACGGATACTCAAAATTTGTCCATAACAGGGACACGGCTAATCATGATTAGTTTATACACTCTGCAGAGGTTTAGCACTTTTCCCCACAAGACTCGATCGCCTCCGCTTGGTTCTCGCACTACATGGTGTTTGAAAGCGGATGGCCGAGACATAGTCTTTCGAGCGCTAGCACCTTACATGTGGGTAGACCGTACCAACCTACATCCCCTACATCAGCTAGCCTACCCGTAAGAGTTCGCACAACTTAGTCAACTCGCGAGCCCATAATTGGCTTGTGGCTGCACGGAAGTTTCGGTTTGAATAATCTTATGATCCCTTAGAGCACAGGTGGCGGTCCGAAGAAATCTGGCAAGTCTGATGGAAACCAGGTGCCTCAATCCACCCAGGATGTGTGTTTAGGTTGCCACCTTAGATAAACCATTAATTAACAATCTCACATCTGTCATGGATATTCACTCACCCAATCCACGTCTACTAGCATAGCATGGCATAATAAGCAAGCGTGAAGTAACTCCCAAGGTTTCATAAGTAAAACAGGTAATAGGTACTACCTCAATCTACTTCGAAACCCACAATTTAATTAGATCCTAAACATGCAAGTGTTTGAGGTTTGATCTAATGCAATAAAACTGGGTAGTAGAAAAGGTATGATCAAGTGTTACTTGCCTTGCGATGATCCATGAGACCTAGAGATTGAAGTAACAAGCGGCGCACTCGGGTGATCTAGCGAGACAAACAACAAGCATACAATAAGTACTCATCTAATGCGGGAAATCTCGAATAAAATACCTAACGAGAGAGTTCAACTTAAGAACCCTGGTTGCAAAAGAATCGAATCAAATAAAGCATCGAAAGTCGAAACTCGAGAGAAACGACTCGGTTTAGCAATCTGAAACTAGGTCAAAATTTCACAGTAGCAAAACTCTGTGTAAGTAGGGTAGTCGGAGCGGCGGTTTAAATATGAAACTCGAGCGCTTGAATCACTGATTCCGATAAGCGGCGAGAAATTAAACAGATTTGAAAATCGAATTGGAAATCGAAATCAGAAATAACGGTTTTAAATCCGATTAAAAGAAAACGACGAACGGTTTAAACAGCGGACGTTCGTTAACAGAACTAATCCAACGAACACGTTCATTGAAACGAACGGATCGGTGAACGTTTCACTAAATAAGAAAACCGAGAAAATAATAAACCATCTAGGGTTTTTTTTTTAAAAACCGAACTTCTTCAAAAAAAACGGATCGGGTTTTCTAAAAAACCGGACGGGCGGCGAGGTGCTACCTCGGCTGCTTGGCCAGCTCGGGCGGCGGTGAGGTCGGCGAGGTCGGGAGGCGGCGAGGGCTCGGCGTGAGGCAGGGCAGCTGGGGGCTCAGGCTGAGCTCGGGTTAGGGCGGCATGGCCAGGATGATGAGAGGGGGGGGCGGGTTTTATAGGAGGGGGTTGGCGGCTTGGGGAGGGGCAAGGGGCGTGGCCTCGTGTCCAAGCCGGACCTGGCCGTGAGCGTCTGTGTGGAGAGACCGCCCATGTGGTATGTGAGGAAGGGGAGGGGGCAGGGTAATTTGGTCGGTGGGCCTCGGCCCGGCCAGAGGGGGGCGATTTTTTTAAAAAAACAAAAACTAAGCAATTAAAAAATACCAAAGCGAACTCGAATTTAATAAAATTAATTTTCCCGACTCCAAAAATGAGTCGAACAAAATGAACTTTAAAAGCAGGCAATATGCATATATTTTTTAAAATGCTCATTTTGCCTAAAGCAAATAAATCTTCCAAAACCAAAATTGATTTATTTATAATATCTTCATTTTTCCTATATGTTGGGAAAGTCTTGGTTGGAATGAAATGAGCTACCTTCGTCAAGCGATCGACTATGACCCAAATCGAGTCATATCTGAGCGAGTCTTTGGCAAACCTGTGATGAAATCCATGCCTAGTTTATCCCACTTCCATTCGGTATCGGCAATGGTTGCAACAATCCTGCTGGCTTACGATGTTACGCCTTTACTTTCGACATACATCGCAAATTGCTACATACTCCATAATATCCTTCTTCATTCGGTCCACGAGAAAGTATTTTCAAATCCAAATACATCTTGGTATTTCCTGGGTGAATCGAATAGGGTGAATCATGGGCTTCTTGTAAAATCAACTTCCGATCTACGGGTCATTGGGCACATAAACACGGTCTTCAAACCATAGGGTATCGTGCTCATTCTCACGAAATCCTTTAGCTTTTCCTTTGCTCATTTTCTCTTTTATAGAGGCAACTTCCTTATCGCCTTTTGGGCTCCTCGATTTTGTCCATCGATGTCATTGAATCTCCAATGCTGCTACATAGCCTCTGGAACTATTTCCAAACATAGCTCTCGAAGGTCCTCGGCTAACTCATTGGGTATTCCTCCCATCATTAGGGTATTGGCGTGGCTCTTACGGCTCAATAAATGCCTTTCGACATTAGCCTTTCGGGGTGATAATGCAATCTCATGTCATAATCCTTGATAAGTTCTAACCATCTCCTTTGTCTGAGATTCAGTTCATACGTGTGAAGATGTACTTCAAACTCTTGTGATCCGTATATACTTCACAATGATTTCCAATGAGAAAATGTCTCACGTCTTGAGGGCATGCTGTGGCTGCTAACTCCAAATCATGAGTGGCATAATTCAACTCATGGGGCTTAAGTTGTAAGTGAAGCATCTGAAACAACTCTTCCTTCTTGCATAAATGCGGCTCCAAGTCCTCGACATGAGCGTGCAATACACCTCATAATCCTTAGTCGATCGGCAATATCAAAACTGGTGAGGTAACCAATCTTTTCTTCAACTCCTGAAAACTTGCCTCACAGTCCTCGGTCCATATGAATTTGTTATCCTTCTTCAACAATTCGGTCATAGGCTTAGCAATCCTTGAGAAATTCTCAATGAATCTTGGTAGTATCCTGCGAGTCAAGGAAACTCGAATCTCTCAACTGTCGTTGGTGCTTCCCATTTGATTCTGGTCTCAACCTTTGTGGGGTCAACTGCTATTCCTTCTCCGGATATAACATGTCAAGAAATCCAACTTCCTTTAGCCAAAACTCACATTTGCTGAACTTGGCATACAAGCTGGTGTTCCCTCGGTTTCTCCAAAACCAATCACAAATGTTCCTTGTGTTCCTCTTCATTCTTGAGAAAATCAAAATGTCATCAATGAACACCACGGCGAACTTATCCAAAAACTCCATAAACACTTTGTTCATCAGGTTCATGAAATAGGCTGGTGCGTTAGTCGATCAAATGACATAACGGTATACTCGTACAGTCCATATCTAAGTGGTAAATGCGGTCTTGGGTATGTCTTGCTCCGAATCTTCAAGCGATGGTACCACGATGCAAAGTCGATCTTGGAAAACACTTTAGCTCCTTGTGGCGATCAAATAGATCATTTATCATAGGTAGTGGGTACTTGTTCTTGATTGTGACTTCATTCAATCCACGATAATCAACAACCATTCTTAACGATCCATCCTTCTTCTCCACTAACAATACGGGTGATCCCCAAGGAGAAGAACTTGGGCGAATAAAACCTTTATCAATAGTTCCTTAATCGCTTCTTGATTTCCGCCAAATCACATGCGGGCATCTGTCTGATTAAACCCGATATCGGGCCTGTTCACGGCAACAGCTCGATCAAAAATTCAATGTCTCTATCCGGTGGCATTCACAGCAACTCTTAGGAAATACATCGGAAAATCCTTCACCACTGGTACTTCTTCCTGCACCACTCCTGATAGGCAATTAACTTGCGCTCTCCTCGGCTCGTGCCGTGATACATACTTAATCCTTCTTCCTTCTGGTGTGGTGAGAAAAATTGACTTTGTGGTGCAATCTATGTTTCCTCCATACCTTGATAACCAATCCATACCTAATATCACATCCAATCCTTGGGATTCCGAACTATTAGGTGCGAGGGAAAACATAGTGTTCAATCCTTAATGGCGATCGATCACACCATTTACTAGCCATGTACTCAGCTCGGGTGAGGTTACTAGCATGGGTAACCTAAGGGCTTGGGTGGTAATTTGTACTTATCCACAAATCCCTTGATATGTATGAATCGATGCACCGATGTCGAAAAGGACAAGCTGCGATAAATGACTTAACCAAAAACTTACCGATTCTTGCATCGGGCTGATCTTCAACCTCCTCCACATCAATGTGGTTCACATCCCCTGTTGAAAGGGTTGGGCTTCTTTCGAGCTTCCATTGCCATTTCCGTTACGGCCTACGGGCAGTCATTGGCATAATGCCCGATCTTGCGGCACTTAAAGCAAGTAATATGACTCAGGTCTACCTTGGATGGTGTTGCCGGGTTGGTGCGGTTCGCGTTGCTTCCTCCATTCCGTTTCCATTCTTGGTTCCGTTATGGTTATCGAATTACCTCCTCCATGGGTATCTTTGAAACTGAATTCCTGATTTAGGGGTATACGAGGCTTGCTGAGAGCTCGAGTTATACTTTCCTTGTCCATACTTCGCTTGCAGTTCTCAATTCTTCTGCTTCCCTTCAATCATGAGGGCTCGGTCTACCAACTCCTGGTAGTTGTTGAAACTTGCTACCATCAACGGCATCTTGAACTCATCATTCAGTCCTTCTAGAAACTTCTCACCTTAGCACATCTGTGTAGCGTCATCACGGGGCATAACGTGCTAATTTACTAAAGTCATCCACATCTTGTGCAATCCTTCCTCCTTGGCGTAAGTTGCGAAACTCACGCTTCTTCATGGCCATGGCTCCTGCTGAAACATGAGCAGTGCGAAAAGCTTGCTGAAACTGGTCCCATGTGACAGTGTCTACGGGATAAGTGGCTGTAAAATTCTCCCACCATGCTGCGGCGGGTCCTTCAAGCTGATGTGCTGCAAACTTCACTCTTTCACCATCTGTGCATCCTGCAGTGGTCAACTCCCTTCCTATCTTGCGGAGCCAGTCATCTGCTACAATCGGCTCGGTGCTCTTTGGAATACACCGGCGGATTCAGTCTAAGGAAGCGAGTCAAGTGGTCCATGGTAGTGGTGGCGGTGGGTTGTTATTATTGTTGTTGTTGTTGTTGCCTGGTTACGCACCAATGTTTGAATCGAGGTATTCTCGCTGCTGAATCAATTGGGTGATCTCTGGCGGAAAAGCGAATCCGAGGTCGCGTCTCGGAGGCATCGAGGGTTTAGAAAAGAAGAAATTTAGAATAGAATGAGGTCTAAGGGAATCACTACCCAAATGCACATGAGCAAATGCACAAAATCACTTCATTCAATCAAACAAGGGCTTACAACGATCTAACTATCGCAAAAGCGCGTGTACTAATAATGTTTACATGGAGGAAATACTACTAATATGTGGGGACTTCTATTAATTTGAACGGTGGAAGACTCCATGATGTCTGCTCGACCGTCTTCAAAGTCGGGTTCACTTGGATCCGAATCATTGTCGTCGATGTTGATGTAGTCGCTTGAACAACCGACATTACGGTCTTCATTCTGGCGCCAACTTCTTCTTGAGTTCTTGATCTCGTACTTAAGATCGTTATTGTGTCTTGCGAGCTACGATCTCGTCCATGTAGTCCTTGGCGTAGTCTTTAGTTCTCCTTCAAGTTCGATGATCCTTCCCTTTGCATTACGCAACCCAACATATCATTGCACATTTGGTTCTCTGGCGTCGAATGTCTTGATTTAACTCTGGATGAATGCTGCAATGGACCTATCCTTCTTGGTGCTGACTATGTCCCATTTGTCATCTCGGCGTCCGCAAATCTGGTAGATAGTGTCCTTGAGGTCTTCTTGATAAACTTCTCCAATCGTCCCATGGTGATGTGAGCTGCCATGCTCTTTCCCGGACTCAAGTTGGTGCACTGAAAACACTATCTATAGGCTTGGTGATTGGGGCGAATGTCCTTCTGGAATGTGAGCTTGAATCTTCGGCGCTCCTCTTGAGCGAGTGGTGTTGAAAGTCCGGTGAAGCTTGGTAGTCAATGTTCGGTACTTGGTAACTTCCTTCAAGTGAAATCCAAAAGGTGTGCCTTCATCCGGTTGGGTGTACTTGATCTTCGCGTCCGTCATCCTAAAGAGAATAGAAAAGATGAGGAGTTAGAAAATGGGAAGAGAGTAGTGATCTATGGCTTTAACTTAGTGGTGGTGTCCTACGATCGTGTGTGCTCGATACCATTCTCTGTGCGACCAGACCGAATGGATCAAGTCTACGTGCTCGATGTCATCCTGGATCGATGTCTTGACACCACACAAGCCGAAGGATTTATAGCGAGTAGCAATCACACACTTATTACAACGTTGTCCACAAGGGAACTTATTATAATAATATGGCTTAAGGCCATCTAATAATAACAATGAAGGCTTGGAAGATAAGTGAGTCCATCAACTCCATCGGCATCATGAGTATAGAACCACAACCTAACACCTTACTAAGTAAATGCGAAAAGTCTACAACGTGAAAGTTGCAGCCAGCAGGTCAGCACATGGAATATCTTGGCAATGTAACACATAGAGAACAATGAAGGAATAAGCCTATACTACATGCATATATGGCTGGTGGTAAGGCTCTCTGATTTACATTTTGCATAAAGCTAGTTTTCCCTACAACAAAGGAATAATTTTATTTAACTATCATGGTGGTTGTTAAACATTGAGAATGGTTGACACATCCTCAATCCCAATTAAAAGTACTAATCAAAACCCAATAACTTTTATTAGAAGTAACATGTTGAGATTCACATGATATTCAATTACGGATACTCAAAATTTGTCCATAACAGGGACACGGCTAATCATGATTAGTTTATACACTCTGCGAGAGGTTTGCACTTTTCCCCACAAGACTCGATCGCCTCCGCTTGGTTCTCGCACTACATGGTGTTTGAGAAGCGGATGGCCGAGACATAGTCTTTCGAGCGCTAGCACCTTACATCTTGGTGAACCGTACCAACCTACATCCCCTACATCAGCTAGCCTACCGTGAGAGTTCGCACAACTTAGTCAACTCATGAGCCCATAATTGGCTTGTGGCTGCACGGAAGTTTCGGTTTGAATAATCTTATGATCCCTTAGAGCACAGGTGGCGGTCCGAAGAAATCTGAGCAAGTCTGATGGAAACCAGTGCCTCAATCCACCCGGATGTGTGTTTAGGTTGCCACCTTAGATAAACCATTAATTAACAATCTCACATCATCATGGATATTCACTCACCCAATCCGTCTACTAGCATAGCATGGCATAATAAGCAAGCGTAAAGTAACTCCCAAGGTTTCATAAGTAAAAGCAGGTAATAGGTACTACCTCAATCTACTTCCCAAACCCACAATTTAATTAGATCCTAAACATGCAAGTGTTTGAGGTTTGATCTAATGCAATAAAACTGGGTAGTAGAAAAGGTATGATCAAGTGTTACTTGCCTTGTTGATGATCCATGAGACCTAGAGATTGAAGTAACAAGCGGCGCACTCGGGTGATCTAGCAGACAAACAACAAGCATACAATAAGTACTCATCTAATGCAGGGAAATCTCGAATAAAAGATCTAACGAGAGTTCAACTTAAGAACCCTAGTTGCAAAAGAATCGAATCAAATAAAGCATCGAAAGTCGAAACTCGAGAAAACGACTCGGTTTAGCAATCTGAAACTAGGTCAAAATTTCACAGTAGCAAAACTCTGTGTAAGTAGGGTAGTCGGAGCGGCGGTTTAAATATGAAACTCCAGGCGCTTGAATCACTGATTCCGATAAGCGGCGAAATTAAACAGATTTGAAAATCGAATTGGAAATCGAAATCGAAATAACGGTTTAAATCCGATTAAAAGAAAAGCGACGAGCGGTTTAAACAGCGGACGTTAGTTAACAGAACTAATCAACGAACACGTTCATTGAAGCGAGCGGATCGGTGAGCGTTCACTAAATAAGAAAACCGAAAAATAATAAACCATCTAGGGTTTTTTTAAAACCGAACTTCTTCAAAAAAAGCGGATCGGGTTTTCTAAAAAAAACGGACAGGCGAGTGCTACCTCCGTGTTTCGCCAGCAGGCTCGGGCGGTGAGTGAGGTCGTGAGGTCGGGAGGGGCGGCGAGGCTCGGCCAGGCGGCGGCAAGGCAGCGGCGTCCTCGGCGGCGGGGCTCAGCCAGAGCTCGG